>CANSZD010003887.1:0-158044 GCA_947648045.1 Beta corolliflora | reverse complement strand
TTGACAATAAAATTCTACAATCTGACTAATTATAGTGCATCATCTACCTCCTAGATAAATCATAAATGTAGCATTACTCTCTAAAAAGCACAGATCTGGAGATTAAAAGGGTATTTTCCACTACTCAATGGAATAAATGTGCCGTTGAATGGGATATCAATCAACATGGTTGGATACTATCTATAAAAATAATTTTTCCCGGTTGTTGAGCAACTTAAGTTTGCTAATCACAAAAACAAAGAACAACAAAAGATATGATTGGATTTCGTGCACGAATCGAACTTTGTGGATTTTGAACAATTAATTAATCCAAAGACTAATTCTTACACTTTGCAAGGTTTTGACATTTTCCTTATCTGATTGTGGTGGATTGAACTATATTCCCTGCTTAGTATTGTGGGAAGCAAAGAGGCTCATTAACTAAGCTAGCTAGTAGTCTTTTTACTAATAATTAATCAAACTATCATCATGCATTTAGTGGGAAACCACTCCGTATAGGCCCCTAATACCTCGGAGTCGTATCTGTGGGTCAGCGAAATGGGTATCCAACCTCCGAAACTCTGGATATATCATAAACTTGTGATCCGATTTCCAACCAACATTTATGGTAGGTGGTTTAAGATCCCAATCCAATTCATATTTCTCATGGAAAATGAATTGTTACTTAAGCGTTATATTTAAATAAACAGGCAAAATAGCCACAGAAAAAAATCACAAAAGGTAATAATATGATGAACAATGCAAACTTAAAAATGTAGAGGTTAAGAAAAGGTGTCGTAGCCCAATTTAGCTAGCTGCCAAGTTCCTCAAATGCTATTTTCTGCCTCTCGCCCTGGCTGGGCCAGCCTGTTCAATTCAAGCTTAAAAGTCAGTTTGGGCTTCTGTCAAATGATATCATTACTATTGATTAATGAGGTATTTATTTGGCCTGGGCCGCTCACTGAGTCTCGCCCGCCCGCCCCACTCAAGCAATGTTTACGCCGGTAGAATATGCCCAAATAGTCTTTAAGAAATATAGTTGATCCACTCCATGCAACAAAATCTCCCTAAGGTCACCCCACATTCCTTCCGTGTGCGACATTCTCTGTAGTCCTAAAATAAATGCTACGAGCAGTAGCGAGTTGATCATCAACCATCAATAAAAATCAACTGGCCATATGTTATCTTTCCAAAAATCCTCCCTATTTAGGCCCTGCCTTTTGAACTTGGTTTTGCCTGAAATTAAATTAAATTAAATTAAATTAATCGAACCGAACGAAAATTAAAATTAACCGAACCAAATTAAATTAACTGAACCGAAAATTAACCGAACCAAACCGAAATTAAATTAACCCAACTGAAATTAAATTAACCGAATCGAAATTAAATTAACTGAAATTAACTGAAATGAGAGACACCGAATCGAATTGTATATTTAATTTTCTAAAATAATAATCATCGATATAATCAATAAGTATTAACATAATATTATCAATACTTATTATTATTATTTATTATTATTATTATTATATTATTATTATTATTATTATTATAATAATAAATAATAAATAATAAATAATAAATAATAAATAATAAATAATAAATAATAAATAATAAATAATAAATAATAAATAATAAATAATAAATAAATAATAATAATAATAATAATAATAATAATAATAAATAATAAATAATAAATAATAAATAATAAATAATAAATAATAAATAATAAATAATAAATTATAAATAATAAATATTATTATTATTATTATTATTATTATAATAATAAATAATAAATAATAAATAATAAATAATAAATAATAATAATAATACTAAATAAGTCATGGGTATGGAGCCGCCCACCCGTATCGTCAGACATTTTCTATTTGATTTTTCCTTATTTCTATATTTACCATATGGTTTGAATCTTTTATATCGTCTTCGCATTAAATTACGTGTTGAACTTATTAAAAAGATGGGAAGTGGATCACAAGAGATAATAATAAGTACTTTCTTAGAAGTATATATGTATTTATTAATTTTAAAATAAAAGGCCTGATTAAATATTTTAAGGTATTGACTTACAAAATCAGGAAGTATATACATATACATAAATAATAAATAATAAATAATAAATAATAAATAATAAATAATAAATAATAAATAATAAATAATAAATAATAAATAATAAATAATAAATAATAAATAATAATATAATCAATAATAATAAAAATAAATAATAAATAATAAATAATAAATAATAATAGTAAATAATAATAATTATGATAATAATAATAAAATAATAATAATAATAATAAAATAATAAATAATAAATAATAAATAATAAATAATAAATAATAAAATAATAAATAATAAATAATAAAAATAAATATAAATAATAAATAATAAATAATAATAATAATAATAATTATGATAATAATAATAATAATAATAATAATAATAATAATACATAATAAAAAAAAAAATAATAAAAAAAAATAATAATAATAAATAATAATAATAATAATATAATAATAATATAATAATAATAAATAATAATAAAAATAATTATAATAAATAATAATAAATAATAATAATAATACATAATAAAAAAATAATAATAATAATAAATAATAATAATAATAAATAATAATAATAATATAATAATAATATAATAATAATAAATAATAATAATAATAAATTATAATAAAAAATAATTATAATAAATAATAATAATAATAATAATAATAATAAATAATAAATAATAAAAATAATAATAATAATAATAATAAATAATAATAATAATGATAATAATAATAATAAATAATAATAATAGTAATAATAAACAATAATAATGATAAAAAATAATAATAATAAATAATAAATAATAATAATTATTATTATTATCATAAATAATACTAATAATAATAATAATAATAATAATAATCATAATAAATATTAAATAATAATAATTATTATTATTATCATAAATAATAATAAAATAATAATAATAATCATAATAAATAAAAAAATAATAATTATAACATTAGATAAGATTGAACTAAACCGAAATTAACCGAAATTAATCGAACTAATCCGAAATTAAATTAACCGAACCGAAATTAAATTAACCGAACCGAAATTAAATTAAATTAACTGAAATTAAATTAACCGAACCGAAATTAAATTAACCGAACCGAAATTAACCGAAATGAACCGAAATTAAATTAACCAACCGAAATTAATCAAAATAAGCTCAAAAGAATGCGCTTAGCCTCATCAAAATCCACCCCTTAATTTTCCCTTCCCACCATTATGGGCCCTTGATTTTAGAATATACGGTTTCAACCCCTACTCAGAAGCCAGATTAAAACTCTGTAGGATCTCAACTCCATTCCTCCCCGTATCACTCTACACTCCATCCTAGATGCCTAGTAGCGTGGGAGTCTCCTTCCACGCCTTTCCAGAAACTAAATTTTGATGGAATTGTTCGTTCTTTCTTAGCTGCTGCCGGAGTCAACTTATGCAATTCTACTGGTGACCACATCAAAGCACATGTTTTCAACCTAGGCACAGCTAGACCATAGATAGCAGAAGCAATTACTTTGCATCAAATGATACTTCTAATTATAAAAGAAGGTATTCAAAATCTCATTATTAAAGGTAATAATCTACTAGTCATCAACGTTACAAAGCAAATCTGGAATCCTCTATGGCAAATTACAATACTACTAAAGACGATCCCATATTGTTGCAGTCTTTTTATACATTGCATCATCAACAACTTTTATAGGAAGCTCATAGAGACGCATACTGGATTGATAATGTTGGTCCATTAGTTAACTCCTCTACTTTCTCATTAATCCTTGTAATAATTCTGTTTTACTTTCCATTATTGTAAATGATACATTAATTGTTCTGTTTTGAGGGAGGGTCTTGTAATTTTTTTCTCCTTGAAAAAGTTACACTACTTATCATAACAAAATCCTTAAAATGCTTCTTGTACCCGGTGAGGACAACAATTGCCATCCTCCTTGACGATTTTCTTGGTCATCTTATGAGTTACTTTTTTATCCTTAAAGGGTATCCTATTTGGCGTTAAGAACTTCACTTTAAAAATAACAAGGACAACACACAAGAAAAATCTAATGGTGATCATTTAAACCACATATTCTTTAATTAATAAACTGAAATAATAACTACAATCTATTTTTGCTATCAGCTTTATAAAAACTACATATTTCCTTATATCAACTACAATTTTTCCTACCTCTCAAATGCGTAACAACCGCATACCAACTGCATAAAAATATCTCCCTATTATCCTACATTCATAGGACTTACAAGATCTCCTAATTCCTACTAGAATATCTAAACTACCACTAGAGTTCTAAAATTAATTAGGAAACAATATAATTGGAGAATAATAAGTAATTTCCTACCTAAACTTCTTACTATAATATTCTAATTATGTTAAACTTCTCAATACAAAAAACTTATTTATTTCCGTACTCAATTAGACTTCTAATTAATATTTGGTGTGCTTTTTGAATTGCATCTCAACATATTCAAAGTCAAATTTTTTTCTTTAATTAAAAAAGGTTATTTCTACCGCTAAAGTTTGTCTTCTAAATTTTAATATCACGTCCATTATAGTTTTTAATAAATTTATTAATGTTTGTTTGGTTAGTATAAGAAAATATGAGAAGTGGAACTTTCAAGCCCTTAGGAAGTACTCCTCTCCGTGTTTTTATTAGTTTACCCACTTTCCATTTTCGGTTGTCATTTATTAGTTTACCCACTTCTTTTTTTACGTTTTTGAAATGGTCCTACCAATTCTATATTTTTTTTTTTATTCGGTAATTAACCCGCCCAAGCAAGGTCACCCTCAATCCTTATGAGCTAGGGGGTAAGAAGGGGGATTTCCAACCCATAAGGAAACTTCTGGGACTTAAATGGGGATTTATACCCAAAGTGAGCAAATATTTACACAAACTCCCCAAATTGGGGCCGATGAGAGTCGAACACCCAACCACGTGGTTGGGAGGCGGGAGCTCCAACCATTGGGCTCCTACGACGACCTCACCAATTCTATATTATTATCTTTACAATAATGTTTTTCTCACTCTACTTCTCCGACCCACAACATTAATTTAAATACATAATGCAATAAATTAAAAACTTTATCTTCCAAACTACGACCCGCATGCATATATCTTCTAAAACTTTGCACCTAAATAAGCAACCAGGTAAACTAATAAAAATTTGAAGGGAGTAAAAGAATCGTAAGCTGTCTGGTTGACAAAAATATAGTATGTAAGACTTCCTAGAAAGTTACTACTTCTCAAAAAGTGGAGGGAGTCACTTACTTAGGGAGCCTAGGTAAGTAGAACTTTCAATGAAAAAATTTCATACAATGATCAGTCTAACAACTTTGCACTTCCTAAAAATGTTATTACATAGGGAAACAAATTCCTAGAAAATAATTCTACTTCTCATATTCACTCAAACAACCACTTAAAATTAACAATTAAGTGCAACAAAGGCTATATTAGCTACTTATTGAAGTCATCCAACTGCATCGTAAAACACCTAAAAATTGTGGTCCTCTCATAGTTGAGAACATATTTTATATATACTTGACAGCTTGACTACAAGCTAGGTTAAAAGAAACCGAGCATTAATTGGTTTAGTGGTAAAGGTTTGTCTTTTAAAGTATAAGAGAAAGTCAATGCATCCGTGCGAGAAAAGTTAAATCTATACAAATATATTAAAATGTGTTACTAAACAAGGAACGACGTCACGTGGACTTTTCCTTGGTGCTTTTTACAACATGTAATCCACATACAATAAAAACAAGATAAGAAAATGTCATGTATAAGATTTGGATCTTGTGACTTCAAGTTTGTATACTACAATCATAACCACTAAAACAAGTTATATTTGATGTTATCATTTCAAAGTAAAATATTAATAAATAAAAACTATAATTACCCGGGCATAGCCTGGCCTAAAAACTAGTTTGGTATATAAAATCCTTCCAAATAGTACTCGTGTAGTCGTGTTATTATGTATTTATGTTAGTATTTTTTGGGCCCCCTTTCGAAAACCCGTGGTAAGATGAATTTCCTCTAGGCCGCCCTCGCACGTGCCACTCACCCAGAGGCCCAACAAGCCCCAAACCCTCCTCCCCCAATAATATTGAAATTTTTGCTTCCACCAAGATTTGAACCTTGGTCTCCCATGTAGGAGATAGGAAGCCATACCACTGGACCCAAGGGTCCTTGGTTGTATTTATGTTGGTATATCATCATGTAATTTTAATGATACCCATTTTTATGTGTACCCATCTATTTGATGGATATTAATTTGGTTATTTTGGTATCTCGCCACATATATGTTGGTGCAAAATCGCTTGGTCGACTTTGCAAAACAAGTCAATGCACACCCAAAGTAGTTTGGTACTGAATGTCTCGGGAGACTTAGCCCCTGGGGGTTACCGGTTTTAATTAGATAAAACCTTGCTAACGTACTTTGTTGCAATTTAATTTAGGATTAAACCACAACGCCTAATAAATTCAGGCGAAATGCAATAAATAGAGCAAACAATAATTAATCTATTAATTAAAGCACAATATTCCCATATATGCCACAAACTTTAGGAAAGAATTTTACAACACATAGGGGGATAAGCCGTGATCGGACAACTAAAGGGAAGACATGAAGGCGCTTACCTCCATGGTTCCTTGCTTCAATCGGAGAATTACGTAACTCGTCGCCGAACATGTTCTACGCCTAAGGACTAAACTATAACCCCGTAAGGGGGTTAGTTAGGCTAGAGCTAGGCTACGCTAAGAAAAGAGTAATTGCAAGTTGTTTTGTGTGTGTTGTTGTTGTTATTTGATGATTGCTCCTCTATTTATAGAGAAACATGTCGCATAACTTCCGTGCTACTTGGAGGGAAAACATTTGAATCATCTTTGAATCAAATATTAACCATTCTTCTGGCGCTAAATAACTGTAGCTCTGCACGTTCGTCCTTATGTGGATCTGTCTAATAACTGTTTTTAACCACTTGCATGTTCGTTGTTCTTTGACGCTCGTCTCCTGATAATCTTGATGATTTCCTCATGTTGACTTTGACTTGTATTGGGCTTTATACCCGTATTGGGCCTTCATGTTAAGATGGAATTACACCTTTTGAGGTCTAATACCATGTACCATAATAAATGCGGCTATACATCTAAAAATGGTGGTAACAAATTGCCCCCCGATTTGTGGAGTGATGTACTCAACACCCACAAATTATGAAAGCGAGAGAAGGACTTTCAATGATTATAGCCAATATCATCCAGTAACATCCTGAATGCGACTCCCTCCATTGTTCTAAGATGGTCGATGAATTTTCTTTTAGGATGACTGAATTTAGTTGAGAAGAATAGCCTTTCGTGTATTCCTTCACCTTTCTTTCTAGCCATTGTGAAATCCATTAAGAAATTTTCTTCAAGATGCGAACTTGTAGGATTATTTGGAAATAACCAACAAGGACTTACATCATAGATCATGAGATCGTACCAATTTGACAAGCGCACTTGTATTGTACCACATCTCTTGATGATGACCCATCTGCTAATCTATAAACCTTTATTTTCCTTGTAGTACCCTTGACAAAGAGCCTCTTTAGGTACTTCCAAGGTATGTTAGATTTCCATATTTATTCCGTAATGATTTTGCCCCATGATTTCACTAGTGGAAAAAACTGCTTTTGCTACTTATCAAATGCTTCGGTTGAGTAATCAACCCAAGCATTTGTAAAAAATTTAATAAAAAAAATTCACAAATGCTCGGGTTGATTAGTCCACCGAAGCATTTGATGTCAAATGCTCCGGTGGGCTAATCAACCCGAGCATTTAGGAATAAGGGCTCCGGTTGCCCAACACGAGCATTTGGTTATTTTCCCTCGTAATTAAAACCTCCTTATTTTCTCTCATTTTCATTCTCCTCTCTCGTACAGTCGTACTCAACCTGCACCTCCTCCTCGCATTTCCTTTCAATCTCTCTCTCCTCTCTTGTTCACAACTCTTATCTGATGCTTTTCTCTCTTCTCCGTCTCTCCTACTCTGACCCCTCTTCTCTATCTATGGAAAGCATAACGTATATATCCTTGTCCTCAATTCCCAATTCCTCTTCTTGATTTGATTTTAGGGTTTCGAGTTTCGACTATTTGTTTTTGTTTAATCTCGCTTGTTTGCTTGATTTTGTTCTTGATTGTTCTTCAGTCCGGGTTTGTATCATTAGAGCTTCAGATCTTAAATTGTTTTATGAAAGTTGGTTTATTATCTTGTTGTTAAACCCTAATTTCGTCTAAATTTAACACATTTCTTCATTTTCTTGTGCTTAATTTCGTCGCATTTTTTGTTATCTCGTGCTTTCTTTAATTCCTCAATGGATTTGGCTGATTTTGTGTTCATTTTCGCATATTAGATTAGGGTTTTTTCGATTATAAGTTGGAGTTTGTTGGGTCTTGTTCAGTTGTTTGGGTGTTGCGAAATTAAGGGTTTTGCTTAAAAATGGTATGAATGTTGAGAAATAACCACATTTAGAAGGCTAATCTAGGAGAATAAATTGTGCTAATTAGTTTTGATTTGAGGAATATTTTTCTAAATGTCTCTTTGGAGTATGGGCTGGTTTATTATTGTGTATTTTCTTCCTATACTCAATATATATAATTGTGTAGGTTGGTATTTTCATAATCGTATTTGCTGATTCGATCATATTGTATTTCCTCACTCAAAGTTTAATCGAATTGTTAGTGCTTTAATAAATTAAATCATCATTTAATCATGATATGAATTGAGAGAAATCTGATTGCTCTGAATGGAATGTAGGTTATTTGGGTAGATGAGCTTGTTGCCTTAAATATAAAGTTTGGAGTATTAAGAAAGGCAGTATTTAACATTATGCTTACTAGATTTTTAGCTACTTGATTGTGGTGCTTGCGTAACCGCTTTAAATATAAGCGGATATATGTCATATACTCATTTGGTCAAGTTTGCGAGTGAGTAGCATATGAGGAGTTGTGGGTTGGCTAGTTGGATGTAAAGGGATTTTACTTTGTGTTACTTTGACTTGGGTATTGGACACTCGTGTCGGATAGTCATACATGTCGAAGTGTCTAACTCTTCTATTTTTATGAAAAATGTATATGATTTTGGATTGAAATTAAGATATCTCCAAAATTTTCCATGTTTTTGGCACTTGAGGTAAAATGAAGAGTTCAAGTAACGGAGTTTTTTAAGCACTAGAGGATATTCGTTGTGATTTTCTGTGTTCATTAATTATTTTAGTTTTACACTTATTTTTACCCTTTCCAAGTAAGGGTATAGGGGATTGGTTTAGATGAAAAAGACGGCATCACAAGCTTTTAAGGTTGTTATTGAACTTATATCAATCCAATTTATAGTTGCTACTTAAGAAGGGAAGCTAAACTTTGGATTGTTTAATGTTCATGTCTTTAGTGGTTACTTTTGTTTTAGCAAGTTGTCGGCCTCTCCAGTTTGGTTATCTACAATCGTTTATTCACGTGCGAGCAAGTCGACCTCTCTTATTGGAAGCCATGAAGGCGACGTATGCGGCTCCTCGACGGACCATAGTACTAGAGTTCAAGAAGTAAGACTCCAGCTTTGATGTGGTCATACTGCTCTTTTTTGGTGTCTTGAGATGATAGAATGATAATGTGGTAGCTAAGTAAAATCCCGTTGGTTATGATGCTAGTTGTTGATGTCTGTCATGATTTATTGCTTATCTGACACTTGTTTTGCTCTTGATCTATCTTGCGAGGTAGAAAGATGGTGGGAGATTTGATTGTTTGCTTAGAAAATATGGAGGAACAACAACCAAAATCAAGTTGTGCAAATGATGCAAAATCTACTAGTAATTTCGTTACCATTGAAGCGCTGCTTTGCCGAAGATAAGGCTCCGGGCACACTATGGAGGATGCCCGGGTTGTGGCTTCCGATGCTAATGCTTACTACTCCGCCAAATTAAGGTATTTTATCAACTATTTACTCGGTCTTTTTATTAGTTTACCCCTTTGATTTTTCAATCTTCAAGACGTCCATTTGACAGGTTAATATCTTCAATTGCATATTAATAATTTTTTTTTTTATAAAAGGCGATAACTTAAATTTATTAGAACGAATCTAACAAGATTACACATGATAATGTAGTATTATATATTAGTGCTTTGACTTTTGAAAAAACAAAGGGGTAATCTAATAGTTTGAGGGAGTATTACAATTATTTATCTTGACTTGAATATGTTTTAAACAAGGCAAATGATATGGAAACTTTCGTTTATTTAGTGGTTAAATCTGTTAATTTTGTTATGGTAAAATGTCCGCAAAAGATAGAATAATCCTAACTCCTAAGTTCTCTAACAAATGATTTAAGGTTAACGATGTTTTTCCACAACGCATGTCTACATTTGCAAAGCTTCATGCCATTTCTCTATGATAAGAGCATTATTTGTCGAATGGATAGGCCTATGTGAAGGCCTCAAGCATGTGAACAAAGTAGGATAATGTTCTGGGGATCTAATGGTAGCAAATAGGACATAGCTAGTAAATTGGAAATTAGAACCCAATTAGTTTTACTTGGAGCAAGTAAAGCTACTTCTTAACCTTGTACCAACATAGTTTTGTTGTAGTTTGAGCTTTGGGAACGCTATGTATTCTCAAATGCTTTTGGCAACTGATTGAATTGTTGGTGTTCCTCTCTTCGTGAACGTTAAATTTACTGGTCCTCATGTTAGATTATGAGCATTTATTAGTATAGCATTAGCTATGGGCAAAGTCTACTTTCTACATTCACTCTCACTTGCTTGTAATTGTTCTCTAGTAGAAACCTAAAACCTCGGAAGCCATAAGTATCTACCGTGTGTGTTTTGAGCTCATTGAATGAACTCTTGTAAAAATGCAACGGCTTCTTGTCGATCCATGTATTTGAAAATTGTTGTTTTTCTTGTTCATTATTGTCAACACTTTCCAGGTTCTCGAGCCTGGTTAGTCATATCTTATTTCTTCAATGGTCCCATTTTTTATGACCAACTTTTCACCTTTCTTATAACAGTTGCTAGTTTTTTGCCCTTATTCATTTTATTAATCAAACTTAAATATGAAGAGGGAAAGTATATGCTAGTTTCCTTCCTAAGTTCTTTTCTCTCTTCTTGTTTGAATGTGACACTTCTCTTTTTGTTGCGAGAAAAATAGAGATTCATGTCGATTGAAATATCTGTTTACGTAAAACTTTATTGTTATGGTTTCGGATGCCATGTATACTATGTTACTCACACTCGATTTCCATTATGTGTCTGTGTCCAAGGGCTAGAGAAGGTCGTGCATGAACATCTTACATGTTTTTGGTCCTAAATCAAGTCTCAAGTGTTTGTGACTTTATCACGTTCACTTCTTGCAGGTTTCATCTCTATAAGGGAAGATGTACATACTTGAGACTCTACATGATTGATTTCAATTCAACGGTAGTTTCTCGTCGAACTAAAGCAACTTATTTATCTCGCTCAAAGCAACTTTGTTGCGGGTATTAGTTCATCTCGATGCTTCAAGATTCTAGCTTTTGTTAGTTAAGACGGCAGCTCACGGTAACACAATGGGGGCCATCTTGTCTTTTTGGTGGACAACCTCTCCAATCGGGACATGTGATTTTTTACCCGTACTTTGGTCTCTTGTAGTTTGTCTAAGAATGGTGTTATCTAAATTCTTCGTAATCATTCTTATTTATTCATTGTTGTGCTCTAACCTATTAAATTCCCTTTTCTTAAGCAGGGGAGGTCATACACGTGTTTCAACACACTTCGCTTTCTTCACAAGAAGGAAACACTCAATCTGGTGATTAGTTGAATCCATCTATTCCATTATAATTAGGCCTCATACCAAGTATAATCCATCTATTCCATTGTAAGTGTTAATAGCTTATCTTGCCTCACCCTGTCCCACGTATATTGATTTCGATTATTATCAATGATGTATCCAACATAGTGATGAGTTTAATTCCTATGACACCCGAATTAGCACTGAATTCGGTAAGTGTAATTGGTTTCATTTAGCTGGCATGAATTGTATTCTTGTTTCATATTTCGTGTCTCGACTTGCTAGATGCGACACCAAATATAGTATAAACCGGACCCAATTTTGCGGCGGGCTCTCCGAAATCTACTAGTTCAAAAATCGGTTTGTTCAACTTATGGGCATGTATGGCTTGTTTAAAAGTGGGTAATAAAGTTGATTACACATCTTTAATTTCATTTATGAAGAGTGAAACAACATTGATTTGTGGATTTTGTGAAGCATGGCACAGTTCTTGTTTCTTTTAGTTCTACATGTCGTATTTTAGAATTTTATTTTTTCGGTTATGAGTACTAAAGGTTCTCTATATTTGGTGGCACAATTGGTGGAATGGCGACAAGATTAAATAAATGGGAAGACAAGAAAATAGAACCTGGCTTCTTATGTGAAAGTTCTGTTACTGAGTTTGTTGTTGCTGCTGCTAAGTATTATCAGCAGGAAGGAATTTTTATTGCTTGTGTTTATATAAACTGACAGTTGTAGTTCTTGTAATTTACAATATAATTGTTATTTATATGTCAAATCTCTTGTTTCTATGAATATTATTAGAAATAGATCTATATAATTGATCGTGCATACGTTTACAATAAAAAAACCAAAAAAAGAATTTTTTTTTATTATTTTTTGGGCCTCAAATGCTCCGGTTTTCTTGACAACCGAAGCATTTGTCAATGACAAATGCTCCGGTTTTTCCCTATTAACCGGAGCATTTGATTCATCCTGGGCATGTAGAGACATCAAATGCTCCGATTTTAAGCACAACCAGAGCATTTGGAAAATAAATGCTCCGGTTTTCAACCAGGAGCATTTGTGAATGCTCAAATACTCGTATGACGTCTCGCTACGCGTCAAATACGGAGCAATTAGGCACTATTTAACCGGAGCAATTGATCATTTTTCTACTAGTGTTTGCAAACCAAAAGAGATGTAGCCTGATCATTCCTTTCGAGCTTAGGAAATATCCATTTTTGTACGAGATCTAAATTGGACCCTATTTGAAAGGCCTTAGATCCGCCTTTATCTTCCCCGATCCCGTTGTATGATAGGACAATCTCCAAAATATTTTTGGGATAGAAGAAATCCATTTGGTGGATTCATTCTTAGTAAATTCATCTTTATCTCTAGATATGATATTTAATGCCTTGTGATGATTTGGGCATTTTGATGGATATGGAATATATTCGGGAGCGGCATTGACGAAAGATGGGGTTATATGTGCAATCTATTTTAATTAAAATTTTGAGTTTTAGAGGTTACACATATATATATAAAGCATTTTGATGCCTTAACCATTCAATAATTCTCCCCTAACCACTTAACTTTATTAGAGCAGCTTTTTTAAGGGATGCAAGTCTTAACTAGACACGTGTTTGTTTTTATTTCACTTTGGTGAACCAAAAATTGATGTCAAAGCAATTAAGTCATTGCAAATATGTGAAAATATATTTAACAAGATTACCATTTGAGGTAATTTCATAACATTGACATAATGACTTATCTTTATGAAGATAAAATCATTAGTTACATTTTAATTAAAGAATGCTTGGGTCTAGAGACAACATTCGAAAGTGACTTTTACACTCTATATTTACCATAGCGTTACATTTGTTGATTTCCAACTCGTGCCCCGTACTACTCTCGAGAACTGCAAAGTAGTAATCTTCTCGGGGGGAGTTGTTGAACCTTGCCTTGAAGATAATCTGTGATAGGCTGTTGTCCCGGGCGTATCTCACGTCGATCGGTGCGATATACATCCAAGGAAGGGAAATATTCTTGGGCTAACGGCTCCCATAGTTTGTAGACACACATAAAAAGTACTATCCTTCCTTGATTTTCATCTTGGCCTTCTTCTATCCGCACCACTTTGAGGGAGGTCCGAGTACGGGAAAGAATTAGATTCTTGGCATAGACCCAATTCATCCTTTGAGGTCTTGGGAAGTTTAAAAGATAGTGGAAACTTCCTTGCCTGGACTTCTTGCAAACCGTTAGCGGTTGTCTTGTGATTTCCCATCTAATTTGGGCCATATGTGGGTGGACAAGAGATTGATATTTGTACCGACCTTTGTAGCGCTTGATTCCACTAGCCCAGGGTCCTCTGGTCCCATCACAGGTGCATCGCCAAAGATGCGCGCCATTTTCTCTACCCATCTGCCCTTTCATTTGTGATGAAGGCTTCTTTGTCTTCATTTATGATATCGAGGGCGAAGCGATGATTCACAATCATCGTCAAATTGTACGCTAAGTTTGCATTTGCTTCGTAATCCATTTTAATTTTTCAAGTAAAAATAGGATGAAGATGGGCGAAACCGATGGTGATTTGTGGTTCCTCTTGTTCATCCACATCAGATCATCATCATCATCTGGAGTAATCGTCATCTAGTAACATAGGGACGCCCTTCTCCGGATAGGCGCTCTTGCCATAAGAGACATGTACATTTGTATTGTATGAGTTTTTAAAACTCATATTCTCGTCCACTTTGACTACCCTATACTTTCGGTGAACACACCCAACCGCTTTCACAGATTATGGACCTGTGATATTTCAATGCAATTTTAGGAGGAAAATACTGTGTTATAATGCCTTCCCCCCATGCCTTGCAAACGCTCAGGAGTTTTAATAAATATTCCTTTTCCATCCTCGGCCATAGATTTAGTGCTAGGAGGTCTATATCACTTTCCATTATGGTTGCACTAGACCTTTGCTCCTTGAGATCCCCGATTGGACCTTTCGGGTCCTTTCCAAAGAATCTTGTGATTTTAAGTTGCCATTTCTTCATCTCCTCTTCTCTAAATTCCTCCCATTCCTCTTTTGTGATGTCCTTATTGAACCGGTGCCTCCAACATTCGCCAGGAAATGGTAGGGGAGTAACTTGCTGATCAGCCATGTTCACGGACTTTGGGGTTTTCAGGAAGGCAGAGTAAAGATATTGTGGATGAAAAATTCTTCAAGTTAAGGTAACATATTTATAACATGATCATCATATCCGTTGTCCCTATTTATTAGGGGTATATGAGGCGATTAGTATTATCCTTTTAGATAATCATATCACATTATATTTTTTATAACGGATTTTTAATCCCCTCAAGTTATTTTGATAACTGATTTCATGTCATGGCCTTAGTGGATAAGTTTACCCATTAACTCTCCAATGTGTCATGTCACTACTTAGAAGTTGGCCATTAGTGGCGTGTGAAGTAAGATGGTAATAATTACTTTTTGCAGTAACTTCCTTTCATGTTATTAATATTTTTTCAGAGTTAGTATCCCAAGAGTCGCATTATTTCTTTTTAATCTCAACCGTGGATTTTACATTATTCGATTTGACAGTTATTTTTGAATAACATAATATAATCTAATTCGCACCATTTTGACTGGGCAGAATAAATAATGCAAATAAGATATAAGATAAAAGAAACTTGGACTGAATTGAGACTAAATTGAGGAAATTTTAATTTACAAAGGAAATTTACAACCTAGAAAAAAGAAATTTTTATCTTAGGATAAAAATTTACAAAATTTGTTTAGAATTTTAGAATTCTAAACTCTAGGCCTATGTTTAATCCCTTGGAGACCGTGGCTTGTCGCCATCAGAATCTTCATCTTCCTCATCATCTCCAGCGGCAGCGTCGCTGGAGTAATCGTTAAGGGGATAAAAAAAACGTTCCTCTCTGGCGAAGGGCTCCTCGAGGAGATCCTCCTCGTCGATCCTTATCCGCTTAGCGGCAGGCTCGTCGTCATCTTCATCCTCATCCTCATCCTCATCATCATCATCAAATTTATCCGAAGATGGAGGGATACCTTCCTCGTCTTCGCTTCCTCCCCTCCTCATCCTCTTCCGTATTTCCGGAGGAGAGGGAGGAAGGGGTTGGTCAACCTCTTGGGGGTTGACCTCCCGAGCCCCGATGATACCAGGACTCGGCAGATGGTTGAGGCGCATCCATGTTTAGCGAAGGAAGTTTTTTGGGAAAGTTAGGAGATGAGAGGGTTTTTTGGAGATGATGTTTCAAGAGATGAGTAGTGTGAAGACTTCCTTACACTTGCCCCTTTTTATAAAGGAATTTACCATCTCTTGAAAAACGGAAAGTTACGCCCTTTGAAAATGGGCTCATGCGTACATACCCCCTAAACATGGGCTTTCAAATCACACGCCCTTTGAAAATGGGCTTTTTAGATGACTTCAGGACCTCATGAATTAATTTGTTAAAACTAGGCCTTAACATGACCCAATTGGAAATGACTCAAAATAAAACATATCACGCATTGTGCACGTGTTCTTTTATTGCTTTATTTTGGTTATCTTCTCCATTAATACCCTTTTCAAGGATTTTAGGAAGATCGGAGAATTTCGTGACAAATTTAATTCTCTTTCTAAAAATTCACAACCATCACCAAATTTCAATTCATCTTTCAATTCACCATGTCTAATGAAAGAATTCGTGAGGATGAAATTCGTGAAGCACTTGCCAAGAAACGTGATACCATGCAATCCGAGGCAGCGTCAATTATGCAACGCCATTAGAGTGAATCTTGGGACTTATAAGTCTCAAGTATTCCAGGTATGTGAACAAAAGCTATGACTCTAATACTCCTTGGGAGGAGAGGATTGCCACTATTGGTCCTTGTTTTCCTTTCAAGATTCAAAAACCAAAGCGCCAACTTGTCTTAGAGCAACAGTGCTACCCATTCTTGGACCATATTATTCTAGAAGATAATAAGCCTAGAATGCTTCCGTTTGCCCCAAAATCCCTTCAACATCCGCATTGGCCTTTGACCAAAGAAACCTTTTAAGAGTTGGATTTCGGGGAGTGGATGCAAGAGCATGGTTTTTGTGAATGAAACCTTTTCATGACAAATGGTCCAAAAACAAAATATTGCCCTTCTTAAGACTAGCTTCTTATGAAGCCATCCCTTTTGACGGAGCTATATCTACTGCCTTGTTGGCATGTTGGGACCCTACCATCAACTGCTTCTTGTTCCGATGGGGACCAATGACTGTGACATTAGCCGATATTGCCTTTATTACTTGGACTTCTCCAACAGGTAAATATGGAATTGAACTTCCTATCTTTCACCATGTTAAAGAACATAATCAGCTGTACAGTCAATGCTTATCAACTTTTCGCCAGATTGCTAGTCCTTCTGCTAGTGCTAGCAAGTGTGGCTTTCGGAAGTTTGTTGATTTCTTCCTCAATAAGGATACTAGTGAGGAAGTTACTTCTCAAGAGGAAGTACTTTTTCTTACTTTTACTTTCTCCAAATTGATGATGTCTAGAGCTGGAGGAGTAGTAACATTATGGCTATCTTTAGCTGTTAACATCTCCTCTACTTCTGAAGAAGTAGCTTTGGCTCCTGTTCTATTAGGACAACTTTATAGATGTCTTTTCAGGAGTAGAGAATCTTTCAAAGGTTTTGGAATTCATACCTCTGAATCTCCCATATTCTCTACTGACAAGGGATTTAGACCCCTTTGGCTCTTGACTTGTTGGGGCCATATGTATCTACCATGTCTAATGGTTATCAAGCCCTTTTCTGCTTTTAAAGCATCTAAGGGTTCAGAGGAGGAAAATCTTTCTTTTGATCCCCTTTTTTCCTCTCAAGTCTTGATGATTGTAGCTGTTATGGTGAAGTCAGCTTCAATCTTATATCTCTGAACGAAGTTTGGCATCCAAGTTTAATCTTTTCATACTTCTTGGTTTCTAAGTCCAATCCCGGTGTCGGAATATTTTTCCTGATAAGATGGTTGTTTCGCATTTGCGGATGAAACTTGGCGCCATCAAACAATGCCTTCTTGGCTACAATCCCCAGGTCTCCACTAGGGGTGCTAATCGAGCGAGTCGATCGCGAGCGGGGCCCCGCTCGACTCCGACTCGAAAACTCGTTAAGCTCGTTAAGCTCTTGCTCGACTCGTGCTCGTTAATTTTTTTCCCAACTCGGCTCAAAACTCGACTCGAGCTCGATAAGCTCGATAGGCTCGATAAGCTCGACTCGAGCTCGATAAGCTCGACTCGAGCTCGATAAGCTCGACTCGAGCTCGGTTCGATTGCTCAATTAGTTTTACCTTGTTTTTTATTTCAAATCATTAGAATTACTACAATTACCAAAACATTTTAAAATTATTCAAGTTCTTCCATGCATCCTTGCCTCCATTTGGTTATTATAAACAAAGGATAAAAATTATCTCTAAAACAACAATATGATCATAAGATACAATTACACAACTCTTAGTCTCTTAGTCTCTTACATAACAAACATCCTATTACAAAATAAATTTAAAACATTCAAAATCCCAAATATTTCTTCATAAAATACTCCATTACAAGTTTGATACTTCAATCTTCTCCAAAAGTCCAAAAAACCTACAAACATTCATGTACCAAAAAATTAGTAAGGATCTTCATTGTTTTGAAAAAGCACACATGATAGAAGTATTAATAAAATCTATTACCAACTTTAGGGAATTGGAAGAATGATTTCTTTTGGCTCATCTTCAACGATATTCTACATGACATAAAATAAGTTAGTATATATTTGGTAAAGTAGAGGGGTGGCCCAAAAGAAACAAAGTAAACCAACAATAAGAAATGGAAAAAACATAAATAAAAACCAAATTAAAGACTTAGGAAAAATAATAATAGTCTTACTTTGTTTTTCCTCTTTACTCCATGGAGAGAGCGACACCAATCTCCACTACAAATCAACATTTGCACGGTCTCCGGAGATAATGAAGCTCTATAAGGATCAATGACCCGACTCCCCGCACTAAATGTAGCTTTCGAAGCCACGGTTGTTATAGGAACCGCCAAAATATCGGCGGCCAACCTAGACAAAATGCGAAACTTCATGGCTTTTTCTTTCCACCATACTATAGGATCAAACTTTTCGCCCACTTGAACCATTAGCACTCCCTCCTCAAGATACTCATCAACTTCAGATTTTTGAGCACCACCTACCTCCGAAGAGGCCACAACTTGTAAAAAGTTGAGTCAATGCCGTAGTGTTTCTTTCTCCAACCTCAACTCTAACACCACCTTCACATTCACCACTATGTTCCATGGTAGGAGGAAAATACACACTAGCATACTCATCAAATAGCTCATGTAAAGTTTCTCTAACTCTACGCATATTATCTCGAACTTCTTCACAAGAAAACATTGAGGGAAATGTAATTTCAACACCTTTCATTTTCAAACGAGGATCCAACACCGATCCTATTGCCATAAGCAAGTTACATTCACCCCAATACTTGTCAAATCTATCTTTCATATTCTTTACCATACTTCTAACAAAATCATTAGAAGAATCCATATTCTTATCCAATATCACTTTAATCCTATAAACCTCACTAAGAAATAAATTAAAAGTTGGATATTCGGATCCCGATATAATGTTAGTAGCATCACTAAACACCTTCAAAATTTCAAGCAATTTCTCAATTTTAACCCAATCATCATTGCTTGGACAATAAACATATTCTCTATCCTCCAAAGAAAGTCTAGAAAATACCTCTTTAAATTTGATTGCACAAGCTAACATATCATAAGTTGAGTTCCACCTAGTCTTGCATTCAAGCACCAATCTTCTCTCCTTTAAGTTGAATTGTTGAACAAGCTCCACAAATTTTTGGAACCGATACTCACTACCATTGATGTAATCAACGGTATCATGAACATTCTTGATGATTTTCTTCACTTGCTTTAATCCATGTTGAACCATAATGTTCAAGATATGCGCACAACAACAAACATGGAACAATTTCCCACCACAAATCAACCTCTCAGTCAATGAAAATGTTTCCTTCAATGTCTCTATGCATGTGTCATTTGCCGTTGCATTGTCCACTGAAATTGTGAAAACCTAAGAAAGAGGTAAAACCTAAAATGAGTAAAATGTAAATATAAGCTAACAAGTATGTAGAAAAGTACTTAAAGAATTAATGAACTTACTTTATTTTCAATGTCCCACTCCTTCAAACACTTGAATATGCAATTGGCTATGTCTCTTCCTTTTCGAGGAGGAGGTATATGAACAAAGCTCAATATTCGCTTTTGAAGCTTCCAATCATGGTCAACAAAGTGAGCCGTAAGAACCATATACTCAATTTTTTGAGGCTTTGAGCGCCATAAATCAGTGGTCAAAGAAATCCTATCTATGGTATTTAACAAATCCTTTAACTTCTTCTTTTCAATCTCATAAGTTTTGAAAGCATCATTTCTTATGGTATGGCGAGACACACTTTTCCATTGTGGAATTCCTCTCTTTAACATCAAATTAAAACCTTCTTCCTCAACAACTGAAAATGATTTTTCATGCATGACAATCCAATGTGCAATGCCTTCTCTCATCTTTAACATGTCTAATTTACCATTATGCAAAGCACTAACAAAAGAAGAATCAGGTGTTCCAGCACTAGAATCAGATGGCAGAAAATTAAGCAATGTACTTTGCCTTGATTTTTTAGGACATTTATCTAAGTGACGCTTATAATGTGTAGTACTAGCAGACTTAAGAACTTTAAGTTTAGTTTTACAATGCTTACATCTTACAAACCATTCTTTGTTAATTAATTCTGGCTCACTTAAATCTTTCCAAACACCAGATTGCCTTGCTCTCTTAAAAGGACCCGATGGAAGTAGATCATCGTTACCTTCACGAGTGTTAATTGGTGGAGGTACTTCCTCTACCTCGGGTTCTTCTTCATCTTCCTCCATCTCATCATTGAGATTCACAAAGAACTCCTCAACAACATTAGGATTATTAGGAGCGGCAGTTTCTTTGTCAACATTACTAGACATATCTGCATTTAAAGGATGATAGTATACATTACTAGATAATAGACAAGTAAGACAACACACCATTAACCACACACACTACTGACCACACACACCACTCCACATTCCAACACAAAGACACCACACTCGCCAAACCACACTCGGCACTCCTAACTCCACACACCACACACCACACACCACACACCACACACCACACACCACACACCACACACCACACACCACGCCGCACACACCACACACCACGCCGTACACACCACACACCACGCCGCACACACCACTCCACACTCCAACGCAAGACACCACACTCGCCAAACCACACTCGGCACTCCTAACACCACACACCACACACCACACACCACACACCACACCGCACACACCAGACCACGCCGCACACACCACACAATTACAACACACAAAGACACACCATCTCTTTCCTTCCTTCTACACAACATACAGCACAACACAGCGCACAACATACAACACACAGCACAACACACATCGCACAAGTAACAATTTAACAAATATTCATAATAAAACATAAATAGTCTAAATTCATATCAAATGTAACAAGTATTACATTCCCAACAACAACACAATCGAAACTAAATTAAAAAACGAAATAATAAACCGAAATTAGCAAACTAAATAAAAAAACGAAAAAGAAAAAACGAAAAAAGAGATAACATGTGTACCTGTCATATATTAGTCGAAAAACACCAAAAAGTTGCCGGAAAACCGCGAGTTTTTGCGCCGGTGATAAGGTGATGTTGATGAACCAAGAAGACCGAAGTGAGATTATTGGTGATGTACTGATGTTGATGAGCGAAGCCGAGAGTCCGAGAGAGAGAATGAGTGAGCGGAGTACACGACTACACAATCACGAGTCCACGACTCCACGAGTGAGGAGAGAGTGGAGAGACGGCTGGGAATTGGGATGGGAATTGGGGGGAAGCGAGGGACTAGGGTTTTCCTTTCAATTTTCAAACAAACCTTTTCTATTGTGTATTTTTTTTTAAAACTTATGTTACTAGTTTAATCATGACATGGACCATAAAGTAAAAATTATTGGGCTTGGTAAGTTGGTCTATATATCTCAAGTTTTTAATAAACTTTTTTATTAAATAAAATAAATTTTTAGAAAAATAATATTTAAAAAAAAGTTATCGAGCTGCTCGCGAGCTTAACGAGTCGAGCAGGGTCATGCTCAACTCGTGCTCGTTAAGGTTTCGAGCCGAGTCGAGCTCGAGTCGAGTTTTGACCGAGTGTTGACCGAGTCGAGCTCGAGTTGCTCGCGAGCTGCTCAGCTCGATTAGCAGCCCTAGTCTCCACTCTAGTTCCTTAGGGAGTGGGAATTTTTGGAGCAATGTTCTTAGGTCTCGGGATTTAATAGCTGCTGAGCCTGAATATTTTGGCTTTGAGGCTCATAATCCACAGCTGGTGGCTAGACAATTTGGATTGGTCCAAACACTAGTTATTCCTTACTTCTTGACCCGTAATGATCCTTGGACTTCAAGGGGTCGTTTTGAAGAAGGTAGAGCCCTTCAGAGCAGAACTCTTGGCCTTACTTCCATGTTCATATCTCCTTGGAAATGGATTACTAAAGTCATTAGAAGCTTCCATATGTGGTGGGATCATGTCTTCCTAAATGACTCAATGTGTTCGATGCTTTGGCGAACTTTGAGGATCGCCTCTTCTTAGGTCCGTAAGTAATTTTCTCTCCTTAGGCCCTCGTTCTTTTGAACTTATTTTGGCCGAACCGAACCGAACTTATTTTATTTTTGCCGAACCGAACTTATTTTTACTTATTTTTGCTGAACCGAACTTATTTTTACTTATTTTTGCTGAACTGAACTTATTTTGGCTGAACTGAACTTATTTTCGCTGAACTGAACTTATTTTCGTTGAACTAAATTGTATTAACATAATATTATCAATACTTATTATTATAATAATCAATAATTATTAACATAATATTATCAATACTTATTATTATTATTTTATTATTTTATAATAATAAATAATAAATAATAAATAATGAATAATAAATAATAAATAATAAATAATAAATAATAAATAATAAATAATAAATAATAAATAATAAATAATAAATAATAAATATAAAATAATAAATAATAAATAATAAATAATAAATAATAAATAATAAATAATAAATAATAAATAATAAATAATAAATAATAAATAATAAATAATAAATAATAAATAATAAATAATAAATAATAAATAATAAATAATAAATAATAAATAATAAATAATAAATAATAAATAATAAATAATAAATAATAAATAATAAATAATAAATAATAAATAATAAATAATAAATAATAAATAATAAATAATAAATAATAAATAATAAATAATAAATAATAAATAATAAATAATAAATAATAAATAATAAATAATAAATAATAAATAATAAATAATAAATAATAAATAATAATAAATAATAAAAAATAAAAATAAAAATAATAATAATAATAAATAATAAATATTAATAAATAATAAATAATATTAAATAATAAATAATATTAAATAATAAATATAATAATAAATAATAAATAATAATAAATAAATAAATAATAATAATAATAATAATAAATAATAAATAATAAATAATAATAAATAATAAATAATAATAATAAATAATAAATAATAAATAATAATAATAATAAATAATAAATACTAAAAAATAAATAAAAATAAAAAAAATAAAAAAATAAAAAAAAATAAAAAATACAAATTCATCGTTATTATAATTATAATATTAATAATAATAACAATATTAATAGTTATTGAAAACAAAAATAATAATTACAACATTAGACAGGAATGAACTTATTTTTGCTGAACTGAACTTATTTTTGCCGAACTGAACTTATTTTTACTTATTTTTGCTGAAAATAAGTCCAAAAGAACAGGGCCTTAGTTATTTTATAACTTTTTGTAGGAGTGAATATTACTAATCCTTCTTTATGCTCTACTTCCGACTTTTTAGCAAAAGCTGGCAAGAAGAAGCTAAGGGTGCCTCGATGGTATGACGACTGAGTCTAGATATGACAAGCTCTATTGGAATACCATAGACAAAAGGGTTCCTCCTCATACATCTTCAGAGGATGAAGATGATGCTGCTTATGAATAGGGGATCTCCTATGGAGATGTTCAGACTGTGGATGACATTCAATCCATGGGACCACTGGAGCAGATTGACCCTTTCAAAAGAGCCGCAAGGAAAAGATATTATAATTGTCTCTCTGCTTCCAAGGACACCCAACCCGAAGGGTCAGTGGAGCAACATGAGCCTTTTATAAAGGCATCTAAGAAGAGAGATCATGGTTGTATTTCTGCCTCCAGGCCTTTAAGACATTCCTACAGGAAACGTCCTAAGTTAGAGGTTTATTCAGAGATACCACAGTATACCATCTCCTCTGATGAAGATGATGACAAGACCATATCTCAAATTTTCATAAGGAAACCAGGAGTTAAAGCAAGGACGAATCTGACTTTTACTCCTTTTATGAGAAGTTTCACTTTTCTGGCATACTGATTAATTTATTCCAGGTACCTCTAGTCTTTGATGACATTGAGCCTAAGATTATTAGTGACCCTTCTTTTAAGAAGTCATCACCTCTTGACTCTATCAGCCATGCTCCAGGAGATGCTCCACAGGTAGCTGATCCAGAGTTAGTTTCAAAGGGTGGTTCTATTGATGAATTTGTCATCAATCATCCCATCTCAAGTGGTGCTGCCCCCCAGTTGGAAAATGTGGCTACCCTTTCTTTGGAAGGGTATGCTGCCCCCCAGTTGGAAGAGACTGAGCATTTTCACGTGGAATCTCCAGAAGAGGAATTGTTTCATCATCTTAACGAAAATCCCTTGGAATCAAGTCCTTTAGATATTGAAGTTCCCGGCTTTCATGTTGCTACCACTATTGTTATAGCGATTCCTTCTATCGCTAGATATGAAGTTCCAAAAAATACTGTCCCTTTAGAGGTTACACCTTTACGGAGCAGTACTGACCTTGTAATTACCTCTGTTTGCAAAGGCTCTTCATCGACTTCAGCATCTACTTCAGGGACTGGTCTGCTTCTCTTTCCTCATGAATTCATTTTAGATTTCCTCTATATGAGTCCAGGTCCTCATAATACCAGACTTCACTCTCTTGCTAACTTAGCTTCTCTTCTTTATGATGCAGAGGGAAGCATTCAAGAAGCAAGTGTGATGAAAGAGTGTGATGGAAGGAAAGAAATTAGTCTGCAGACAGCTATCATTGTGAGAGATTAACCTGTAAGTGATCAACCCACTTTTGCCAACAGTGATCATTCCAGTGATGAGTCATCGGCGCACATAAAACAAGAAGATAAAATCTAGGATCTCTGCTTGACCTTAACCAGCAACCCTTATGATCATGCTTCTGCACAGGCTCTTAAGCAAATTTTGGAATCCCTGATTTCTCAAGGCTTTGAATACTAGATGCCTTGTCTTGATTATGTTAAGGAAACTCTTCTTCTTCAACAATGCACTGCTGAATCAAGAGTTCACCCTGCAAAATTCTCAGCTCAGAAACTTCAGGAAGAGGAGACTTCTTTGGAAGTTCAGGCTAAGTCCTTCAAAAATTTCAGTAGGCAGATCCAAGATTCCTTGAGTTCTTTTGATTAGAAACTAAAACTTCCTTATGAGGAGAGACAATTTTTACAAAATCGCCTGGCTGAGATAAATAAAGAGGAGGTTGATATCGTTAATGAAAAGTCTTCCCTCCAAAGCTCTATTGTAACTGAAGAGAAAAAACTACACCAAGGGCGAACAAACCTTGCTCATTTGAGGCAAGAGATGTTCAAAGATATGGCGGTACAACAAAGCTTGATTCTCCAAAAGGAAAAACTCTGTAATGCTTGGTCTGCCATAAAACACCTTAGTTTGGCTGTTAGACAATGTTGGAATGTCTAGTAACATTATTATTAATGTTGTAATTTTAATGATCCCTTGCTGTTTGAAACAATTCTGCATGTTTCTGTTGAAACATAGGATCATGTTGTTCCCATATAGATGGGTGATATTACTTTAGAAATTTGCCATTCAAGGCTCTATCTTTTATGTTGCCATCTATATCTTTTAATAGATATGCATTTCCAGACATTTTCTTATGAACGATGAAAGGACCCTGCCACTTAGGTGACCATTTTCCTAACTGTGGATCTTTGTAAGCTGCTTCTGGCAGGAACATTTTCCACACCTTATCATTCTCCTGGAATTCTTTGGGCACTACTTTTTTGTTGTAGGCCCTGACAACTTTTTCTTTTTGGATTCTCATTTTGGCTAGGGCTTCTTCCTTAGCTTCTAGAGCATCCATAATTTCGATATTCATCGCCTGTGAATAGTCATCTTCTGATAATCCCATTTGTTGGGCTACTTTTGATCATCTTACATTCACTTCAACTGGGATCACTGGAGTATGCCCATAAACTAAGTTAAAAGGCATAACCCATGTTGCTTCCCTTTTAGAGGTCCTGTAGGCCCATAGAGCGTATAGCAACAACTCATCCCATTTTCTTGGGTTATTATCTATGAGTTTTGAGATCCCTTTTACTATGATCTTATTGGTAGCTTCAGCCTGACCATTTGCTTGAGCATAGTAAGGCGTTGAATGCAATTTAGTAACCCCAAACTGGCTAAGATATTCCAGTAGATCAGTATTTCTAAAAACTGTGGCCTGATCAAAGGTTATAATTTCTGGAATTCCAAACCTTGTAAAGATTTTTTCTTCCAAGAAATTTATGACAACCTGAGTATTGAGCCTGTTGAAAGCCTGAGCCTCCACCCACTTGGTGAAGTAATCAGTTACCACTAGGATGTATGAATGCTTTTTAGAAGATGCAGGATTAATTTCTCCTATGGCATCCACTGCCCATCCTCTGAAAGGCCAAGGTTTAATAATATACTTTAAGTTCTGAAGCTGGTGCCCTGCTGATAGGCCCAAACTTTTGACATCTTTTGCAACCTTTAGCATAGTCTATACAATCCTTTCTCATAGTAGGCCAATAGAAGCCATGTTCGTGCAACATCCATCTCATTTTTAGGCCATTTTGATGAGCACCACATAACCCTTGGTGAATTTCTGTCATGAGGGTCAGAGCCTCTCCAACATCCACACATTTCAAAAGTAATCCTTCAGGATCCTTTCTATGTAATTCATCAAATTGCATGCAAAACTTAGTGGCTGCCATTTTGACTCTATTTGGCACTTTTGTCCCAGTTGGGTCCTGGAGATAATGAATAATTTCGTTTCTCCAATCCATTTCCTCCCTTAATATTGAAATTCTATAGATTTCCAATATATCCTCTGATCTTTTTTGATCAAGTTCAATGAGAGGTACTAGGATTTTCTCTTGGAGAATGATATCTTCATTTTGTGAAGGTATCTCCTCTCTAGCAGAAGCTATTTGGGACAGATGGTCTGCTACCTTGTTTTCTTCTCTAGGAACGTGTATGAAGGTGATTTCCTTAAATTGTTTAGAAAACTTTTGTACTTTCTTACCATATTCCTGAGATACTAGCGATATACTTTTGAATTCCTCATTTATTTGATAAATGACTAATTGAGAATCTCCATCTATCTTTGCTTTCTTAGCTCCCAATTCTAGCTACATGTCTAGTCCAATTAATAAAGCTTCATATTCAGCTCTATTGTTGGTGCATGGACCCTTTAGGGCTACTGCTAGTTTAGTTGGAATCCCATCGGAGATAAAATATATATTCCAGCTCTCCCGTTTCCGGTGTTGGATCCATCAAAGAACAAAACCCATGGAAGGATATTTTCATCAATGATTCCCGAGTCACAACACGGATGGGTTACCAAGAAGTCGCCTAAAGCTTCGACCTTTTACCGCCTTTTGTGGCACATATATTAGGTCGAACTGTAGTAAATGTAAACTCCATTTACTTAGCCTTCCTTTTATAAAAGGTTGGGATATCATATACTTTATGACATCTGTTGGAGATATTACGTCCACTGTAAAGGCCATGAAATAATGTATGAGCTTGATGGATGCATCATACAAGCACAAACACCATTTTCCGCCATAGTATACCTTTTTTCAAGTCATGCAGATTCTACTCAAATAGAATATGGCTTGCTCATGTCCCTTCTCATTTTCGAGTAAGGAGACTACCAATGGAATCTTCACAAGCGCATGATATAACCTTAATGGCTTCCCATTCTGTCTTGGAGATATCAACACGGGAGGGCTTGCCAAATCTTGTTTGATTTGATCAAAGGCCATTTGATGCTCCTCGTTCCATTTAAATTCTGATTCGTGTTTTAATCTTAGCAAAGGTGAAAACTTTTAAGTTTTTCCCGCTAAGTTGGCCATGAATCTTCTAACATAATTAACCTTCCCAAGGAATCTTTGCGGCTTTCTTCTTATTGGAGGGTGGCTTAGCGGCCAACACTACTTTTGCCTTGTTTTCGATCACTTTCCATTCCATTTTTATGAATGAGGAATCCCAAAAAGTTACAAGCTTTAACTCCGAATGCACATTTGAGTGGATTCATTTTTAGATGATATTCTCTTATTTTAGTGAATGACATTATTAAATGTTCTTTATGTTTTAAAAAATCATTTGATTTTACCAGATGTCATCCACATATACCTCCATGATTTTACCAATCATGTCCTTAAAAATAGCATCCATTGCTCGTTAGTATGTGGCTCCAACATTTTTCAATCCAAATGGCATGGCTACATATTCAAACAAACCTAATGATTTTGGACATCTCAAGGCCGTTTTATTACGGCTTCATGTGCAATCCTTAACCGGGTGATACCCTGCATACCCATCCATGGAAGATATGTATTCATATCTTGATGCTGCATCTATTAGGAGATCAGCCACTCGCATAGGGTATTGATCTTTGGGGGTAGTTTTGTTTAAATCCCTAAAATCAATGCAGATTCGTATCTTGCCATTTTTCTTAACTACCGGAACTATATTGGAGATCCGACAAGATATCGACAAGGCCTTATGAACTCGCCTCGAGGAGTTTGTTTATTTCCTCTTGTATAGGCTCGTTAGTTCAGCGCGCCGTCTTCTAGGACTTTGGGTCACAAGGCTTGAATCCGTCTTTGATAGGTAGTTTATGCTCTATTAGTTTCCTATCAATCCCATGCATTTCTTGATGTTCCCAAGCAAAATGTCCTTAAATTCTTCTAGAATTTTTATGATTTCCGCTTTTCTTGGTTAGTGAGGAGCTTACTTATATAAGTAACTCGTGGATTTTCATTATCCCCAAATTTATTTCCTCTAGTGGATCATGAACCTCTTGTTTAATATCCTCACTTTTAGCCCATACTTTCTCATCCTCCTCCTCTAAGGATTCAGCTCGGTAAAGTTGAGCAACATGCATTAGAATTTATAAGAAAATCCTCTTGGTATTTTCTAAAAACTAAATCTTTCATTACTTGATCAACAATAGGGGTAAACCCATTACAAGGATTCTTCCCGGTCAATAAACATAATAAACTTTTATAAGGAAAATATATCCTAAACTCTACAAACTAATGAGAGCTAAGGGTCGATCATAGTCCCGGCACTGAATATATTCACATTTTGATTGAATATCCCGGGGCGTCATTAACTTCTTCAATGAGAATTGCACCCGAGTTTTCTACTTCTTGGTGGGTTTGTGACTCAAGTTGTAGAGCAACCTCAATTTTGATGGTAGGAACTGACTTTAGAGAGTCCCTAACAAAGACAGTAATCGGGAGATGTAATTAGACAAACTTCCTCATCTCGCTTGAACCATCTCATAAGTGTCACCGTTCCACAAAATTAAAACTTGATGGAGTGATGATGGAATAGCATAATTATGATGTAACCAATCTCTTCCTAGTATGGCATTATAGTGAGTACCATTTTCGACTATGAAGAAACCGGTATAAGTGGTTTTAGTTCCTACTCTTATCTTTAAGATAGCCATTCCTTCCACTTTTTCCGATAAACCGAAAAACCAGCTTATGTTGATTTGTATGTTATGCAAATCTTTTCTCGTTTTCCCTAATTTTCTGAATAGAAAGAGTGGCATAATATTAACAATAGCTCCTGTGTCTACCAATACTTTGCCTAATCGGACTCCCTCAAAGTCAACATTTAGGAATAAGGCTTTAGTGTGCTTATTATTGACATCAACTGACCTAAAGATTTTATCTATGATTAACTTCTCTAGGTTAGCTTTTAGCGATGTTTTGTTAGGCACTTTCTTATGAGGTGCATTCAAATAAGATGACAAGCTTCGAGAAGAAGTAATTTTAAAATTACCTCGCCCTTTCTTCCTTATCAACTTCATCCCGCCCATGACGTAGTATTGGTCCGGGAATTCCCGTTGGTCTTCGATTTCTTGAACTCGTTGGTAGCATGACCACATTGACTTCGCGTGTCTTGCTCCTCTCCCATTTCGTTTGAGGTTCGCTCATCGAAGGGCTCTCCATCCGTAATTAAGTCACTATCAAAAACCAATAAGTCTAAATCCTCGCATCCAAACTCGAATCACACATCCTCAATAAAGCCATTTCCCGCATTCTCTTTCATAAGAGAGTCGCTTCCCGAGGCTACCGGTCACCACTCTTTATAGGTGGTGAATCATGTTGTTCCTTTTTCAAAGGCAACAACTTGGTGATTCCAGCTTGTAACGCCTTCTCATCAATTCTGATGTTTGCTATAAGGGATTCTTGCACATTTTGAGTGCTGATTTGAGCCCTTGCTGCAGCAGCTTTCATACTCAACTCCTTCATCTTTATTGTCCTACTTTTAGGAAAGTTTTGGACGTCTGATAATGGCCATGGCTTAACTGCTGACTTGATCTTTGGCTTCACTTGGTCCCCATGGGAATTCACCCTTCTTTTAAGAATTTTAGGCACAGGAGTCTGACTTGACTCCCTTTCCTTCCCCTTTAAGAGAGGGCCTGAACTCGGGTTGTCCTGTTTCCTAGGTCCTTAACTTCTTGACCTTTTCTGGAATGGACGCTGGTATGCAGGCACATAGGTAGGATCATTTGGGATAATCTGAGTTCTAACCATTTTGAAGGTTAGCCTATCTGCACATGGTGAGCACATACCATTTCTTAAGGCCTTCAACCCTTCTATTGCCCTAGTCTGCAATGGGAATTTCTGAGCAGCCTCTTTGTACGTTTTAGCTCTTTCCTCAAGCATCATCGGGCTTGGAGCTGGGTTGGCATGAACATGAATCTTAGCTTTGGTTAAGTTGGCCTTGTAGAGCTTCTAGCTCCATGGTATGATGTTCCACTTCCGAGACAAACCATCTTTTTGAGACTTATCTGCCTAGTTAGGAACCCTCTGAAAACTTGGCATTGATCTGTGGTATGCGATCCATTCATATGCCATCTGCACATATCCTCCAATCCTTCTTCATTGGCTATCTTTGGCATAACCAAGATTCCTTCGTCAAGCAATCTGTTGAAGAGTTGGTTACCTATTTCGGTAGCTTGAGATGCCTGCAAAGTAACAGTAAAAACATGATTAGTCTCTACCATTCCACAGAATAGTTCAAATGGTTCATCCATCCCAACTATATTAACATCTTCTTCATCGGAAACATGATATTTTTCTTATCAATTTCAACTCGGATTTTATTTCTAAAAACAATGCATTCGAAGTGTCATGAGTTACCGCATCATGCCATTGACAATATTTTTTACCCTTAACTTCCTCAACAGCTTCTTACTTTATGCCTTCCTATCGCTTTATCGTTTTGTTAGATAATAACCATTCGAAAATAGCATTAGATTTCTTAGCATCAAAAGTATATTTCCTCTTTTGTTCGGACTTCATATCTTTTAGCGCCAAAAATTCTTTTCTTCTCTAGAGGAGCACACTTATAAGGTACTCCTTGAATGATTTCTCGCCACGTCCACTTCCCCGTGCGCTTTCAAAGTGGAAGGGCTCGTCATTATGAGCAAAGAAGTTATGGTGTCTTGCTGCGCTCTCAGCTGCCTCCCTGCATTGACAATTGAACCTAACTAAATGTTCTTCGGCAGAAACTCTATCATTGCCTGAGAACAAGGTAAAGTCAGGTATCTTAAACGTTCTAGGAAATGGATTGGCTCTATCAATCCATTCGGGGTAAGGTTTTCGACCAATTTACCTATGATTTTTCCTAGAAGTATCCCCTACTAGTCTTTGGACTAACGCCTCAACTTATGCTGTCAATTAATCCCGATGCGTTTGTATTCCCCGGATATCCCATGTTCCCGTTTTCCATGTGTCCCGTGTGATCATATACAGGATTAGGGTTAGGATTGAAAGGTTGATTTTGATAACCTCCCATAGGGATCTCCTGGTGTTGCATAAAAGCAGGATTGGTTGCACCTTGCGCCATTTGCGGTGGGAATGTATGTCCATTTGTGGGCATCCTCTGTTGACGAGCGCCAGTTGCTTGGGCAAATGGAGCTTGGGGTTGATTATACCCCGGGATATTCCCATGATGAGATGTAGCAGCCATAGTTGGTTGGTTCTGAGGCGTGTAACCATTGGGTAAAGAAGGACTCCCACCACATTTGGTCGGTTAAAAGGTGCATACGCATACGGTATACTATTGTTATTTGTAACAAAAGCATCTTGCCTCCGTCCTCCTTGTGATGGTCCGATTGATGTGTGTTGTCACCAACTTGTCCACCACCCATGGAAAACGAAGGTCGGTGATGTCCTCGACGCCCGGTGCCGCCCGGCTCCACGCCCGCTGCCATTTCACCACTTCTCCTAACGTTCCCATGATTACCCTCTCCATGACTCAAGGGTATGGCCCTTGTTTGGTGTACATGAGAGGAAGTTTGTGGATCGCCTGAAATAAGTATATCTCTAGTTTCAAAGGGGAGAAATGTATCCTCGGAGGGTAACCTAGTGGAGGAACGTCTCGGCTCTATACCAAAATTTCCTCTTGCTCTATTCAATGGGACCTCTTCTAAGGCCTTAACTAGTTTCTCATTTAACTCGATAGTGTTTTTCGACTAGTGGTTCTAGACTGAGTAACTACTTCATGGCAAGAGATGTCGACATTGTCGTGAAAGCTGCACTCATAGTATCATTGATATCTACAAGTATCCCGTCGATCCGCCTAGAGTTGATCTCTCTATTCTCTTCACTTATCCTTTGGAGGATGTCCGTGGAAGACCCCCGGATTCGTGGGCTAGAGTCCTATAATTGGAATCAAATTGTTGTCTCCGACTCTCTCGGCTTCTAACAAGAAATTCTTTACTATTTCGTAAACTTTCCATACATTTGTTGTATAAGTCCACGACCCGCATTACTTGGAGATGAGCCTTCCCTTTCAGGGGGTCTCTCCATTCGACTCTTCATGAGTATGGTGAATTGATTCACCATTGTTACCCCGCGCCCTATTTTCCCGGAGGGGTTGAATAACTTATTTCCATGTTTTGGAAACTTGTTTCCTCCCGAGCAACTTCCTTATTCTTTTTAGAGCGTGTATCCCAAATTTCAATAAAAGCAACCGTTTTTTATTTTACGCTTGGTTTTTCCGAAAGTATGAAGAAGAAAGTTCACAATGTGTTTATGAATCTTTTTCTCCCACTGTGGTCGCCAAAAACTTCTTGGTGCAAAATCGCTTGGTCGACTTTGCAAACAAGTCAATGCACACCCAAAAGTTTGGTACCGAATGTCTCGGGAGACTTAGCCCCTAGGGGTTACCGGTTTTAATTAGATAAAACCTTGCTAACGTACTTTGTTGCAATTTAATTTAGGATTAAACCACAACGCCTAATAAATTCTGGCGAAATACAATAAATAGAGCAAACAATAATTAATCTATTAATTAAAGCACAACATTCCCATATATGCCACAAACTTTAGGAATGAATTTTACAACACATAGGGGGATAAGCCAGCCGGACAACTAAAGGGAAGACACGAAGGCGTTACCTCCATGGTTCCTCGTTTCAATCGGAGAATTACGTAACTCGTCGCCGTAACATGTTCTACGTCTAAGGACTAAACTATAACCCCTAGGAGGGGTCAAGCTAGGCTAGAGCTAGGGTACGCTAAGAAAAGAGTAATTGCAAGTTGTTTTGTGTGTGTTGTTGTTGTTGTTTGATGATCGCTCCTCTATTTATAGATAAACATGTCGCATAACTTCCGTTCTACTTGGAGGGAAAACATTTGAATCATCTTTGAATCAAATATTAACCATTCTTCTGGCGCTAAATAACTGTAGCTATGCACGTTCGTCCTTATGTGGATCTGTTTAATAACCGTTTTTAACCGCTCGCATGTTCGTTGTTCTTTCGACGCTCGTCTCCCCGATAATCTTGATAATTTTCTCATGTTGACTTTGACTTGTATTGGGCTTTATAATCCTATCGGGCCTTCATGTCGACTTTGACTTGTATTGGGCTTTTGAGGTCTAATACCATGTACCATAATAAATGCGGCTATACATCTAAAAATGGTGGTAACAATATATATAGACGACAAAAACAACTCGAATCTACAAGTAGTTTGTGGGAGGAAATGTCCCTTATTCTTTCCCCCTACTCCCCTTCTCCCAAAGCCCAAGTCCTTATTATGTAGTTAGGCTCAGTTGCAGTAGAGTGTGACACTTCTTATTATCACCCTAAAAAAAAAAAAAAGCTAATATAATAGTCAACCGTTGTTTATCGCTAAAAGCAAAACAACCAAATTTTCAAAAAAAAAAAATCCTTTCCTATTTACGAAGTAACCATGTTTAATTTTAGATTTCTTTTAGCGTAAAAAAAAAATTCGTGCAATTTGCAAGAGTCTAAAACCAAATCACGAGATAAGACTAAAGGTTAGTACACCCGCTCATGCCACTAAGGAATATTGACTAGACACCCGATTTGTGTAATGGTATGTAGACACCAAATTTTGAACCCATGTTGTGCATAAAATTTGAAAATAAAGATTTTTTAAAAGAAATAAAACAACGAAACCAGTTTCATGTATCGTGGAGCGCGCGCCCCGCCAAAGGCACGTTTCGCCTCCGAGCGGAGTTTCATTCCGTCATATGTTTCCATTTTGCGCTTTAGTCATACAATTTCGGTTTAGAAATATAATTTTTCCGTAAGTCGTAGTCAATAACTACCGATTTTAATAAAATGATTTGTTGTAGAATTGTGCTCGTCTTTACTAATTTGACGAATTTTCATTAATTGTTTTAAGTTGGTTTTTCGAAAAACGGAAAAAATGAATCGCGATTAGGCGCCGAATTATAATCGTCTCACAAAACCGGTGTGAATCGGTTTCTTGGTGATCAAGTCATTATCCAAAGGATAAAGACTAAGAATATGTTCTTTAACCACCAATCACATCCTTTTATCCATTGGTTAAAGAATAAAAATCATGAAAATGAATAAGAATTGGAATCAAGTCCAAGATGTAAGAGCCAAAAAGATCCGTTTTTTTTCGTAAAATTCAGGTTATGCGCTAAGCACACAACCATACGCCGGACGCACTACTGTGCGCCCGGGCCGCATCATGGCTTCGTGGGACCCGGCGCACGATGGATGTGTCCATTACGGGCTCCTCGCGGTCCGCGCATTAGCTGCCGGCGTTTCATTCACGTTTTTCGATGTACTTTTCCGTTTTAGGATGTATTTAAGACGAAAATTTTGGCCGAAAATCTGATTTTGCCTCATTAGTGTAAAGATCAAAATCAAATCTAAAGAAAATAAAAATATTTGTATTTCCAATAAATTTGATGATGTAGGGAGATTTGATGATGTAAGGAGATTTGATGATGTCATTTAGTGGTGTCAATCTGGGGTCACTGGGCCGGGTTTGGGTCGACCCAACCCGGGCTCGAATGATTTGGGTCTAATAATCTGGGTGAGAGTGTGCCATGGGCTGAACCGGGTGGGTCGGGTGGACTTGGGTCGGGTTCAACCGGGGAGAGGGCTCTCTGAACTGGGCCGACTGGGACCGGGCCGGCCGGTATCCGGGTTGGGTGAATTTGGGTCGGAATGGAATAAGGTGAAGTCGGCCCAAATCGGCTTTCTAATAACTTGGGTCTGAATAAATCGGCTTCGAATAACTCGGGTCGGAATAAATCGGCTTCGAATAACTTGGGTCGGAAGAAATCGGCTTTAATGACTGGGCTCAAGAAATCGCCTTTCTGAATGACTTGGGTCTAAGAAATCGATATCTAATGACTGGGTCTAATAAATCGTCTTTCGTAATGACTTGGGTCGGAAGAAGTCGGTATCGGAATGACTTGGGTCGGAATAAATAGGCTTTCTGAATGACTCGGGTCCGAAGAAATCCAGGATCGAAACGACTTGGGTCTGAATAAATCGACTTTCTAATGACTCGGGTCTAATAAATCGGCTTTCTAATGACTCGGGTCGGAATAAATCGACTCTCGATAGGACTTGGCTCGGCCGAAGCCTCAAACCGGCGCGTATCGACTTTGGTCGGAACAAATCGGCTCTCCGAATGACTTGGGTCGGAATTATATAGTATATATTAAGTTAAGAAGTAGAAAAATATAACAATTAACATGTGATATACTAATATTGTGAATTGTGATTGAGTCATTGTGAATTTTGTGATAATACATTGATACTTATATTACTAATTTAAAAAGTTACTAGACTAAGACTTATAATTTATATAGTTATATTATTGGCTATTGCCCATCGGAGTTATTCTTATTCATGATTGCATAACTATTCAAGTAACAACCATAAGGGCTAAGGCATAAGTCCATACCGATTATTGATTAAAGTCAATAAACTATTAAACTTAAACATTTAGTTAGTTAGTGACTTACTCACTCTCCGAGTCACTATATAGCAACAAAAAGAGATAGAATTAAAGAATTAGGTTGACATTAATGAAAGCATGCATCGTAATTATAAAATTGTTCGACTTTCATCGTTCATGGAACAACCGAACAAGTAACAATGATTAACGTTAATCGAATATGAAGATGATAACCGTGATCAAGATGATACATAATCATATCGGTAGAGGATGAAACATTGAAACTATGAAAGTAGATCATAGTTAATACCAATCATATCGCTGGAGGATCAAGATCGTTGATGTTTTGGTTCTCGATCTTAAAAGATAGTAACATAGGAGGCGATCTTATTAAACGGTCCATGTTAAATGTTTGTTGATCGAGTTTCGTTAAGTTAAGGTTCACATAAATCAAATGATCATAAGATTGATTGTCTTTGACATTAATCAAAACCATCAAAAGAGTGATCGTCTTTCATCTTTCGTGTTACGGGTTCTTTATAAAAGATAGGGCTCGATCATCGATGTTATTACACGCTTAACAATAATCGAAGCATCATTAGATTGATCGACTTTCATCGTTGATGTTTTAGTTGTGGATCTTAAAATATACTAAGATAGTAACATAGGACTTAGGAGTCTCGAGTCTATTTGATTATCCATCTCTTTGAGTTGCTATACGTATCGTCGTATCGGCATTACGTATGATTACGCTATTACAACGTTGGCTTAACAGCTTTCACATCATTCATAATCATCTTTACATGAATCAACTTGTTTAAAATTAAAAATACTAATTAAACTTCTAAAGTTTATAATTTTTATTAATTTATAATATTAATAATAGTTTACTAGTTTAGGAATTTAAGTAGATTACTAAATTACTAATAACTAAAAAAATCAATACTAGAAGTCTAGATTAGTTCTCTAGAATTATAAATTTAGAAATTAGAAAATAAAATACTTAACTTAACCTTAACCATTGATTTGAGAAAGATAAAATCCAACCATTGATATTTTGAAATCCATGTGCTTGGTAACTCTTGATGTTCATTGGTCAAAAAAATAAATCAAGGATCATGGTTTCGAGATCATTGATTAGCCAATATAAAATCTGAGCCCTTCATTTCTTTACTTACTCTCTAACATCTAAAATCTTGGAACTCTCTAGAGTCCAGAGTCTTCACTCTAAAATCTCGAGCCATTCATTCTAAAATCCAACTGTTTAGATTAAGTCATTAACCCTAAAATTCCCTACTATATAAACCCCGTTTTTAATGCCCCCCTCATTTCGCCTCTTTAAAACCTAATCTCGGTGACTCGGTTTCTCTCCTCAAATTCCTCTCATTTTCCGATAAAAAACCCCTAAAAAACCTAAAATTCAACCGCCCTTCTCTCATTTTCCGATCAAAAGCCAAAAAAACCCTTAAATTCTCAACCCTTCTCTCAATTTCCGATCAAAACCCAAAAAAAACCCTAAAATTCTCGGTCATTCTCTCAAAATTTCCGATCAAAACACTAAAATTCCGAGTTTCTCACTTTCTCTATCAATTTTTCCAAAGAACGTTGAGGTTTGTGGTGAGGAAAAAGGCGTTCTTCGGATACATAAACAGCCGCCATCCACCGGTGGTGATTTTTCGCCCTCTAACCTATTCTCCGATTTCCGAAATCAAATAAGCCCTTAACCTTAACTTAATTTTGACCTAATTTTAATTGATTGTTGTTGAGTAACTGAGTGCTTTAATTGGTTATATTCTTATTCAATTTATCAATTTTACCTTTATAATTTTTTATTTGTTATGTATACTAATTGTTAGTATTGTTAATTGTTGTTGTACTTTGTCAAGTTTAACTCTTGTTGGTGATAGATTATGAAATAAATAATCGTAAATATTATGTATTGACTTTGTATCGCTTAGTACCTAAGATATAGTGATAGTGGGGTTCTCGATCCTAGAAACACAATGCAATCCAATAAACCCAAAAGAGAAAAGATTATCATGATTGAGATGTATGCATAGTCTAAACTCCATAAGAGGTGCTCTCAATGACCACAGAGCAAATTACCAAAAATATTTCTTTTATGGTTCGTGGCATACTACTGCAATTTGGGGTATGTATATGAGCTAAATTATTTCCCCTTCTTTGTTCTTCAAAATCAAGAACTAGAACTAGACCATGAATTATATATTATCTTCATATAATTGATGACTTTTGGAGAGGAAGAACAATTCTTTGCTAAGATTCTTGATATAGTTACAAATGCAAGCTCAATTTTTCACAATTTTGTAGCTAATGTATGGCTGATTCAAAGGATTGAGACTTTTTCTGTCACTGTTCTTGTAACAGCAGCCTTGTATATGGTTTTGCTTCCTATTTGAACTTTAGCTCTTTCTAGAGGCATTTTTTCTCTTTTGTTTTTTTTTGGGAGAATAAACTGGTGGAGATGATCATTGCTAATTTTTTCCTAATTATTAGGATCATCCTAAATCCTTAAACAACTACTAATGCGGGGTTTATTGAAATGGCACTATTATATTGTCTATAGTTAAATATTTCTCTGGTTTTTACTGTTGAAAATCAGTGCATCTTAGCCAACTTTATTATATGTAGTATATACCATTGAAGCTCCAAAAATCGTTGAGACTCCTTCCCTCTAGAGTATTGGCCAATAGTTGGTAAACTGGAGATACGTAATCTGCAAGTAGCTTTAATGTAGTTGGATTCACATCATATCAAATATATAGAAGAATCTTAATTATACCAACCAATTGGTGCCTCCAGATAAGATATTGACTAGATATACCACTAGTATTAGCTCCACTATCCACAATGACCATTTTACCCATTAGTTGTTTTCTCTCATAAGTTAGCTTGATAGGTGGCTTGGTGTATGGATGTACTATAGATTGTTGTGCTTGGTCCGCATCAATTTGAAATGAATGCGTAGCTAGCAACAAACAATTTTATTTTAATGAACTCAAGTGAAACCAGAACAGGGATAGAGACAGAGAGATATATGATTTATATAGAATCCAGTTTGTCATTGCCTGAATTTTTGATGAACTCAAGACAAATCAGTTTGTCATTGTCTGTATTTCATTACACGGTTCTGTAAGGAACCAGGAGCAGGATCTTCTGATTTGAGATCTGAACAAAGGTCTACAAATAAGATTTTAGCACATACACAAACTGTTATGATGTGAATTAAACGTAAGATCTAAATTCTGTTATGATTGTATGTAATTGGTCTGAAATGAGATATGAAAATAAGATGTGAAAAGTAGTTATATGAGCAATTTCACAGTGATATACTTTGTGTGGTTCCTCCTTTTTTAGATTCCCTACTTTTTTTTTGTTGTGAATATTGTATAACCCTTATTGCAATATTTTTTTGTTTCTTAAGACACTCTTGGAGTAACCTTCAATTTCTTAGCCACATAAAGGATTTGTTTTCCCTACGCCAATTTCATTTCGACTGAAAATAAATCTCTTCACTATCCACTGAAGGTATTGTTCGATCTTTGAGCATCATATGCTTATCTAGAGTTGTTCTTTTTCCTCACATGTCTCTACTTGTAGTGTGCATAAGTTTATATCTTTTTTGTATAAGATCTAGATGCAGATTATGAGAAATATAGACAAATGAGGATATAGCGGAAAATAAATTAAAATGCAAGAAATGGGGGTTGATTCTATGGCTTATGAAATCATTCGATCAATGAAGGGCACAAAACAAACATGTAGGAGTAAGAATAGTTCTAGAAGCTCGGTTAACGATGATGAATAGTCAAGATTGTGAACAACTTGGTCCACTATTGGGCAATGACAAAGGAAAAATGCATAACATTGAGGTGTCATTCTAAAAAGGTTGATATTCCGTTAGAATTATATTATTTAATTAACTTGGTACATTCTTTGTAATTTGTTGTAGTTTTCGGTTTTATAGATTTCAAAGACAAAAGATAAGTCCCGCCATGCTTAAAGATAGTGCAAGTGTCTCTCAAACACCAATGACAAGTCTAGTGAAGATACATCATCCAAGCTCGAAAACGGAACATGTAGAACAGGATTTGCAAGGGAAATTCAAATTGAGGCCGCTAGGAAAATGCATGCATATGGCGAGATGATGGAAGATGGAGAAGAGATATACGACTATTAGATCTAGTTTTAGATTATCATGACTATGTTGCTTATTGGATGATTTAGACTTTGTATTGAGAATAGTATTATTTTTCATTAGTTTATCTATGGAAATAGCACTAATAAGTGTATTATATTATATTTTAATATAATATAATTGCCAATTCATATATCAATTTTGTATTTTCATATTAGTATTTTTATTTTCAATATAGATATATATCCTAATGATGAAAAGTGTTACTTAATTACCCACAAGGTGCTACAAGAGATGCCAAAAAGTGTTACCTAATACGCAGGACATGCTACATTAGATGATAAAAAGTGATACGTAATGTTGAATAAAGTGTTACTATAGATTAATGGTAACACTATAAGATGTTACTAATGATATAAAAAGTGTTACATAAAAGTTTTTGGTAACACTTTAAAAGTGTAACAATAGGTATTAATAGTGTTACATAAACGAATTTAAAGTAACATTTGTTGAAGTGTTACTATAGGCTTTCAAAATTGTTACCTAAAAGCATAGGTAACACTGGCGGATGTAACACCCAAACAAGTGTTACCTATTATCTAATGTAACACTTTTAGCACTTTAAGTAACACTTTTGGGTGTTACTTAATGTCAATTATGTAGTAGTGTTAGTTTTTTGATTATGTGTTCCGTTTAATTATGTGTTCGTTTTTTTTATTGTGTGTTCGTTTTTTTATTATGTGTTCGCTTTTTGATTTTGTGTTCGTTTCACTTTCACTAAAGTTCGTTTTCATGATATGAAATTATGTGTCTTTTAGCCCAATTATCTTGTATAATGCATATTAGTTTTTAATTACATCATATTTGTTCATGTTATGTTGTTCTTGTATATCATGTCTTGTTCATGATTATGTGTATCATGTTTGTTCTTGTATATCATGCTTTGGAATGAAATTATGTTTGTTTGTTCATGTTTGTATTTATGTTTATGGGCTCGTGTTAGGGTTTTGTGGTCCGGTTTGTATTTGGCTTTGTGTCTCAGGGTTTGTATTCGGGTTATATTTGTTGTTTGGGAGTAATGGGTTTGTGTTAGGGTTTGTGTATAGGGTTTCATTTGCTTGTAGACGGGTTTTTATTTTGGCTTTGTGTTTCGGGTTTTGTCTCTGGGTTTGTAGGTTACGGGCTTGTGTTACGGGCCTGCATTTCGAGGCTTGTGTTCGGGCTCAGGTTTATGGGTTTGTGTTTCCGGTTTTGTAGTTTAGGGTTTGGTCTCCGGGTTTCAGGTTTAGGGGTTTGTGGTTTAGCGTTTGTGCTTTGGGTAGGCCGAGGGTTTAACCCTAAACCCTGGCACCCAAACCCTCGCCCTAAACCCCGACCTCACCCCCTGACCTAGACCCGACCTTCACCCCGACCACAAGACTCGCCTTGTTTAAACTTTAAATGTGTTAATTTATTTTCGGGTTGATTAATCCGACAATGAACTCCATTATCGGGTCCAATTCCCTTCTGTCGAGGAGGAAACCATTTCTCCCCAAACCCACTGACCCGTCCTTTTGGTTGGAGGCACTTTCACACATCGCCGAAGTTGCGTACCTTAATGTTTAAGAAGGAAGATGGTAAAGATATTTTTTACATGTAAGCATCAGAATGCTAAGTCCTTTATCGCCTTGAGGAACCTAAGGTACTAATAACCAAAATAAACATTTAGAGAAGTGTGAAGCTACTTAAAAGTAAAAGCCGCTTTCAACCCGGGGGCATTATGATAAAAAACTTTATGTCGTATGTTCATTGAAGTTATTATGTGTCATGCATATCCATCAGCTATTGTTGAAAGCATACTAAGCATGTGGAATCGCTTTTCTTACTTAATCCTAATGTGAAGCATATTTCTAGTAATTCTATGGCCAAGCATTGCACTAATCGGTTCAATAGCTCTTAAAGCTCAATTAAAGACAACTATAGGTAATTTAGAAGGAAAAGTGTGATGTACTTGTGATTTGCTGGTCCGTACTTAATAATGTTAGTTTTACTTGCTTTATCGGCTCATTATGTTGATAACTCTTGGGTGCCGCGCTCTAAAATTCTTATTTTTAGACATTTTCCCGGGTCCCATACTGGTAAGGAGTCATAAGTTTACTCTCGATTTGTTCGATGAGTGGAATATTAGAGATAAAGTGTTTTCTTTTGACTTGTGATAATGCTACCGCCAATGATGTTATGATTCAAGAGATGGATTAGGGACTTGAATAGAACTAATATGTTGCCTTGTTCCCGTAAGTTTTTTCATGTTAGATGTTCGCCACATATTAAATCTGATTGTCGAAGCTGGTTTTAAGTTTATGGATAAACCTTGTTTTGAAGTTGCAACAAGTTTTTACATATGTTTCTTTTTGAAACATTAGGAAAGGAGGTTTGATGATTGTGTTAAGTATGTGAATCTTTGGTTTTTACGGTTAATTGATTGGTGATGTTCGTACTTCGTTGGAATTCTACCTATCTTATGCTCCGAAGGTGTTTAGAAGCTAAGGGAGGTCGTAGACGGTATTGTTTACTTGAGCATGGTTTAGATGTTTCTCTAATCGATTCCGAATGGGAAATTAAATATCCAAATTGTATGTGATTTTCTTGAACCTTTTAATGATATCACGTGTCTTTTTGCTAATTCCGATTACCCCACTTCTCACCTATATGTTGAGAACATTGTTTTGATTGAAAGTCTTGGGTTTATGCTAAAGAAAACCCAATCGACTCTGTTCGTCTTATGGCCGCTCCTATATATGAAAATTTAACAAGTATTGGGAGAATTATTCTTTGATTTTTACTATTGCTATCATGCTTGAACCCCATTACAAAAAACCTTTGTTCATGAGTTGTATGCTACCGTTTATTAGCCCCAACATCTTGATGGTAAGGTTAAAGAGGCGTTGATGCCTTTCTGAGTTGTATACGCACTGTGCTGACTGTTTCATTCTCACTTACAACTCCGACCCTCTTCCATACATCTTCTATGACTACCGCTTCCGATTCATCCACTCCAAGTTTTACAAGGTCGCTTGCTCGTCCTTTAAGAAGGCCACCTTGGAAAGGTTAGCTACTTATGTAACATTTGATTGATTCATGATTACTTTACGGTTTGTGATTGTTAATAGTTTTGTGATACTATTTTATTGCTTCGTTTTTTAGAGTTTTGGTGTAAATGTTGCTTCGCTAGTAGGAGTATTGAAAATGATATGGAATCATATTTCAGTTGCCCCTCATGCTCCATTCGACCAAGATGGTCGTTTTGATGTTTTTGGCCTATTGGAAAACCCATGTGGGAGTTTATCCCCTATTTGGTCTCGGATGGCTAGAGATGTATAAGGCCTATCCCCATTACATATGTGGCCTCCGAGTCTTCATTTAGTATGGGGCAGATTTTTAACAATGTATCGCACACGTTTGTTTGCCCAAAATTGTTGAGGCTCTTGTGACTTGCCAAAATTGGATCTTTGGTTATTCTAAGATTGAGGATGAGGAGTCTCTTGAAGTTGTCAAAGATGCCGAGCCTAACGATATTGATTATGATTCAATTTCTTGATGATTGTGTTGTTTGATGGTTGTTGTTTGATGGTTGTTGTTCTAGCCTCTGTGGCCTATTGAAAATGTTTGATGGTTAGGTTACGGGTTTGTGTTGTGTTACGGGTTTCAGTGTTTGTTTCGGGTTGTTACTTATGGCGAGAATGGGTCGTGGGGGGTTGAATTTGGGGGTTTAAATGAGGTGGTTGAGTGGTTCATGGTTGAATCGGTAAATGTAAAGTTTAGTCATTACTCATTAGTGTTATTCAGTCCTTAGGTTAGCGTAGTTAGCTTAGCTTTAGAAATTTTGGAGTGATATATCAATGTTTATTTTCTTTGTATAGTGTACGGAATATGCACCTTTATAAACATAATTGATGGAGTAAACATATGCAAAATGCTACTTTACTTGCGTCCATCTTCTAGTAGTTCTTAATTTTGCCAAATAATACTTTTTAGAGATCTTAATTATGTCGACAAATAATATTTGTTAATTACTTTGACAAAAAAAGTGACCAACAAAACAATATTTGTTGAACTACTCATTAGTGAAGTTAGGTCGGAATGGTTTTGGGCCGGGTTATATTGGGTGAAATGGTTTTGGATCAGGTTAAGTTGGGTCGGGTGGTAAATGGGTTGGGTCAAACCGGGTTGGGTGATAACTGGGTTGGGTCTGGCGGGTCGATGATAAGCCCGGGTTGGGTCACAACTCGGTTGGCGCTAAGCGGGGTTGGAGTCACAACGGGGTTGGGTGATAACGAGGTGGGTTTAATCTGGGTCATTAGGGTGAAGTTGGGTGCGGGTTAGTTTTGGGTCGGAAACAGGTTGGGTGCGGGTGAGTTGTTCACGGGGTGCAGCGGCCACGGGTCCTAGCTGGTCGGCCCGGATTCGGGTTGGGTTACCAATTCCACGGGTTCAAGCCAGGGCACGGGTGGGCCCGGGTCGGAATGGAGTCGGCTCCAACCGACCACTCTCGGCTCGGAACGAAGATTGTATACGGGTCGTATGCGGGTTCACTCGTGGGTCGGCCTAGTTTTTGACGCCTCTAATGTCATTAGTATGATGTCATTAAGATGATGTAGGATGGTAAAAATCAGATTTTTGGGTGAAAAATCTGATTTTCTACCTCCTTGAACCCTAATTCATCACTTCATTTTCCTATAAATACCCCCTTTTTCATTTCAAGGGCACAACTTGAAAATCACAAAAACACAACTTTAATACTACTCTCATTCTCCATACTTCCTTCCTCTAAGAAAAATCTCATTCAAGAAAAAGAAAGAAAGAAAAAGTTATAATTAGTAAAGTAATTTGTAAGTAAGAAATTCATGAAAGAAAAACACAAAAAAGGGTTTTAGTAAGTAATTAAGTGAATTTAGAAACTCACTTACAAATTAAGAAAAAAAAAAAGTAGAAACCTTTGCAAAGGAAGTGCATCATTGAGTTAGTAAGGTAAAATTAAGTTCTTGTTATTTTCTTAATTATGTTCTTAATCACATACTAACTTTCTCCTTATTTTCTCTTATAATTTTTTAATCTTTGGAGTGATTTGGGTATGTGGAAGTCCTAATAGGTTCCCAAACTTAAATCACCCCACCTAGAATAGTCAACTCCAATGGGGAGACTCTTAGGAAATATGTGTTTATGTGATTTTTCTTAATCAAGTTGTTGTTCATCACCAAAAACATGTTTTGATAAAAAAATTCAAGTAGAGTTGTGCATAAACATCTCCATAAAAAGAAAATGTGATGTTGTTATTATGGTTAGTTTCAATTTCGTACTTAATATCTTTTTTGGTCTGTATTATGTAAATAGTTTATTGGATGTAATATTTTTCCTGTGAAGTTCAAATACGTTTCCACCAATTGGGCTTTGGAATTTTTAAAAAACAAATTTTGTTTAGTTAATAAAAATTCATAAAAATTGTTCTGAAAAACTTATTTTATCCCTTACCATATGAGCTTGTTCTTTCAATAAAGTTTAAACTAAACCTATTTAGTTAATACTAAAAACTAAAAATTGAAGTAGACACCAGTAGCTTTCCAAAAACATAAAAATGGTGTTCATATGAATTTTGTATAATTTTATCTCATTTTTACAAAAACGTTTATGCAAATCACCAAATTCGAACACTAATTTTCTCTTGATTAAGGAAATAAATAAAAAAGGATTTTAAAAATGTCAAATTTAAGTGAAATTTTTCAGTCTAGTCCGTCAATATGTGCATAGAATGCTCATAGAAAATTGACTTCAAACTAAGTTCGGTAAGTTGGATTTCAAAGAACACATTGGATAAATGTTCTGTTTTGACCAATTTTAGTATAAAATTCACACATAATTCGAGTTGTTACTAAAAGCTTGTCAAGTTTTGACACACCATAGAGAACTCACTGACCTATCCATAGGTATATCACATGTGCCATTTCACGCTTTGGTACATAAAGGTTATGAATTTTAGAAGTCAGTATAAGAAAAAAGTGGTAATCCGGAAAGTGAAATAAAGTGACTAACTCAAATTTCATAAAAAATATTTTCTTTTCATACGAAAATGTTAATTAAAAGTCATGAAATTTTAAGTTTCTCTTAAAATGACTCATTTTTATTATGCAAATAAAAATCAATAAAAAACATCATAGAAAAAAATCAAATTAAATAAGTTAATTCCAACACTCTAACTTTCACAAGTTTACAAATAAGCATAAATTCCAAAGCCCATTCAAGAGGATGAAGATCAAGGAGCATCATGGTGAAGATCAAGATTTAAGACTTGTATAGATCATAGAATTTGTACATATTTTTGTAATAATAGTTTCTTTGTAAATAGTTATTACATCACTCATTAATAAAAAATATGGAGATGTTTATGCATAAATTCATAAATAGTTCAACAATTCTTTTTGAATAAAATGAGTAACCAATGTTATAAATATTGCATGTTGGGCTCAATATATCATATTAGTATATGAATTAAATGACCCAATCTCAATTAAGAGGAAAAATTGCAAATCTAACTAAGTTAAATTGTATGATGATCCATCTTACATTTTAAAATTGTTCTCCATAATCTTCAAATGGATCGATTATATAGTTTGACATAATTAGATTGGTAATTGTGATCTCCTAATCGATTTTAGGCCGTTTCACGTGTCCCACTTTAAATGGCCAAATTCCGATTAGCCAAACACAATCTCCAAATTCTAGCTCAAATTGATCATTTTTCTCAAATTGATCATTTTTCTCAAAATGACCTCATAATCTTCAATTAAGGTTATTCCTCATCCATCCAAAAGCCTTCGGAAGCAAATTTCTTTTTCTAAAGACCTCTTGAAAAATCCAAAATCCAATCATTAAATAAAGTGATTATTTCAATTCTCAATTTGATCACTAATTGCGGTGATTATCTTAAACCTTGGTTAATCGCTAATTAGGGTGATTAACTCAAACTTTTCATTTAATCACTAATTAGAGTGATTATCTTAAACCTTGGTTAATCACTAATTAAGGTGATTAATTTAACCCTTCTCATTTAATCACTAATTAAGGTGATTATCTTAACCTTCTAGTTTAATCACTAATTAGGGTGATTATCTTAAACCTTGAATAATCACTAATTAGGGTGATTATTTTCTTCCTTCATTTTAATCGTAAATTAAGTTGATTATTTTGACCTTCATATTTAATTACTAATTAAGGTGATTATCTTAATCTCATTTTGATCACTAATTGGAGCGATTACCTCATTTCTAATAGATTTGTCTAATTCTAAAGGTGGATTATTCATAATCTGTTTTCCTTCCTTTCCTTTTCATCCCCAATGGAATTGTCCATTTAGGGTGAGACATAAGATCAAACTACGATGGTTTTGATCCATGAGTGGATTCCAATCCCGCAATGATTGGGTACGTAGTGCAACATCGTGTTCAAACCTACCATGAACAAATGATATATTGGCTCTCTTCAAAATGATTGATGTGTATATGTGTAAATTATGTGTTTTTTTCTTTCTTTTTGAATAGCCATGATTACTTTAAATGGAAAATAACGCATGTAATAAGAGTCCATTCTAGAACGGAAGAGGAGACGAGTTTCGAGACGTTCGCACCTCTTAACCTAAACCCCGAACCCTATCTCATGGTATGAAAGACCAATTTTCAAAAAGCCTTATCCATTATGAAGTCATCATCGTTTTAAATGATATTTCTTGAAATTGATTTTAAAATGATTTATTAAATAAATTTATCCCTATTCGGATATTAATATGGTGGCTACTTCAAAGACAATAAAAAATCAAGTACCACAAGCTTGAGACTTCACCGGGGAACATACTTCCACTTGAAGTATAAGAGGTTTAAAACGAACAATGTGTAAATTCCATATGTATATATAATTTATTTTTTGTATATAGCATGTTTATGTGAAAATTACGTGTGCTTGGTAGTTATCGATCCATACACGTGCATTCTTTTTTAACCATTTGCTTATTAGGGCCGCTACCTCTATCTATTGGCAAGTAGTCGGAATTTTAGAATGACAAATTAATGAATTAAGTTTGTAAAACCCGCATCCGCGAGCTATTGCGATCGGCTCGTCATGGAGCATCCACCCTTGATGGACACAATGGAAGTGACTCGAGGCCACTTTAACATAATCTCTCCGTAAATTAATCTCCCTTTTGTCGATCTTTAGGACACAAGGATCAATGTACTAATGTCTTTATTTATTTCAGTTTATTAAATAATGTGAAATATTTTCAAAAATTACTCATCTGTTTTCAATCGTTAATATTTCAGTAATCATTAACCGTAGTTGAATTGCTTCCGAAATGATTATTGAAATATTAAGAGTATTCTTGTTTATTTATCGTAAGCGTCATTTAAAAAAAATGTGTACTCGTCCCATTTTCAAAAAGAAACTCACATTTACTTGACAATTCCTTTTATGCAAATTGGTTTTTCAAGAAACAAAATTGAATAAAAAAATCATGTTTTCAAAATATATTCCCAAGGTAAAACAAAAAAAAATAAAAAATAAAAAGAGCTATAATCACGAGTTTAAAACTTGTCATGTTGAGGAGTTAGAATGTAATTAAAACTATATAGTCTAAAAACACGAGAACTAGTCTAAAAATTGTTTTGAAAAAAAAGTAAAAAATTGTGTCAAAACAAGAGGGATAATCATTTTCGAAAAGAGAGAATAAAAATCCTTCGCTTCCTATTAAAAATACATATAAAAGGCTTTAATTATTTTGTTATTAATATTATTAGTGTATACATTTTAGGTACTTTACATCTTTCAACAAAAAGAAAAGAACTAAAGCCTGCATCACTTCACAATGTCTCGACTGGGAAAGCAAAACGCAAGTCGAAGTTTCGGTAAAGGTTAAAGGCCGTTGGAGTTTTATCGTCAAATTTATGCGGACATGGAGGAACCTTTGGGGACCATGTACGTCGTCCGAAAAGACAGTGGTCTACTGGAACCAAAACATCATTGTTACACCTTGACATCTCTAAGTGGTTGATATGGGCTTATACTGCAATTTTTGTCATCAATATGGTCATGAAACGGGCCGGTGTGTTGATCTTCGACATGCCATTCAACAATTAAGAGAAGATGGAAAAATCCTCATTCCTCCATCGTGGATGCCTCCAATGATATCTTTCATTAAGGTTGATCTTCCTAAGGAAGTTGATCCTCATTAGGCTTTGCACATTACCTTAAAGTGCAACGGGCGCAAATTGACAAACGTGCTAGTAGATGATGGATCAAGGATTCAAATTTGCTCCAAAGGAACGCTTTATGAGTTGGGATATAACAAAGCATCATTGAGTCCTACTGATACAATATTGGGAGCATATGATAACTCTTCAAGAAGGACTATGGGGGATGATCGCCTCAATTTGAGATATAGGGATTGGGTTTGTGATGCGGATTTCGTAGTCGTCGAAGCTTTAACTTCATTTTCTTTGTTGTTGGGACGACTGTGACTCCATGCAAACAAAGATATTGCTTCTCTAGCACACCAAAAGATCAAGTGTCCAACAACATTTGGAATAATAACAATCCATGGGGATCCTAAGAAAGCCAAAAAGTATTACCCCCGAACCCCTAACTATAGAGGATGAAGCGGATCCCCGAGGAAGTTATCTAAACCCCTCGCATGTTAGGGGGAAATGTTCCTTCAGCACTCCCAAGGATCAAATTCGGAAGCCGTTTATAACATTCCAATGACAATTGATCGCCTCATGGCTTATGCCGACATTTGTTGTGTCTAGATGTAACACCCCGTAATTTTCACCCTTTATTTTTGGCGTTGTTTACATTAAAATGATATTTTCCGTTAAAATAAAATAATTTATTATTAAAACTATTTTTTAACATGTATAATTATTTAGTTGTTGCATTATGTGGATGTGTTTACTAATTTAAAGTGTACATATTTATTTAGGAATTTTATTTGTTATTATTATTAATGTGCGTATTTGTTTTATAATATAGTTAGTAATTTTTATTGTATAAATTTACGTAGCGTGTGATTTTATCTTAAGCGTTAAATATATTTTATTGACCGATCAATGTAACGAATTCGCAAGCCCATTTGTTCTATCATGATGTACGAAAATTAGGAGGGTGTTGGCTTGGATGAGCATCTTCCATTCACCTTTGTAACCACCAAAATATGAAAAGCCAACCCCGCCTCCCCATTCATCACCCATCAATTGCCAACATTAACCCCCTTCATAATCACCCTTTAAACCATTGCTTAATGAGGTTATTAATCAGGTTTTTGCTGCATTCTAACCCCCATTTTCGCCCAACCCTTAGAGAGGAAGATGAAGAGTTCTTCTCTCTTCTCGGATTTTCGTCCATTTTTGCACACCTAACTTGTTTGCATCATATCTCCTTCGTCTCTTCTCGAATTGGACGTGTGAGTAGTCAAAACACATCTACTCGGAAAGATCTTGCTCGTGGTATAATTTTTTTTGAATAAATTGAAAGACACATCTGCAGTTTCCATTTCAAACAGACGACTCATCCGGTTTTCTTGGAGTTTTCGGGAGCAATGTCATTCTCTTCTTTCTTTGCCATTCTAGTATTATTTTCCACCTAAAATCAAGGTAACTAGTATCTCTTCTAGTACGTTAGGATTAGAGTAGTGATTTTGGTATTGTTAGGATTTATGTTAGTAGGCTAGAAATCATGTTATTAGGCTTAGGAATATGTTAGGGTGCTATTAGAATTGTTCTTGTTATTTTTTTATTCATGTTAGTATCATGTTAGGATTGTATAAATGTTATTCTTCATGCCTAATGATACGCTTGTGATGTTTTATGTATTATTATCGTGGAAGTATTAGGAATTTGTGAAAAATTAGTAGCATGATGTTAGGGTTATGTTTAAGTATGTTTGTTGAATGTTGTTTAAGGTTGGGTGTGGTTTTGGATGAATTCTTGTGGTTTTAGTAATCTGAAAATTTATTTATTTTGGGCTATGATTCATGTATTTGTGATTAATCATGTTAGAATAGTTATTTTATGTTAAATTATCATGTTTGGGGGCTGTGTAATTTATGTTTTATGTGAATCCTCATGTTAAACTAGTTAATTTCTATGGTATAATAATATATTGACTTGGGGTATGTTTCGTTTTTGATGTATGAGTATATGTGGTGAAAATTTGGGTGAAATAGCATACCTACCGCCGTGCATGAGAAAAAGAAACAGAAGGCCTTTCGCGGCCCGCGAGCTATATTTCACGACCCGCGACCAATTTGGGATGTAGTATATGTTCAAAGTGTCATATCTCATTCGTTTTTACATCGGAATTGAGCTTATGACCATTTGTTGGAAAGCTATTGAGATAATCTTTAACATGCAATTGGAATCTCATAAAAATATTGTGTATCCTAAAAGTTATGTCTATTTGAAGTTGCTGCTTATGTTTAAAAATCATTTCAAAAGGCGTAATTTGTTGTGTTAAAGCATGTTAAGACTTGTTTTGAGGTGAAATCTTGATATCGAGTTTTTTTGAAGAATTGTTGCATGTTTTATTTATTTATTTTATTATGATTATTATTTTATTTATAATTACTATTACTTTGGGAAGAATAAACATTGTTGAATTAAGACCCTTGGATTGCGATCCTAGTCTATGCTGATTTTAGGTGTAAGGCCTTAAGGGCAACCTTATTAATTTTATTTGAGGGTTAATTGATGGATAAATTATAGTATTTATTTGTGGAACAATTTTATCGAGATTAAGATATCCGTGGGATAGATGTTGTCCCCAAGGAAGAACATGTCAACCACCTAGGTTGCGATTTAGGGTATTACCTAGGTTAATTGTTGTCGTCCGAGAGGTTGGGAAGTACTGAGCTGGGTACTATCCTGCATCGGGAGTTTGGCCATTCTTAGACACAGGCAGTAGGGAACGTAAGTCCATAGGCTGTCTAGAGATTTCGATCTGACAATTCTTAGGAAGTGGGTTGCGATCCACTGGCGTTCTGCTCTTTCTCAAAACCTATTATATTAATTTGTTTAATTATTTTGGAGGCTTATGCTATGGATCTTGTATGACTATCTTAAGTTCATTATTGTTGATTTACTTATTATTATTAGAAGCATGTTGTTGTGTAGTAACATTTATTTTAACTTTACTTAAAATTGCTATTTGGATCCTATATTGGGCTGGGAGAGCTGTTAGTTACTCCCCACTGATTGTGGATATTTGTTGTATATTTTGCGAGGTTTTGTTGATGGGGATTTTCTTTGATTTTGGGCTCCGGCTTGAGATGCGAGAAATAATCAATTTGGTGTTTTAGTTCTAGACTTCTTTTTAGTTTGAGATAGTTTTCTCATTTTGATTTTAATCTAAGTAATTAATTTTTTTATAGTATTTATTTAAGTTTGTTTTTATCACTTAGTTATTTAAACAATATTCTTGTAGTAGTGACATTCCCAGAAGACGATGTTTCCGCCATCGTCCTATTAAATGTATTAATTCTTTTTCTTTTTTCGCTTTTGAATTTCTGGGGTGTTACAGTTGGTATCAGAGCAAAACGCTCATAAACTCTGAAAAAGAGTTGCTAATGATTCCTTAGAATTATTAGCTAGCCTTAGGAGATAAAATTGGTTTAGAATTAAGTTTTGTAGTTTTACTATAATGAGAGAAAGATGGGTAAAGTAAGTAAGAGAAAGCCTTACGGAATGTGGTGTGCTCTTATACTTGTGGAGCATATATAATATGTATAGTTACTTGTTTATTGGTGGAATTAGTCTACCAAGTTTGCTAATCTTATTTGCAGGGCCTCCTACGTGTAACCTTTCTTGTTACCAGAGTGCGCAAATGAAAGCAAAGTGATTTATAGCCCTCTAGTTCGGGGTTGAGTTGCGCATTTAAATTGTTTTGTATTGTGCATTTTAAAAATAAACTTTTATTTTATTTTAAGATAGTCATGTATAGTGCATTGCTGTTATTCTATTTTTTATGGTTGCTTAATAATGTGTTTTATTATGTGAGATGATATATAGTGTCTATTTCTTTCAATTAAGTGCTGGTTTTATGTGAGTACTTCTTATTTGTTTTTTTGTCATTTACAAAACTTTCGAACTTGAGTTCATATTTCAAATAATATTGGGATATTATCTCAGATAACCCTGACTTATAGGCCTTTTTCCAATATAACCCTGACTTTGGACCATTTCGTCTCCGATAACCCTGAACTTGGTTTTTGTCATTAAACCGGACGGAATTTGTCACGGCGTTAACTTGGTTTGACTTTTCTAAATTCATCTCTTTCTCTCTCTTGTTCTTCATCTCTTCTCTCTCTTGTTCTTCATCTCTTCTCAAGCATTCATCAATTTTTCCCAAACTCATAACAAAATCCATATTTTTCCCAAACCCATTTACCAAAAATCACAACAAAAACCAGATTTCCTCCAATGTGTGTTCTTAGAAAAAATAAAATGTTTGCAGCTCGGAACTTCTGGCTATGGTAGATTGGTAGTTGCGGCAAACTTTACCCGTGGAGCCGTGGCTAGTGCTGAAGATATTGCAGTCAATCTTGAATAAAAAGTTAAAAACGTGCAACTGTACACTAATAGCACAGACACAAATGAGATCCGCCTTTCTATTTTTTTTCTTTTAAAAATGCACTCAAAGAATAGCACTAGATTTAAATAATCGAAGTCCAAGTAATTACAAACTTGTTTCTAGATGTCACGGAATTTCTATCCTGAAGCTTTTGTGGTGTATTCATCTACAAAATTACTGAGTCATGCACCGAAATAATGCGAAAAGATTGAATAAAAATAAAGGTAAACGGAGAGAAAAAAAGAAGGATTATTATTTTCAAACATTTACTATGAACAAAGATCTAGTGGCAAACTTTGGAGGTTGCTTCCATTTCCAGTCTAATGTACAAATGAGCAACATACTGCTGCTAAGAACTCCCATGAGATCTGAATGACGAAACCGAGTGAGCGAGAGACAAGCGATTGGGCTATTCACATCGCGATCTCCATTGATTTCTCTCGGCTCCCACTATGTGTCTCAATTGCATCTTGACATATGTCATTTAACCATTGATGAATGCTTGAGAAGAGATGAAGAACAAGAGAGAGAAGAAATGAAGAACAAGAGAGAGAAAGAGATGAATTTAGAAAAGTCAAACCAAGTTAACGCCGTGACAAATTCCGTCCGGTTTAATGACAAAAACCAAGTTCGGGGTTATCGGAGACAGATCACAAAGTCGGGGTTATATTGGAAAAAGGCCTATAAGTCGTGGTTATCTCGAGATAATATCCCAATAATATTTTATATCTTTGCTCTTAATAAATTTCATACTTATATTTAAATTATATTTTGATATTCAAGTTTTGTTATTGTTCATATTTTGCTATTCTCTTTGAAAAAAATTGTGTTTAGCCGAAATCTAAAACTTGTTTAGGTTGACATTAAGTCATAATGGGTGATTCCTTTGACTTGTATGTCAATTTGATAAGTTGACACATTTTATCTATTTTGATTTAATTTCCTTTTTTGAGTTGATATTAAGTTTATATTGGGTGATTAGGTAAACTTTAATGTCGATTTGATAAGGAGGCTTTCAAATATTGTTTTTGTTGATACTAGGTTACAATGGGTGGTTCCATGCACATTTGTGTCGACTTGGCAAATTTTATAATTTTATAATTGTTGTTTATAATTTATTACTATTTATTATTAGTGTTTTGTGGTTGTGAAATTTATTTTAAAGTTATCAATTTCTTTTGTGAACATTAAATTTCATATATATGTTTAGGAGGACGTACGCTATGTTTAGGAGGACGTACGCTCTTAGGACTGTTTCTCTTCGGCATAAAACAACCGAACCGAATCGAATCGAATCGAACCAACCGAACCGAACCAATCAACTGACCGAATCGAATGAACCGAACCGAACCGAACCAACCGAACCGAACCAACCGAATCGAATCGAACCGAATTAAATTATAAGTAATTAATAGTAATGATTGTCATTCTACGAATCGAACCGAAGCCAAGCCGAACCGAACCGACCGAATCAACCGAATCGAATCAATCGAACTCAACCGAATTGAACCGAACCGAACTTAATCGAACCGAACCGAATCAATCGAACCGAATCGAAAATAAGCTGGGAGAACAGGCCCTTATAACATATGTAATGACTTGAGTTCGTAAGTGCTATTTTAATAAAGCGATTAGCTACTCTTTATTAAAGTGTTCTTATCTCTTTAAGTGGAGTATAAGCGTGTGTGGTTATCTCTATTTAAATTGGGTTTGGCTATCAATTTACGAACTTTTACTTCTTCATTTATTTTTCTAAAAAAATTTATGTATGATCGAATTTATACTTTTACAATTTTACGTAATGATTTATTCATACTTCTATTGCAAAATTTCCCATAGTTGATCTTGCAAACGTATTTACCTTAAACTCTCTTCTTGTCTTTGGTTCTTCCACATTTATAAATGTTGGTTGTCACCATGCTACTTTACTACACAATTCTTTTCGGATTTCCAAAATAAAATGTATGTTTGAGATATCAAAATTTTATGGCCGCAGGGTTGTTTAGTTCTTAAACTAAGATCCATTAATTTATGTTTTCTTAATGTTCTGTATCAAGAGTATTTTCTTTTGCTCTCCTATTTCTTTCTAAGTTTCGAGGACGAAACTCTTTTTAAGGGGGAGTGATTGTAACACCCCGTAATTTTCACCCTTTTATTTTTGGCGTTGTTTACATTAAAATGATATTATCCGTTAAAATAAAAAAAATTATTATTAAAACTATTTTTTAACATGTATAATTATTTAGTTGTTGCATTATGTGGTTGTATTTACTAATTTAAAGTATACATATTTATTTAGGAATTTTATTTGTTATTATTATTAATGTGCGTATTTGTTTTATAATATAGTTAGTAATTTTTATTTTATAAATTTAAGTAGCGTGTGGTTTTATCTTAAGCGTTAAATATATTTTATGGACCCACCAATGTAACGAATTCGCAAGCCCATTTCTTCTATCATGATGTACGAAAATTAGGATGGTGTTGGCTTGGATGAGCATCTTCCATTCACCTTTGTAACCACCAAAATATGAAGAGCCAACCCCCTCCCCATTCATCACCCATCAATTGCCAACATTAACCCCTTCATAATCACCCTTTAAACCATTACTTAATGAGGTTATTGATCAAGTTTTTGCTGCATTCTAACCCCCATTTTCGCCCAACCCTTAGAGAGGAAGAGTAAGAGTTCTTCTCTCATCCTCTCTTCTCGGATTTTCGTCCATTTTTGCACACTTAACTTGTTTGCATCATATCTCCTTCGTCTCTTATCGAAATTGGACGTGTGAGTAGTCAAAACTCATCTACTCGAAAAGATCTTGCTCGTGGTATAATTTGTTTTTGAAGGAATAGATAAACGCATCTGCAGTTTCCATTTCAAACAGACGATTCATCCGGTTTTCTTGGAGTTTTCGGGAGCAATGTTATTCTCTTCTTCCTTTGCCATTCTAGTATTATTTTCCACCTAAAATTAAGGTAACTAGCATCTCTTCTAGCACGTTAGGATTAGAGTAGTGATTTTTGTATTGTTAGGATTTATGTTAGTTGGCCGTAAATCATGTTATTAGGCTTAGAAATATGTTAGGGTGCTATTAGAATTGTTCTTGTTATTTTTTTATTCATGTTAGTATCATGTTAGGATTGTATAAATGTTATTCTTCATGCCTAATGATACGCTTGTGATGTTTTTTGTATTATTATCGTGGAAATATTAGGAATTTGAGAAAAATTAGTAGCATGATGTTAGGGTTATGTTTAAGCATGTTTGTTGAATGTTGTTTAAGGTTGGGTGTGGTTTTGGATGAATTCTTGTGGTTTAAGTAATCTGAAAATTTATTTATTTTGGGCTATGATTCATGTATTTGTGGTTAATCATGTTAGAATAGTTATTTTATGCCGAATTATCATGTTTGGGGGCTATGAAATTTATGTTTTATGTGAATCCTCATGTTAAACTAGTTAATTTCTATGGTATAATGATATATTGGCTTGGGTATGTTTCGTTTTGATGTATGAGTATATGTGGTGAAAATTTGGGTGAAATAGTCTACCTCATGCCGGTGCATGAGAAAAAGAAACAGAAGGCCTTTTTCGCGCCCGCGAGCTATTTCCACGACCCGCGATCGGTTTGTACAGTGTATGTTCAAAGTATCATATCTTACTCGTTTTACATCGGAATTAAGCTTATGACCATTCGTTGGAAAGCTATTGAGATAATATTTAACATGCAATTGGAATCTCATAAAAATATTGTATATGCTAAAAAGTTATGTCTATTTGAAGTTGCTGCTTATGTTTAAAAAATCATTTCAAAAGGCGTAATTTGTTGTGTTAAAGCATGTTAAGACTTGTTTTGAGGTGAAATCTTGATATGGAGTTTTTTTGAAGAATTGTTGCATGTTTTATTTATTTATTTTATTATGATTATTATTTTATTTATAATTACTATTACTTTGGGAGGAATAAACATTGCTGAATTGAGACTCTTAGATTGTGATCCTAGTCTCTCGCCGATTTTAGGTGTAAGGCCTTAAGGGCAACCTTATTAATTTTATTTGAGGATTAATTCGATGAATAAATTATAGTATTTATTTTTGGAACTATTTTATTGAGATCAAGATATCCTGTGGGATAGATGTAGTCCCCGGTGAAGAACATGCCAACCACCTAGGTTGCGATTTAGGGGGTATTAACCGGGTTAATTGTTGTCGTCCGAGAGGTTGGGAAGTACCGAGCCGTGTACTATCCTCGCATCGGGAGTTTGGCCATTCTTAGACACAAGCATGAGGGAACGTAAGCCCATAGGGTGTGTGGAGATTTTGATCCGACAAACCTTAGGAAGTGGGTTGCGATCCATCGGCGTTCGCTCTTTCTCAAAACCTATTATTTTATTTTGTTTAATTATTTTGGAGGCTTATGCAATGGATCTTGTATGACTATCTTAAGTTCATTATTGTTGATTTACTTATTGTTATTAGAAGCATGTTGTTGTGTAGTAACATTTATTTTAACTTTACTTAAAATTGCTATTTGGATCCTATATTAGGGCCGGGAGAGCTATTAGTTACTCCCAACCGATTGTGGATATTTGTTGTATATTTTGTAGGTTTTGTTGATGGGGATTTTCTTTGATTTTGGGCTCGGATTGAGATGCGAGAAATAATCAATTAGGTGTTTTAGTTCTAGACTTCTTTTTAGTTTGAGATAGTTTTCTCATTTTGATTTTAATCTAAGTAATTAATTTATTTATAGTATTTATTTAAGCTTGTTTTTATCACTTAGTTATTTAAACACTATTCTTGTAGTAGTGACATTCCCAGAAGATGATGTTTCCGCCATCGTCCTATTAAATATATTAATTCTTTTTCTTTTTCTGCTTTTGAATTTTTATTGGTCTGTAATACCCCTCATGATTGATTTAAAGGGATTTAGCAGGCTACGTATTCCAACAAGATGGATCTTTCTTTTAGGGAGCTCATTTCCTTAGTTACTCCACATTTAAGCGTGCTTGGGCCGGGAGTAGTCCGAGGATGGGTGACCTCCCGGAAGTTTCTCGGGGTGCGCATGAGTGAGGACAAAATGCACCGGAAGAACTTGTGTTGGTTACTGAGGATAGTTGTTGGCCCTGGATGCGCATTGGTGACGATTGACTCGACTCCGTATGGGTCGGGGTGTTACAAATGGTATCAGAGCAACCTTGCGACCGCGTGTTGGGGCGATCCTAAGGCCGTAAGGCCGAATATTAGGTGTCCTTAGGCGCCTAGTAAGGGAGGATTCCGGGGCCGCATTGTCATAAGGAGCGACCCGTGAGGTCGTCAGGCCGATTATCGGGAGTCTCCGGCGATCGCTTTCGGTGGGGCGATCCACGGATCGTATGCCGAATCTGTGGAGTCCTCGGGCGCAACGAGGGCGTTGTTGTTGTCCTCAGTGGGGGTGTATGTAATACCCCTCATGGTTGCTTTAAAGGGATTTAGCAAAGCTACTTATTCCAACAAGATGCATCTTTCTTTTAGGGAGCTCATTTCGTTGGTTACTCCACGATTAAGCGTGCTTGGGTCAGGGAGTAGTCCGAGGATGGGTGACCTCCTCGGGAAGTTTCTCGGGTGCGCCTGTATGGGTCGGGGTGTTACAAATGGTATCGGGAGCAACCTTGCGACCGCGTGTTGGGCGACCCTAAGGCCGTAAGGCCGAATATTAGGAGTCCTTAGGCGTCTAGTAGGGGAGGATTCGGGGGGCCGCATTGTCATAAGGGAGCGACCCGCAGGTCGTCAGGCCGATTATCAGGGAGTCTCCGGCGATCGCCTCCAGTGAAGGCGACCCACGAGCACCGTATGCCGAATCTCGTGGAGTCCTCGGCAGCAAGCAGGGCGTTGTCAGTCCTCAATTGGGGGTGTATGTAATACCCCTCATGGTTGCTTTAAAGGGATTTAGCGAGGCTACTTATTCCAACAAGATGCATCTTTCTTTTAGGGAGCTCATTTCATTAGTTACTCCACGAGTTAAGCGTGCTTGGTGGGAGTAGTCCAGTGATTGTGACCTCCGGGAAGTTTCTCGAGGTGCGCATGAGTGAGGACAAAATGCGCCAAAAGAACTTGTGTTAGTTGCACGAGGACAGTTATTAGCCCTGGATGCGCATTGGTGACGATAGACTCTACTCGTATGGGTCGGGGTGTTACACTAGAATATGCCCGTAGGATCTCTCAATACAGATCAGACCGAAACCACTACTGCCGTAATCTTCTCCGATAAAGATCTTCATGATAACCCAATTCATAACAACGCCTTATATATCGCTGTCGATCATAGTGCCAGACATCTCAGAGGGGTAATGGTTGATAATGGAGCTTCCACCAATATCCGCCTCCTCAGTACTAATTGCTGAATGGCGTGTGGAAGATCAACACACCGGTCCGTTTCATGACCATATTGATAACAAAAATTACAGTATAAGCCCATATCAACCCCTGGAGGTGGCAAGGTGTAACAATGATGTTTTGGTTCTAGTAGACCCTGTCTTTTCAGGTGACCGTACATGGTCCCTAAAGGTTCCTCGATCCATGTCTGCATGAATTTGACTGATAGACCTCCAACGACCTTTACCCTTTACCGAAACTTCAACTTGAGTTTGCTTTCCCGAGTCAGACATTGTGAAGTGATGCAGGCTTTAGTTCTTTTTTTTTTGTTGAAAGATGTGAAGTACCTGAAATGTATACACTAATAATATTAATAACAAAATAATTAAAGCCTTTTATATGTATTCTTAACATGAAATGGAAGGAGTTTTATTCTCTCTTTTCGAAAATGATTATCCCTCTTGTTTGACACAATCTTTTACTCTTTTTTTCAAAAAAAATTTAGACTAGTTTCTCGTGTTTTTAGACTATACGGTTTTTAATTACATTCGAACTCCTAAACATGACAAGTTTTAAGCTCGGAAATTATAACTTTTTTCATTTTTTTGTTTTTTTTTTTGTTTTATCTTGGGATTATATTTTCAAAAAAAGGAGTTTTTTTAATCAATTTTGTTTTTTGAAAAACCAATTTGCATGAAAGGAATTGTGAAGTAAATGTAATTTTTTTTTTTTGAAAATGGGACAGCACACACTTTTTTTTTAAATGACACTTACGATAAATAAACAAAAATACTCTTAGCATTTCAATAATCATTTCGGCAACAACTCGGCCTACGTTAATGATTACTGAAATATTATCGGCGAAAATGGATGAGGAATTTTTAAAAATATTTCACATTATTTAATAACCGAACTAAAGAAAGGATATTAGTGCATTGATCCTTGTGTCATAAAGGTCTACTAAAAGGAGATTCATTTACGGAGAGATTATGTTAAAATGGCTTGGTCACTTCCATTGTGTCCATCGAGGTGGACGCTAGCGTCGGTCGCAATCGCTCGTGGATGCAGGTTTTATGCCCTTACTCATTAATTTGTCATTCCAAAATTCTGACCCTTGCCAATAGACAGATGTGTCAGACCTAATAAGAAAATGGTTAAAAACCAGTGCACGTGTATCGATCGATAACTACCAAACACACGTAATTTTCACATAAGCATGCTATATACAAAAAATAAATTGTGAATAGCCATGATTAACTTTTTTATTATATATACATATGGAATATACGCATTGTTCAGTTTTAAACCTCTTATAATTCAAGTGGAAGTATGTTCCCCAGTGAAGTTGCCAGCTTGTGGTACCCGATTTTGTACTGTCTTAATTAACGGTCTGAATCCCACTTAAGTCTCTGATTGGACTATGATTTTTAGAAAACTTTGAAGTCGCCACCCTATTAATATTTGAATAGGGACATATTTATTTAATAAATCATTTTAAAATCAACTTCAAGAAATATCATTTAAAACGATGATGACTTCATATGGACAAGGCTTTTTGAAAATTGGTCTTTCATACCATGAGATAGGGTTCGGAGTTTAGGTTAAGAGGTGCGAACGTCTGGAACTCGTCTCCTCTTCCGTTCTACAGAATGGGCTCTTACTACATGAGTTATTTTCCATTTAAAGTAATCATGGCTATTCAAAAGAAAGAAAAAACACATAATTTACACATATATACATCAATCATTTTTAAGAGAGCCAAGATATCATTTGTGCATGGTAGGTTTGAAAGCATTTGAAGTTGCACTACATACCAATCATTGCGGGGATTGGAATCCACTCATGGATCAAAACCTTCGTAGTTCGATCTTATGTCTCACGCTAAATGGCCAATTCCATTGGGGATGAAAAGGAAAGGAAGGAAAAAAAGATTATGAATAATTCACCTTTAGAATTAGACAAATCTATTTAAAAATGAGGTAATCACTCCAATTAGTGATCGAAATGAGATTAAGATAATCACCTTAATTAGTGATTAAATATGAAGGTCAAATTAATCACCTTAATTAACGATTAAAATGAAGGAAGAAAATAATCACCCTAATTAGTGATTATTCAAGGTTTAAGATAATTACCCTAATTAGTGATTAAACTTGAAGGGTTAAGATAATCACCTTAATTAGTGATTAAATGAGAAGGGTTAAATTAATCACCTTAACTAGTGATTAACCAAGGTTTAAGATAATCACCCTAATTAGTGATTAAATGAAAAGTTTGAGTTAATCACCCTAATTAGCGATTAACCAAGGTTTCGTGATAATCACCGCAATTAGTGATCAAATTGAGAATTGAAATAATCACTTTAGTAAGTGATTGAATTTTGGATTTTTCAAGAGGTCTTTAGAAAAAGAAATTTGCTTCCCAATTGAAGGCTTTTGAATGAATGAATTTAATTGAAGATTATTAGGTCATTTTAAGAAAATGATCAATTTGAGCTAGAATTTGGAGATTGTGTTTGGCTAATCGGAATTTAGCCATTTAAAGTGAGACACGTGAAACGGCCTAAAATCGATTAGGAGATCATAATTACCAATCTAATTATGTCAAACTATATGATTGATCCATTTGAAGATTATGGAGAACAATTTTAAAATGTAAGATGGATCATCATACAATTTAGCTTAGTTTGATTTGTAATTTTCCCTCTTAATTGAGATTGGGTCATTTAATTCATATACTAATATGATATATTGGGCCCAACATGCAATATTTATAATATTGGTTGTTCATTTTATTCAAAAATAATTGTTGACTATTTATGAAAATTATGCATAAACATCTCCATATTTTTTATTAATGAGTGACGTAATAACTATTTACAAAGTAACTATTATTACAACAATATGTACAAATTCTATGATCTATACAAGTCTTCAATCTTGATCTTCACTATGATGCTCCTTGATCTTCATCCTCTTGAATGGGCTATGGAATTCATGCTTATTTGTAAACTTGTGAAAGTTAGAGGTTAATTAACTTCTTTAATTTGATTCTTTTTCTATGATGATTTTTATTGATTTTTGTTTGCATAATAAAAATGAGTCATTTTAAGAGAAACTTAAAATTTCATGACTTTTAATTAACATTTTCGTGTGAAAAGAAAATATTTTTTCACTTTATTTGAGTTAGTCACTTTATTTCACTTTCCAGATTGCACTTTTGTTCTTATACTGACTTCCAAAATTCATAACTTTCGGTACAAAGCGTGAAATGGAACATGTAATACACCTATGGATAGGTCAATGAGTTCTCTATGTGGTTTCAAAAATTGATAAGCTTTTAGTGACAACTCGAATTATGGTGAATTTTATACTAAAACCGGTCAAAACAGGACCTTTATCCAATGTGTTCTTTGAAATCCAACTTACCGAACTTAGTTTGAAGTCAATTTTTGTATGAGCATTTTATACATGTGGAAGGACTAGACTGCAAATTTTAACTTAAATTGGATATTTTTAAAATCCTTTTTTATTTATTTCCTTAATCGATGAAAAATCGCGTTCCGGAATTTGGTGATTTGCATGAACGTTTTTGTAAAAATGAGATAAAATTATGCAAAATTCATATGAATACCATTTTTATGTTTTTGGAAAGCTACCGGTGTCTACTTCAATTTTTCGTTTCTAGTATTAACTTAATAAGTTTAGTTTGAACTTTATTGAAAGAACAAGCTCATATGGTAATTTGGACAAAATAAGTTTTTCACAACAATTTTGTATGATTTTTTGTTAACTGAACAAATTTAGTATGTGATTAAGAAGATAATTAAGAAAAATAACAAGAACTTAATTTTACCTTGCTAACTCAATGATGCACTTCCTTTGCAAAGGTTTCTACTTTTTTTTATTTTTCATAATCTCTAAGTGAGTTTCTAAATTCACTTAATTACTAACTAAAACCCTTTTTTGTGTTTTTCTTTCATGAATTCTTACTTACTAATTACTTTCCTAATTATAACTTTTTCTTTCTTTTTTTTTCTTGAATGAGATTTTCTTAGAGGGAGGAAGTATCGAGAATGAGAGTAGAATTGAAGTTGTGTTTTTGAGATTTTCAAGTTGTACCCTTGAAATGAAAAAAAAGGGGGTATTTATTGGAAAATGAAGTGATGAATTAGGGTTTGAAAGAGGTAGAAAATCATATGTTCACCCAAAAAATCTGATTTTTTTACCATCCTACATCATCTTAATGACATCATACTAATGACATCGTCAAATCTCCCTACATCATCAAATTTATTGGATATATAAATATTCTTATTCTCTTTAGATTTGATTTTGACCTTTACACTAATGAGGAAAAATCCGATTTTCAACCAAAATTTTCGTCTTAAAAACATCCTAAAACGTAAAAGTGCATCGAAAATGTGAAGAAAAGGCCGACCGTGGGAGCCCATGCTGGACACAAACCCATCGTGCGGCCAGGCGCAGGAAGCCATGATGCGCTGGGCGCACGGTAGTGCGTCGGCGTATGGTCGTGTGCCTGGCGCACATCCCGGGGATTTTACGGAAAAAAAATCGAATCTTTTTGGCTCTTACACCTTGGATTTGATTCCAATTCTTATTGCTTTTCATGATTCTTATTACTTAACCAATGGATAAAAGGATGTGATTGGTGGTTAAAGAACATATTCTTATTCTTTATCCAATGGATAATGACTTGATCACCAAGAAAATTTATTCCCACCGCTTTTGAGAGACGATTAAAATTAAGCGCCTAATAGCGACTCATTTTTTCCGTTTTTCGAAAAAACTAACTTAAAACAATTAATGAAAACTCACAAATTAGTAAAGACGAGCACGATTCACAACAAATCATTTTATTAAAACCGGTAGTTATTGACTACGACTTACGGAAAAATTATATATTTTTTTGGGTAAAATGTAAGAATATTATTACCAAAAACAAGAGAGCACCACCAAACAACCATTACAACCTAAGCTTCAAAGAAGTAAAACAACACTAACACCACAACCAGACAACATAAACCTTACAAAAAAAACAACTCCAACAGCTAATCTACAATCAAGCACTAACTGATCAAACCAATCTATATCTTCCTATACCACTTCTCATTCATCAAGCTTCTAACTCTATTACACATAATCTGCTGAATACATTTAACAACGGCATTTGGACGTGGGACTTTAAATTCCCACACAACACAATTTCTAGCTTTCCACACATGGTAAACAACAATGCCCAAGGTAGCATAACAAACTTTTTGTCTTCTTTTACTCCTAAATTTCCTACCCCATTTCTTCCAAGTAGTAAACAAACTTTCATCAACTGTTATCCTGATGCCAAGATAATTCATAAGGCCACCACAAATAGCCTTGCTAAAAGGACAAAGAAAAAAGAGGTGATGACAGTCCTCATTTCCATAACTGCAGAGAGCACAGCTGCTGTCCCTGCAAATTCCAACAGCTGCTAACTTATCTCTAGTCCTCAATTTACCTTGGGCAGTTAGCCAAGATATAAATGAATGTTTAGGGACATTATATGAGCTCGAGACCTGTTATGCCAATTAATCTTTTCTCCATCTTGATAAATCCAGCTATACCCAACCTTGATAGTGTATTTAACATCGGTGTTAAGCCATCTATTTCCGAGTGTAGGCTTGTCTCATCATGTCTTTTACCTTACGCAGATATTCTTTCAACACCGGCCTAGCATTCACATGAAGCTTTGTACTCCCACCATTCGGTGTCTTTAATGTACACTAAGTGGACCCATTTAATCCACGAGCAAATCGGCCTTGTTGAAATTTACCAAACATACTTGCCTATAGCCAGCAACATTCCAACTAAGACACTCCTCGAGTCTTAACCATCCCCATTTTTAGCATAACACACATCATGCCGGGCCACGGAGGGAGGTTTAGAAGAATAAATTTTACCTTCCCATAGATATGCTCTACATATCCTAATAATCCGCTCTAATACACCTTTGGGGGAGTAAAGAAGACTTGAGCCCAATAGGAATGCAGGCTCATTAACACAACATTTATCAAAGTAACTCTACCAAAGATAAGAAAGGTGTCTTGAGCTCGGACACACAATTCTCTTCAAAATCTTGTCAACCAAAACATCGCCCTTAGAAAGTCTCCTAGAAGTAATGGGTACTCCTAGGTATCCGAAAGGAAAGTGACCTCTTTGGAACCCCGTAACTTGAAGAATTATGTGTTGCACTTCCTCACTAACATTGCCAAAATAAACTCAGTAGCTTTTTCTTGACTAGCAAAAAATCTAGAAGTGGCGAAAAAAGACTTCAAAACTCTCTTCATCATTATAGCAGATTGTACCTCCCCTTGCAGAAAAGCATTAAATCATCTCGCAAAGATGAGATGAGTGAGGTTCAACTCGGAACATCCGTAATGGAAAGCAAATTCTTTCTTCTTGTGCATTTTTTCATCATCTCGAACAGCGATCTCCATAGCAATAACAAACAAGATAGGTGAGATTGGATCTCCTTGTCTCAACCCTCTCTTTGCCTTTAAAAAATCCACAAAGATTGCCATTAATGCTCAATGAGTAACAATGAGTAGTCACACAAAGCATGATCCAATTGACAAACTTCTCGGGGAATTGCAAACCAACCAACATCTCCTTGATAAACTCCTCGAGTCTAAGGAGTTATAGGCTTTCCTCTTAGATCAACTTTCATAGTACACCTTGCAAGCTCGGACTTCCTTTTATAGTGCCTTAGCATATCCTAGCAAATGAATTTGTTATGAAAAAATAACCCTCTGCTCGACAAAAGCACTCGGAACACGATCAATGATCTCGTGCAAAATCTTCTTCAATCTACAACATAGCATCTTAGATATAGTTTTGTGCAGGACATCGCAACAAGCAATGGGCTTGTATTGAGTAACATCCCGGAGGTTGATCACACTTAGGAATTAGACACAGAGTAGTGTTATTGATTTGTCTAAGAATCTTACCAAGTAAAGAAATCCAAGACAAAGATGAGTAATATCATCTCCTATAATACTCCAGGACTTCTTATGAAGCAATGAGTATCCATCGAGCCCAAGGAGCCTTGATATCATCAATCTCAAATAGAGCATTCTTCACATCATCCCTACTGAAAGGTTGAATCAACCTACTTTCATTGAGTAGCATTTGGTTTCCGGTCCTTCATTCAACACACTCCTACTCACCTCGCTTCTTGAACTTTGAATAGTATCCAAGAACCCAACATAAAACTCCATAAAAGCCTTTTCCACTTGATCTTGAGTTTCTACCACACACCGAAATATCTCTAATTCCGTATACTTCCTCCGTTCCATAATAAGTGAAACACTTACTATTTTAGAACGTTTCAAAATAAGTGAAACATACCTTAAATTGAAAAAAGAAAGTGACAAATGACAAGAGTACCCATCACAAGATTGTATGGTTTGATTTTCTCTCCTCCTTTTGATAATGAAAAGGGTATTTTATGACTTTTTGGCTTTTGAAAGTGATGTTTATTAAATCTTGTGCCCAATCCCTATGTTTCACTTATTATGGAACTGAGGAAGTATATGATTATGAGCTCTCCTCTTCTTGAAGCAAGCATGGAAATAAGCCAAAACCTGTCTCCACCCTTCAACCAATCACACTTCACTTCCGTTGAAGGAAAGCCATCCTAGCTTTATTCAACTCCAAGTATCTATTCCTAGCTTCGGTTCCAAGAGTATGAAGGTCATGCTTATTCAAATCAACTTGCAATTGCCCTTGAATAGTGAGCATGTGTTTATAAGAAACATCAGCTTCATTCTCAATATTAGAGAATTTGCTCTTATTCAAGACTTTCAAATCATACTTCAACTCCTTCAACTTCCTCACCACCAAACATGGCACAACCATGGACTAGCTTTGCCACCCTCCCTCACAATATCACAAACAGCCTCAGGTACTGTCCACATATTAAAAAAATCGAAGGCTTTAGGCTTGCCATTTTATTGATTCTCCAGATGAATAATACAAGGTGAGTGATCAGAAATACTTTCAGGAATAAAGTTAGCCAAGGAATCACCAAACACCCTCTCCCATACATCATTGACAAATGCTCTGTCAATTTTGGAATAGACCCTATCATCTCTCTCTTGTTTGTTTGACCATGTATAGAATGGACCTACACTCTCCAAATCTTGCATCTCACACTCTCTTAAACAACTTCTTATCCCTTCAACTTCTTGCACGGTCACAGCTGAACCCAATCTCTCATTAAAATTGACTACATTATTAAAATCACCACAGATCAACCATGCCTCCTGTCTCACCCTTAGTCTTCTTAGATCACTCCACATAACTTGTCTATCAGCAAAGTCATTAGAGCATTACACCAAGGTGAGAAAGAAACATCTACCAGTACCCTTATGGGTGACCCTACTATGAATAAATTGAGCTTTACATTCCAAGACAACTACATCAAACTTATGAGGCAACCAAATCATCCAAATCCTCCCTCCCTTATGATTAGAGTAATTTGCTACAATACTCCAATTAGGACAAACTCTAGGGTAAACCTTATCAACATTACTTGGTTTAACCCTAGTCTCAAGGAGACCAAAAAGCCCACAGTTATGATGATTCAGAATAGTTCTTACATCACCATGTTTGTTGACACTATTTAGTCCCCTTATATTCCAAAACCCCAATCTATCCATGAGGAAACAAGATAGGAATCTCACCTTGCACCCGAACTTCCTTGTCGCCCCCACCCGCATAACGAAGCGTATGGCTCTATCTCAACTTCATTTCCAGTTTCATTCACAACTTCATTCCGATGTGCCTCACTAGCGTATACACCATTGACAATAGTGTTGGATATACCCTCCTCCCTCAATACCTTCTTCAATAGTTGCGCCCCTGAGCAGAGTAGCAACCTCTAGTTGTATAGTGGTCAATAACCCGAGAAGGCTTAATGACTCGAGTAACCGGGCATTGAACTTTCAGGCTGAACTTGTGACTTAGGATTTGGGCACCCATTGCTTATGTGGCTTAATTTTAGCCTTTGCAACTTCAAATCTCTTCGTGTACATTGAACCATATTATGTCCAATGCCTCCACAATCACTACACAACACAGGCTTGCATTCATAAAGGATCTGCTGAGATTGCATTTTACCCTTCCATTGCAAAAAAACAATCTCATTTGGAAATTCTTGATCAAGAGACACCTCAACTAATACCCTTGCTGAAATTGTATGACTAAAGCGCAATACGGAAAACCATATGACGAAACGAAACTCGCGCTCCCGAGACGAAACGTGCCTTTAGCGGGGCGTGCGCTCCACGATACATGACGGTTTCGTTGTTTTTATTTCTTTTTTAAAAATCTTTATTTTTAAATTATGCACAATATGAGGTTCAAAATTTGGTGTCTACACCAGTACTAGGCCGATAATCAAGCATATAGTAAATCAATCATCAAAGTTGTCTATGGTCATTGGTAGCAATGTGGGGGAAAGGTTCTTATACCCATATGACACTCACTGTGTCAAATGAAACAAAATTTCCTATAAGATTTCAAAAAGGAAGTTTTCTTTTGGCGTGTGTTTTCCAATGACTATAAATAAAGTTAAGAACAATCCTTATTGCATGTGGGTTTGTATCTCTCAAGACCATTTTTCACCCATGGCCAATTTCTAGAGTCACGAATAAGCGAGGCCTAAAAATACTAATTTGTCGAAAGTTCATGGGATGTATAATACTACGACTAATGTAGTACATATAGAAGTCTTCCAGAACCTATGAGTGTTTTGTATAGGCTAAATAACTTTATAATTAAAATAAAGGAGCGTTTTTTGGCTATAGTGTAAAGTGTATCACTAATGTTTTGTTTTTGCTTAGATATGTGTAGGATCATTATGTATTTTAATATTCTATTGAAAGTTTCTTAACTTAATGCTTTTTAGAGGCTAAACTCATTTAAGTTTCGAATAGTATATAAGCCTCTTTAGAGGCTAAACTCATATAAGCCTCTTTTTGGGCCTCCTGAGTGACCCGGCGATGGCAAACAGAACACCCCAATAATTCTCCCTTTTCTTAAATACCTTTTTTAATATAAAACATAGAGAATTATCAAAGTATTATCGCCCGTGTGAAAAAGTATCGACTTATTCAGAATTTTGCTCATGAAAACATAATAATAACCTTTATAAATAAAATTAGTCAACAATAAGTCAACATAAAACCAAACCAACAAAAGTCAACTTAAAACCAAACCAACAATGAAAAGTATAATCCAAAAGTATTATAAATAAACTACACAAGCTCTCCAAAATCCCGATCCCAATGATGCATCATCTTCAAACCTCGTAGATAGACAATGCACTATTGATCCTTAGTGACTCGCTCACCAAAATGGGTCATCACAGATCAATAAGGCAAAGCCATGATCAACATACACAAACAAAAGCACGTAATCAAGAAAGCTGAGTACTACATACTAAATAAGTAAACAATCCTAACATGATACTAATAAATAGTAGGCAAGAATAAATATTAGTATAATAACTTGCAGAAAACTTTTACTGAACTAAACTTTAACAACATTTTTATTACTTTAAATGGAATAGTCAATGGACCGAGTTGTCTAACTAAAACCAACTTTCCTTTGGAAGACGAAATACTGGCGCACTCCGTATTCCCATGACCTACGATATCGAGGAACCTTTTTAAATGAAAAATAGGACACGGTGAACAATCCGCCCTTAAAAAAGCCATGGCCCGCTCACCATGTACCCCAACTCCTAATTGTCCAACACTTCCTGACGTGCACCCGCCTAAAGCTATTGCTATCCGGCTCCACTTTACATGATTTACCAAAGAGCTATTACTGCTATGACTCACAAGCAACACAAATAATAACAATCAACAAACAATCAAAACTTTCTTTTATCTTAGGATTAGATAAGTGATCACACAACTTAACAATCCAAGATTAATTTCACTTTAATCCAAACTTTCTTATTTGTTGAACCTAGCCAACAACCAACTTACCTTCATAGGTATAAAATATCAACTTACCAAATAAGGCCCTGGTCCTTATAAAGCGATGAAATACTCAAAAGGGAACAATGATCAACCATGATCTAATACTAATAAACATATTAATTTCCCATGTGAATTAATAAAAATAAAGTTCCCAACCAACATGCTTGCATCAATCTTCCATACAAACATGATATAAATCTCGTAATATAACTCTCATATTCAACATGTTCACACAATAGCATCAAACATGCAAAATCCAACATAATAGATATCATATATGAACTGAACATGGTTCCTTTACATGATACTACATAATCTCCTTCTTAAATCATGATACTACATCAACCAACACATAGGTATGTACGTACCTTGTGTAGACAAACTGAGATGCCACTATAACAGACTTAAAAATCTCTTAGAGAGAATTCTCCACCTAAAATAACCAATATAAATCCATAATTAATCCTTCATGAATTTACAGCAATAATAAAATACTTTAAACCCTTCTTAAAAGTGTTTGAAAACCTTTCCCATCATTAAAACTTACTTAGTACAACCTACTAGTATAGTACTACTATACTAGATGATTAAAAACCCTTAAAACTCATGTTTAAAACATAAAAACTCCATCAACAATACTCTTTCCAAATTTCCAGCAACATAATATGCACTAAAACTCTTTTAAACATATTTAAACATGCTTATAATCATAAGAAACCCCAAAACCATAAACTATAACATGATACTATGATTTTCCAACCTTTTAAACCCTAAAAATCCATGTTTTGATATTTTTAAACCCTATTTTAACATAACAAGTAAATCTGAAATTTTATTTCTTCAATACATAATTTATATAATCTTAGATTCATAATCAAATCATCAAATCAGAACTTTTAAACATTAACTTATTAAAACAAACCCTAAAAATATGAACTTTGCATTAAAATAAAACTTGAGGAGGAAGAAATAACAACCAAACAAAGAGGAGGGAAGAAAGCTCGGCGACAAGGAGGGAGGAGGGGCGGCGGTGCGCCCGGGTCGCCGCGGTTGGTGGTGGCGTTGGGTGGCCGCCGTGGCCGGCCGAAACCGAAGGAGGAGGGAGGAAACCGAGAGAAAAAGAAAGGGAAGAAAAAGAGGAGAGAGGGCCGAAAATTGGGGGAGGAAGAGAGAGAAAAATAAATGTGTTTAATGTGTGGGAATTTGGGTTTTGGGGGATTTATATAAGTTCCCCTTTGGGCTTAGGAAAAGATGACTGGCTCAACTAGTATTTAATGATTTAAGAGTTGGGTGGTTGGGTTCCTCATACCCAATTTAAAATTCTTTTCACAACCCAAATGTGTTTTAAGCTTTTCAAATATTTATCAAAGCATGACTAAATAAAATGTTCGACTTCCTTTAAATCATTAAATAATTTCTTTGACTTTCAAATAGTCAACTCTTCAAGAATTATTTCGTTTAAATGCTATAATGTTCTAATATATATATAAATATACATTACAATATATTTATAAAATCCATAAATTTACTTGGGATTACAATACTACCCATCTTAAAAAGAAGTTTCGTCCCGAAACTTGACACAAAAACTCACACATTTTCAAAAGTTTTTAACTCAACGCTCAAAGGAGAAAAAAAACTTGTGCCACTCATGTGCACTCTTTTGCCATCTTAAAAACCCTTGTGTTACTCATGAACACCTTTTCTAATGCGGAGAATCTATTTATTTTGCACCAATATGTGCAAATCGCCAAAATAAGCATAAAAATGCATAAAAATACCATAAAAATAGGTAAAAAGCGCGAAATTCTATCATTCTACCCCTTAAAGAAAATGAGTTACGCCCTCGTAACTCACCTCAAGGAATAAATCGGATACTTCTTCTTCATTTCAACCCAGCCTTCCCACGTTGCCTCTTCTGACTCATGGTTCGACCAAAGCACTTTCACGATATTGACATCCTTATCAAGCGCGTACTACGCACCTTCTTATCATGAATTTTCACGGCCTTTCCTCATACGTGAGGCTACTATCGATTTGGATCCTCCTATGCTCCAAGACATGACGCTCATCGTGGGATATATCGCTGAGTTGGGAAATATGAAACACATCGTGCATCTTCTCGAACTCCATTGGCAAAGCCAACCTATAAGCTACCTTCCCAATTCTTTGTAGAATCTCATATGGACCTACATATTTGGCACTTAATTTGCCCTTTTTCCCTAATCTCACACCCTTAGTTGGGTGATACTTTCATAAACACTTTATCACCTACTTCGAACTCGTCTTCTCTTCGCTTCAAATCAAAGATAACTCTTTTGCCCATCTCGAGCAACAATTCTAGCCCGAATCAACTTTACATTCTTGACGGTCTCCTCAATGAATTATGTCCCCAATACTATATTCTCACTAAAATCATTCAAGAAAATGGGACTTCTACACTTTCTCCCATATAACGCCTCAAAAGGTGCCATCTTAATACTCGCATGATAACTATTGTTGTATAAAAACTCAATCAAATCTAAATGGTCTTCCCAACTACCCCGAAAGTCAATAGCACATGCTCTCAACATATCCTCCATCGTCCGGTTAGTCCTCTCCGGGCCCGACCATCGGTCGCGTGGTGAAAGGCAAGACTCATTTTCAATGTTGTCCCAAGATTTAATTGAACCTTTTGCCAAAATTTCGAGAGGAATCTCGAATCACGATCGGAAATAATATCGGTTGGAACCCCATGTAATCTCACTACATGCTTAACATACGTCTTCGCAAGTCGGGTTCTTCTTCCATGTCTCTTTAATTGAATGAACACGGCCGACTTCGTCAGACGGTCCACAATAACCCAAATAGTATCATTGCCATTCCTCGTCTTAGGCAAAGCAGTCACAAAATCCATTAAAATGGAATCCCACTTCCATCCAGGAACCTCTAAGGATTGAACCTTCCCCATGGGTCTCTTATGATCTATCTTGACTTTCTGACAGGTTAGACACTTAGACACGAACTCGGCAACCTCACGCTTTATGTTTGGCCACCAATAGATCTCGCTTAAGGTCCTTATACATTGTCACCCCCTAGGGTGCACGCAATACGGAGTATTATGCCCCTCATCCATAAGACGCCTCTTAAGCTCATCATATTTTTGTGGTACACACCACCTTCCTTGAACCTCAAACTACCATCATCATGGATCTTAAAATCAACTTCCTTATCTTGCCTCATCTTTTCCTTAATCTTCTCTAGGTGCTCATCCCCATCTTGACCCTCTTTGATCTCGTCGAAAATCGACAACCCCAATGATAAAGCACTCAACTTGCCTCGATCTCCCCAGATTTAAGATTTCTAGGCTAAGACTTTGCATATCTCGACACAATTCCCCAGGAACTACCAAGGCATTCATGCTATGACTCGACTTTCTACTCAACGCATCAGCAACGACATTCGCCTTCCCTTCATGATACTGGATGTCTAGATCATAATCCTTTATCAACTCCAATCATCTTCGCCTCATATCGAGGTCTTTCTCAGGGAAAATAGACTTTAAACTTTTGTGGTCAGTAAAAAGATCTTACAATGTGCCCCCATAAAGGTAATGTCTCCAAATCTTCAAAGCGAACTCAATAAAGAACCTAACTCAAGATCATGGGTAGGGTAATTAGCCTCATAAGGTTTCAATCGACGCAACGCATACGCGATCACCTTCCCATTCCGCCGCAACACACATCCCAAACCATTCTTTAAGCATCACTATACACCTCAAATCCATCGTTCCCATCAAAGCGGGGTCAAAACAAAGTGAGGTCAAACGCTCTTTAAAATCTGAAAAGCTTCCTCACATTTTTCACTCCACTCGAATTTCGACTCCTTTTTCATCAAATTGGTCATCGCCTCGCTATCTTCGAGAAATCTCTCACAAATCTCCTATAATAGCAACCTGTACCTAGGAAACATCGGATATCGCACATTCTTTGGAGTCGGCCACTCACCCACAAATTCAATTTTAGCAGATCTACAGAGACTCCTTCTTAAGACACATAGTGACCCAAAAATGCTACTTTCACCAAACGAAACTCACACTTAGAGAACTTGGCATACAATTGATTCTTCCTAAGCCGTCTCCAATATAATCCTCAAGTGCTCATCATGTTCTTTTTCATTCTTCAAATAGATCAGATATCATCAATGAATACCACAACGAACTTATCTAAGAACTCATGAAAAAATCCTATTCATCAAGTCCATAAATATGGCAAGTGCATCGTTAACCCAAAAGGCATTACAGTGAACTCATAGTGACCATAACGAGTCCTAAACGCGGTCTTAGGTATATCCTTATCAACTACCCTCAACCGGTGATACCCTGAACGCAAATCAATCTTCGAGAACACGCCGCTCCATTCAATTGATCGAATAGGTCATCTATCCTAGGCAAAGGATATTTGTTTTTGATGGTTACATTATTCAATTCCCTATAATCGATACACAACCTCATACTCCCATCTTTCTTCTTAACAAACAACACAGAGCTCCCCAAGGTGATGCACTAGGTCTTATATAACCCTTATCGAACAGCTTCTTGCAATCGTCTTCAACTCGCTCATCTCGGAGGTGCCATTCTATAGGGTGCTTTAGATATAAGTGCCCAAGAATTAAGTCTATGGTGAACGCAACAACTTCTAGCAAAGCGCATACCCGAAATCTCACTCTAAAACATATCCATGAACTCATTCACGATTGGAACTTCCTCGATCTTCACTCAAGCTTCTTTACTCACATCTTGCACACTACGTAAAAAAGATCACACCCCTTCTTCATTAACTTCTTCACTTGCATCGCGTAAATAACCCCAAAGTTCTTGGACTTCCCAAAACGTCTATATGAGGTCAACTTCCCCAAAGGGTTTCTTAAAACTACTTTTGAACCTCACGTCTATCTTGGCCTTGTATAAACTAGCCAATCCATCCCTGCATTACATCCAAGTCTCCCGATTAAACTCTATCAAATCGTAAGAAAACACACAATCTCTTATCTTCGGAGGCAAACTTTCAAACAACTTGGTACACCTTATAGTCTCACCAGAGGTATACTAATAGGCAAATCAATCACCTTAAAATATACTAACCCCGCATCTTTAATAACGTATGACGAAATAAAGGAATAAGTCGCCCGAATCAAATAATGCTTTAACTAGCACGGAGTTAATAGAAAAAGTACCGGAAACTACATCGGCAGATTGTTTCAGCTTCATTGCGACTCATCACGAACGACTTACCCTGAGCCTTGTTTCCGTCTGAGTGCTTTCACTAGCGTGCTTATTGTAGCTCCCTTGGTTGTTCCGGCCCTACAGTGCTTCGAACCCCGATTTCCCGATCGGTTAAATCCAGACCTCACTGTTACCACCCCCATTGCCATTTTGCTCGTTCTTTGCTTAGCAAAGCACTCATACTCCCTATGGCTCTTCTTCCGGCGAGTTACAGTCACTGGTTCTCCCTTGCGCCTCTACCAGGATGGTTATTACGCACTTCTTACAATGGTACACTCTCTCGGATTGACCCTTATTATTAGTAGCCCCGATTATTCCTCCCTTGAAATTCCCATTCCCATTTCTCGCTTCTTGAAATTCCCTTGATTTCCACAAGCATTGAAATCCTTTCTTTTCTCACCCACTACAACATTCTTCTTATCACGCCTCGATCAAGACCATAAATGTGGACTCGCCTCCCATACACAATATCTAGGGATGAAAAAGTTTCACCACCTAACCCCAAACTGGATTTCTTCAAGTCAAACCTTGCTCAAACCTTTGAGCCTTTAATTCCTCGTGGCTACTACCTCAAAAAGAACCTCGACAAGGCTATGAATTTGCTATAGTACTGGAGATGGTCATACTCCCATCCTAAGGTTGGTAAACTCTTGGGCTTCTGTTTCCTCATAAAAGTAGGGTAAAACTTCCCTCTCAAGGCAAAAGAATAAAGAATCCCAATTAATCCCTCAACAAGACTCGCCTAGCCCCATTTTCTCTCCACCACAAATCGCCTCATCCTTTAGGTACAAGACAACTCGACTTACTCTCATATTCTCGATGTCACTTCACGCCCCAAAGATTTTCTCAAATTCTCTAATCCAATTCTCTAAAAAGGCAGGATCATCTTCGCCTTAAAATATGGTGGTTTAACCTTGGCTAGCCTCTCAAACATGTCCCCACAGACCGGGATGCTCGCTTCTATCTTGAGTCAATTTCTCCGCCAAAAGGCGAATAGCCGCAGTAGCCTAAATCGTCATTGTTGTTTGCCATTTTAGTGCGCACTTGAAATTAACGTGCTCTATTTTAGGTTCAAAACATAACTTATATGCCATTCTCTACGAAGGCAACATTTGATTTGACCATAAAGATCGCATCAACAAACAATTTTTCATGAAGCTACAACAATATTACAGAATAATCATCATCAATCATCCATGAAGAATATTCACATCAAGAACACACAGTTTAGGAACAATGAATAAAAATTCAATCATAACAAATAAATAAAGTATTCCCATTCGCGTGCTCAAAGTAAATTCTTGCTCACTTGGATAACTTAATATTTAATTTTTATTCCTCAAAAGATGCTAATAACAATTTTCTCAACCATAATACTGTACTTTTCCTAAAAATAAAATAAAGGTACTATGAAATAAATTTAAACCACTTCTGGGACGAATTATCCAACATTATTCTTTAAAGCATAAATACATAGTAAATAATCTAAGGTGAAACATCATCGATCCTATCCTTTGATTCCCGTTGTTCTCTGGAGTAAAAGCTCATCTTAAAATTCATCAATGTCTTCAGTATTATAATAAACATATCTTCTAAATCTCGTGGATCTCCGTTTAGGTTGAGGCTCGTCCTCCTCTGACTCATAATCAGTCTCATGTCTAAACACAGCATGGTAAATATCACTTCTGGTCTGTCCTCTAGCATGGTCAAACTCATGAAGAACCTCATCATCACTATCAGGCATGCCTGCTCTTAATACATTACGCATAATGAACTCTAGTTCGGTGTAGCTATCATCATCACACTCATAATCTCCATCACTCTCATCATCACACTCATAATCTCCATCACTCTCATCATCACTCAAAGACAATAGGTTATAATAGCTCCTACTCTAGTATTTTCTCTTTCGCATATGGCTAGGAATCTATAACAATAAATATAACTTATAAATAACCGTACTCTCACTTAACGTATAATCCCAACAATAACAATAAGCAAGAATAACCAACAACATAAGGCATAGGAATCACATAAACCATTAAGAGGAAGAAAAATATAATCATGCCGAACTAACTATTTAATGCAAACATATAATATTTCTATCCTATATGCCCTTCCTATACTACCCATCTCTCATACAATAATAAAATAAACTAGAGTATTTAAAATAATTTAAATAAACAATTTCTCAATTTGTAAGGAACCGAAAAAAAGCGAACAACATAAAAAATTAAATAGTTCGAAAATTCGAACATAATAAAGAAAATAAAAATAAATTTCGGACACTATAATAATAAAAATAAAAAAAATCTTCGACCCCTTAAAAAAAAAAAAATTTCGAATCGAAAAACAATATTAGATTCTTAAAAAAAAACTTTTCAAGTTAATTTAAATACCATGAATAAGTAGGAGCTCAATTCTAAGAAATTCATTTTAAGTAACTAGCTAGTTAGGCGCCTAAAACTTAAAGTTGGCACGAAGGGCGCAAAAACCTAAAGCTCCTATAATTCTCTCTTTTCTTAAATACCCCAATAATTCTCTCTTTTCTTAAATACCTTTTAATATAAAACATACAAAATTATCAAAGTATTATCGCCCGTGTGAAAACGTATCGGCTTATTCGTAATTTTGCAACAAAAACATAATAATAACCTTTATAAATAAAAGTAGTCAACAATAAGTCAACTTAAAACCAAACCAACAATGAAAAGTATAATCCAAAAGTATTATAAATAAAATACACAAGCTCTCCAAAATCCCGATCTCAATGATGCATCATCTTCAAACTCGTAGATAGACAATGCACTATTGATCCTTAATGATCGCTCACCAAATGGGTCATCACAGGATCAATAAGCGCAAAGCCATGATCAACATACACAAACAAAAGACATAATCGCAAAGCCGAGTACTACATACTAAATAAGTAAACAATCCTAACATGATACTAATAAATAGTAGGCAAGAATAAATATTAGTATAATAACTTGCGTAAAAACTTTTACCGAACTAAAATTTAACAACATTTTTATTAATTTAAATGGAATAGTCAATGGACCGAGTTGTCTAACTAAAACCAACCTTTCCCATTGGAAGACGGAAATACGGGCGCGACTCCGTATTCCCATGACCTACGATATCGAGAACCTTTTAAATGAAAAATGGACACGGTGATCAATCCGGCCTCGTAAAAGCCATGGCCCGCTCACCATGTACCCCAACTCCTAATTGTCCAACACTTCGACGCGCACTAGTCTAAAGCTATTGCTATCCAGTTCCACTTTACATGATTTACCAGTTATTACTTGCTATGATTCACAAGCAACACAAATAATAACAATTAACAAACAATCAAAACTTTCTTTTTATCTTAGGATTAGATAAGTGATCACACAACTTAACAATCCAAGATTAATTTCACTTTAATCCAAACTTTCTTATTTGTTGAACCTAGCCAACAACCAACTTACCTTTCATAGGTATAAAATATCAACTTACCAAATAAGGCCCCTTGGTCCTTATAAAGCAATGAAATACTCAAAAGGAACAATGATCAACCATGATCCAATACTAATAAACATATTAATTTCCCCATGTGAATTAATAAAAATAAAGTTCCCAACCAACATGCTTGCATCAATCTTCCATACAAACATGATATAAATCTCGTGAATATAACTCTCATATTCAACATGTTCACACAATAGCATCAAACATGCAAAATCCAACATAATAGATATCATATATAAAACCGAACATGGTTCCTTTACATGATACTACATAATTCTCCTTCTTAAATCATGATACTACATCAACCAACACATAGGTATGTACGTACCTTGTGTAGACAAACCCGAGATGCCACTATAACGGAACTTAAAAATCGCTTAGAGAAAATTCTCCACCTAAAATAACCAATATAAATCCATAATTAATCCTTCATGAATTTACAGCAGTAATAAAATACTTTAAACCCTTCTTAAAAGTGTTTAAAAACCTTTCTCATCATTAAAACTTACTTAGTACAACCTCCTAGTATAGTACTACTATACTAGATGATTAAAAACCCTTAAAACTCATGTTTAAAACATAAAAACTCCATCAACAATACTCTTTCCAAATTTCCAGCAACATAATATGCACTAAAACTCTTTTAAACATATTTAAACATGCTTATAATCATAAGAAACCCCAAAACCCTAAACTATAACATGATACTATGATTTTCCAACTTTTAAAACCCTAAAAATCCATGCTTTGATATTTTTAAACCCTATTTTAACATAACAAGTAAATTTGAAATTTTATTTCTTCAATATATAATTTATATAATCTTAGATTCATAATCAAATCATCAAATCACAACTTTTAAACATAAACTTATTAAAACAAACCCTAAAAATATGAACTTTGCATTAAAATAAAACTTGAGGAAGAAGAAATAACAACCAAACAAAGAGGAGGGAAGAAAGTCGGCGGCAAGGAGGGAGGAGGACGGCGGTGCGCCGGCTGCTGCTGCCGGTTGGTGGTGGCGCCGGTGGCTGCTGCCGCGGCTGGCCGAAACCGAAGGAGGAGGGAGGAACCGAGAGAAAAAGAAAGAGAAGAAAAAGAGGAGAGAGGGCCGAAAATTGCGGGAGGAAGAGAGAGAAAATAAATGTGTTTAATGTGTGGGAATTTGGGTTTCGGGATTTATATAGGTTCCCATTTTGGGCTTAGGAAAAGATGATTGCTCAACTAAAATATTTAATGATTTAAGAGTTTGTTGGTTGGGTTCCTCATACCCAATTTAAAATTCTTTTCACAACTCAAATGTGTTTTAAGCTTTTTAAATATTTATCAAAGCATGACTAAATAAAATGTTTGACTTCCTTTAAATCATTAAATAATTTCTTTGACTTTCAAATAGTCAACTCTTCAAGAATTAAATCATTTAAATGCTATAATGTTCTAAAATATATATAAATATACATTAAAATATATTTATAAAATCCATAAATTTACTGGGATTACACGATTAAAGGAAATTCTTCTTACCACGGGGTTACCCAAAAGGGCCCAAAAAAAAAAGCTATACAAAGATTAGATGTTATTTTTTAACATGAAAATATTAATACTACATCCGTATTTTTTTATTGCACCATTTGTTGGGACGCTTCTTTAAACATTAATATCTCTTGTTGTGTGTAAGTAAAAATTATGAAAATTTGATATTTGAAATCCTCGCATTGAGACGTATCATAACAATACCCCACTCGACTATGTTTTTCTTATATAATCGTGCGAGATAACTTAACAAAGTTGGTTGATAAATAGTCTAAAAAGCAAATTGCAACTAAAAAATACGGAAGAGATCTCTAGACGCCCGAGACTAAAAACTAGTTATCAACCTAAAAAAGAAAAGCTAATATAGAAGCAAAAATTGACAAATCAATGACCGTTGTAAAAACGCTAAAAGCAAAACACCAATTTTTTTAAAAAAACTTTCATATTTACGAAGTAATCATGTTTACTTTTAAATTTCTTTTTTATGAAGGAAAGTTTAGCAGAAAAACTCTTCCTTAAAATAATTTTTGTTAAGGGCATCTTATAATCTTTTGTGCGAACTTTTTTGGAGGATCTCATTTCAGTTTTCCTCGATAATCACAACCACTTAAAATTTGGACGTGGAATTTACAATCCAATTTTAAGTAGTTGAAATTGCATCCTGCCTTTGCTTGAATGTGAAGCTAGCCATAGCCCATAATTCGAATCAAACAACTTCGCATTTTTTCAAATTGCACTTCCTTGTACTAAACATTACTTGATTTACCTCCAAATTAGTTGTAGCTCTTTCGCCTAATAATAATTGGGGTTGAGCTATTGAGCAATTACATAAATATGTGGAAACCTTCTTAAATCATCGACAGAATTATGCTTGATTTTGAATATGAGAATGGAAAATATACCTAAGATGTATAGAAAAAGAACGAAACTCAAAAGGTAGCTCATAACATGCATGGCAGGCTACACATTGGAAAAGGTCTACTTGTCGATATTACCAAAATTAAGCATTTGTTTTGTCCTCTTACGCCCAAACCATAGTGTTTTCTTGCATTTCACAAGAGCCCAACACTTACATAGAATGAATGCCCTCCCTATTTATATACTACCTCTGTTTTTTTAGTTCAGAATTCGTTTCAAGACTATTCATCAACCAACTTTCATAAGAATCTCGCACCATTATATAAGAAAAACATAGTCAAGTGGCTTGTTGGGTGATTGCCTCAACGCGATGATTCCAAATATTAAATTTTTATAATTTTTACTTACACCCAATATGAGACATTAACGTTCAAATAAATTGTCTCAGTAAATGTGAAAAGGTAAATGTCGCAACTAAAAAAACAGAGTAAGATATATCTAAAACCCAAAGAAAATAATTACCATGCCGCCACATGTTCTCCCCCTCCAAAGAATTGACACAAATTAAACAATAAAAATGTGTATGTTAAGGGTCGAACCCACAACCTCTCCTTTCGGATACAAATACACTAACCAACTAATCTGTAAGCTCATATTGATATTTTATTATAAGTATAAGTAATTATGCTTCTTAAGTTGACACACAAATTCGACTCCTACATTAATTGATCTATCAAGTAAATGAGTAATATACTAATATATCCCCGTGTTACAATTTATATTACCTATCAAGTTTCGTTTACCATAATAGTGATAATAAAACATCAAATCAACTTTTTACATTATAAAAATCTCTAATGGGCCCACCAAACCTTAATTTATGCTTAGCCTTTTACAAGATAAAAAACACATTATTACCTATCCGAAGGAGAAATTTGAGAAAAATATAATGTAGTTAATTTCAATCAATTATAGGTAGGAACCGAAATAGAACGTGTCTTTACGAAAATGATATTACAAACTTTGTCGTGTCGAATCAACTAATTTAAAGGACCGATCCATTGTATGATGAGTTTGTACGCGGGTAACTATTTGTCTTAACTAGACACTTATAAAACCTATATAGGAGTGATCTATTTAAGATAAAAAGTTACCCTTTAGACACCGGTAACCTTTGTCCTAAATCATTTAAGGAAACAACTATTCTTTGTTTAGAAATGACTTATTTTGACTTAAAAGAGTGACCCATTTTGCGAAAAATGAATGATATCACAATAATTTACAATGCACCCGTAGTCAATAATAACCGAAAGTTATGAAGACGTGAGGTCGTCACACGTCATCTAAATGTATACGCCGATATGGGGCATGTAATTCAATTAATTTCATAAAAACATAATAAACGAATTATACGCGAGTGCATTCATCATACACCGGAATGTATGATAAAAATCCTATTATACGCACGACCGGCGCCGCCCGAAACAACTAGTTTTCTTCTAAATTGTCAATAATAGCACGCCATATAAAAGATGTTGCAAAGGGGAAAGGGGACAAAACATCATAAGACATAACCGGAAGATCACCTTGATTTATCCATTTGTTCATGCATGATTTTGAAAAGAAATATTGAGACAAATTGTATAATTATCCATAATAATATTTGCTTTTTAAATTTGTAAAAAATTAATTGGTTAAAGTAATATATAAATATAGCACACGATATCAAAGTCAAACAACTATAAAACTCTGAGAGTGAAAAAATATTGGGATGACCCATCATGAAGTGAGATATGATATGTGGTCCTTTCTTTTTCTAGAATAACTCGTCACTCTATGCTTCAAAAAATACTACCTGTAAATTTTTCAAGTTTCAAAGATAAATAAAATTTGGGATTAATATGTGAAGATAACCCCAATAACTCGAAAACCGAAATCCATCTTACCAACTTTTTCCAAATGTTTTCGCTTTAAAAATATTCCCTAGTTACTATAACAAACATTGTCAACCAGGAAGAATTTTCAAAACAAAGAAGGCAATTAATAATTTGCCTTAGTAGAAACAATTGAAAAAGATAACATATTTTTTGTAGCCTTATTAGCTTTAATCTCTCTCTAGCGCCGACCTAAAACATCTCCCAGTGGCGTCACCTCCCTCCCTCGATCGTCAATCTAACCCAAAGATCTCTTTTTGCTATGATAGGGAACATTGACGATGCAAGTTATGATTTACTTAAAGCGGGGAATTAGAACCAAAGAACAAGGATATCCTAAAGGAGTTAGATCGCCCTTGAGTGCATGCCTCCGAAAGGTTTAGGTGATAGGAAAGGAGGAGAAAGTCCAATGGATATTTGTAGTACGGGGATGTCCAGGACTTTGGGTGATCATCTTCCTTTACCAAAGTCAAAGGATGGTGATATGAGAAAGTATGAATCAAAAGGGAATAGAGTGTTGGAGAACGTAGAGGGTGCTAGTTCTTCGAAGGTAATTGATCCCCTTAACCATTTTGATCGTAGTCCTATTGGCCTTGGCCCAGTCAAGATTCGAGCATTAACCTCCCGCACTTGATATGAAGCAAAATGTATGCTCAAAGTATCGCCTTACCCTCCCAAAGAGGTAAGCTCAAAGTCTCCATGCCCTCTAGAAAAGGTAAGCTCAAAGTCTCCCTATCGTGTCGTCATGTGACTTATTCTAATAGAATAGATCTTCCTTGTTCCTTAACATTTCACAGAAAATATGAAAAAGTTGCAACAAGGGAAAGTGTTGCACTTCTACCATTCTCATTTGAGGTCAATGTCAATTTGTACCTCAAATCTTAAAAACTCTATCAAGAAGGAGGTCCCCCACAAACAAGATTTAAGGGAAGCAGAGGTCTCTTATGTAGTGACATCGATGGAGAATGTCACCCAGGAGCCGTGTTCCATGAATCACTCAGGTTATAAGCAGGATTGTGTAGACAAGCTGGAAGATGTTCCAACTGTTGAAGTGACACAACAAACAACATGTTATGCGAAAGATCTAATTGCGGTTCGGAAAGCGTAAGGGTCATGATACATCGCCAAGAGGAAAGCAAAGAAAGGAAGCTATGATGAGAAAGTCGAAGATTGTTCGGTGCCATATAAGTAAGTCATTGCCTAGTGCCATGTTGAGATACTTCATAATCCCGTTGTTAGGGAAGCTAAGGTTTAGCCGCCAACAGCAGAAGGTTCTCCATGTCTCTACCGTGTTCGTTGCAAGGTGCAAGCCAAGGAGTTCTATGCCCCCGTGTTGTGTCCCTTTTCCCCTTTAAATAACTTAGTACTAATGTGGTGTTTGGTAAAGTTTGTAGTAGGTTTAGTTTGTCGACCATGCAATGACGAGTTGTCACTACTCACTCGTCTGAATTCATGGGTTAACTTGTCTGTTATTTTATCCTTTTTACCTATTGCCAAAAAACATATTTTTGCCATACTTGACATGTGCGAGGAAGACAAACAGTAAAATCAAAGAATCGCGTCGGTTGTGTAATGTAAGAAAACAACAAGGCACTATGATAATTTTTCACCCTTTTTTTATCGTAGATTGTAGATTTTAAAAAAGTTATAACCAACACACCTTCCCTTCTAACTTCCCCTCCCCCCTCTCTCTTCTATCCTTCACGCTTTTTTTTCTCTCTCTCCCCGCTCGTACTCTAGCCTCCAGCTAACTTAATTTCTCCTTGAATTGATGTAATTTCGCTCGTTTATGTTGATTTTTTGCTCCATATCTCCGTTATTTTTAGTTAAACTAGCCTTTATATGCATACGATGCATGCAAAAATAAATCGATATAAAAGTTTATTTTGTAATTATATCTAGTAACCTTAAATTGTTCACCAAAGTTTCTTCACAAAGTTTCAATAAAGAACAACTAGCCTCATATGCACACGATCCGTGCCTTAATTTCAAAACTTGTTATTCTACTATATACTACGTATACATCCATACTATATTTATGATTAAACTTAAAATGTGAAAGATTAATAAATAGATGAACTTAGATATATTAATTCACTAATGTAAAAACTAACAAAAGGCCGTGAGTTATTTTAAATATTAATCTTTTGTGAATGAATTTTGAGCAGAATAAAATAATGAGTTAGTATGATCAATTAAAAAGTATTAAAGGTAGTGAGTGTTTCATACTTTTCAGTGGACGTCATATATACCATAATCTCTTTTAAAGAAAAGGGTCAAGATGTTTTGTCCATATAATTTTTTATTGAAGTATTTGATGCATGTATCATTTTTAACTTATTTAGAATGACAAGTTGAAATGAGAAAGGGTTCCTAAATTGTTTTCTTTGTGATTTTTTCTATTCCATTAATTATTTCATAAAGGGTAATTTAAGTATTTTCGATGAGGACACCATCTTCCTCCCCCTTCCCTTATTATATAAGAGATATGACATCATCTCGTATATAGCAAACATCTTAATAGCACAACAATGTAATACCAAATTAAAGAATATAAACATCTAAAACAATGATTTTAATTCAGTGTGATGTATTGTAGAAATAAACATCTAAAATAGTGCGTTTAATTTTTAAAGAGAACATCCGTGCAATTTCTTTAATTTGTTCCAGATTTTTTATTTTATGTATTATTAAAATTAGTGAAGGCACTTGGTTTTGCATTTTTTGTTTTTTTAAAGTTGAGATATTGGTTTTTTACTGGGATTTGTAGTCCCCCTCTTTGCTGAGTTAAGTATATAAAAATGACCAAAACTTTTGTGTTTTTTGCACCTTTCGGGACCTCCTTTTTTTTTCACCTGTTCAAGACCCGAAATATTTTTCTGGTGAAAAACTAACAAGAGTTAGTGTATGATCCCACACACTTTATTTTAACTAGAAAAAAGCCAAAATGAGTTTTTTTGTTGCTTCCCCAATTAAGTGAAACAATGCGTTTTTAACTAGAGACATTGGTCCGTTCCTTAAAAGATTTTCCATTTTCAAATTGGACACTATTTATAGGTAATGAAAATCATTAAAAAAAAATTCAATATATATAAAATAAAGCATAGTCATGTAAAAATCTTATTTGATTCGCCTCATTGTATATATTTGGAAAATAAAACTTTATAATTTTACTAATATTCATGTAATTAAAAATATTAAGGATACAATACCTTGGAGAATTGAAAAATCTATTAAGAGACGGAGTACTAAGGCCCCGTTCTTTTGGACTGAGAGAAACTAAACTGACCTGAACTGAACTGAAATTAACTAAATTGAACTGAACTGAAATTAACTGAACAGAACTGAGAGAAACTGAACTGAACCGAAATTAACGTAATGAATAAAATTAATCGAACCGAACCGAATCAATCAACCAACCGAACCGAAAATAAGTCCAAAAGAACGTGGCCAAATCTCCACTTTTTTTCACGCCACTTCATCTCCCCTTCGCCCGTTTCAACTCCTTCCAAAATTGTCAGAGAAAAGTAATGCTGTAGACTCCATAATTGCAAGAGATTTGTGCAAAAAATCATCTAAAGTAAGGTATGTTTCTTGATCATCGTTTAAACTTGTTAATCAAGGAATTTGGAGTTTTTTCTTCTTGGGTTTTACTTAAGGTTTAGGGTTTGTATATTTTTGAAAATTCAAATCTTTTTAAATGGAAATTGGTGTTTGATTTGTTTGAATTAGGGTTCATTATATGTTTATGTTGTTGGTGTTTGAGGATAATTTTGTGATGAAAATTAGGGTTACTTTTAGTTTTTTGAAGGCTTAAGGCATTGTTATAACAGGGGGTTCAAGGGTAACAAGAAAATCAATCTCACTGAGTTTTATGCATGCCATTAGCCGACTATTTGCTGCATTTGATGACAAATTTGTTAGTTATGTGATTTTTAACAAATTAAAGATTAATTAGGAAGATGAGAAATGATATAGAAAAACGGGTTGAAGCTTCTACTGCATGTGCATGCTAACAAAAAAGACTGTATATTAATTAAAAATTAATTAGGAAGATGAAAAATTTGTTAGCTGTGGAAAATTTGTTGATGCAGTTGGTGTAGAGTCTGTATATTGTTTAATTTGATTTTTTTTTAAAGAGAAATTTCATCAATCAAGCGCCAAACGCATCTACAATAGATATTAAAAAAAACAAAGATATAATCAAACAAGGTTAAATCAAATTGCTTTTGGATAAACTACAATGAACCAGATTGAGCAATACAAACAAGCAACCCCCTTGTATTTGCTAAATCAAGCGCCTATTGATGAGGAAGTCTATCATTCTGACATAGTTTGGGAAGAGCATTCTTGATCGAGCCATGTTACCGCATCCGAGATTCCAATACCTTCATATTGAGTCTCGAACTTTAACTAATGAGAACCATTTCTCATACCTAAAGACAAAAAAACCATACTCACAACTCCCATAGGGGAGAAGGAGATCTCCAAAAAAGAGACTAAAATCCCCATAACAGGGTTTGAAAAAATCTTATAAAGAGAGACTAATTTATTCAACAAAACAAAGAAAATGAACTAAAAACCCGAAAATAAAAGGGGAAAAGGGGCTTACTATGATGAAATCATCCACATGACAGCCCCTAACCGAAGGGGTAGGGGAGGTTAGGGTTTGAGAGAGAAAAAAGAAAAAGAGGAGGCGGCTAGGTTTTTACCACAGCTCTTTCAGGTTGTTTAATTTGATTAATTATTTGCATTTGTTGAAGGTCTTCATGTTAGGGTTCATGAAAGCACGATTGGTTGGTAATTTTAATCAATTTTTTTTTAATAATTTTTTTGTCTTCTTTGATTCATAAGCGAATTTGTAAGATGTGCTATAATTTCCGCATTTCTAGTTGAAATTGCTAAAGTAAAATCTTTTTTTTTTTTAAAGTTTGTGATAGAGTGAACTATTATAGTTTGATGAAGTGAAAAAATATATCATCAGTTGATTTGTTTTGGAAGATTTAACAAATCGAAGGATTGGAGTAGATATCGAGTGTTTCGATTGAATTTGCAGCATGCAAGTATTGAAACCTAAGCAGTTAGTTATTCAATTTTTAATTGATAGTTGTTTTAAGATTGTTTGAGTTGTGCAAGTCAAGTAGAGTAATTGAACTTTAACGCTGACAGTTTGATGAAAATACATAATTCAATCCATCTTTATGCATTATATATAGTATATAATATACTACATGAGTCTGCTTATTTGAATAAGTTTAGATATTTGCTTGATTAATTGATTAGATTGTCTAGTGATCAAAGTGTTTATTGTCATAGAGGTTTATGTGTCAAAAGTCCGTGGAAAACTTAAGATATGATAACAATTGAGAGAATGTTGTAGTAATCTCATATGCCATTGCATCTTTAGTAGTTTCATTTAGTATATTTTTTTGCTTATATTTGTTCGGAAAAAATTGATAGGAATAATCTCACATTTCACCGATCTGCTCAAAATAGTCTTACTTTTTCAAATTCTGGCAATAATCCAAACTTTAAGGTGTGTCTGCTCAAAATAGGTCATTACCTGTTGGTAACCTGCAAATGTAGGTTGAATATCTTAATTGTGCAATTAAGAACTAATTCTTCTTAATTAACCACTTAAATGTAATTATTTAATTATAAATTAACTAAACATTTTTTTAATAAAGAAACCACCCCCTTCCACCACCACCTCCCCTCCCCTTCTACTGACCCCCCATCCCTCCCCTTTCTCGTGCTCCTTCACTCTTACCACCAACAGCCACTCCCAAAATTTCTTCCCTTGCCACCCCCTCCCCCCCTTCACTTTCGTCATTGACTGTGAGACAGCCCAAGGTTTCACAGTCATAGAAGGTACGTCCAAAGAGAACAACAGGCCGATTAGCATGCTTGAAGAGGTAAAAGGACCAGGTGGCGAGAGCCGAGGAGGAAGGCGAGGGTGAGGAGAGAGAAAGGGTGTGTGATGAGAGAGAGAGCGCGACGACAGAGGAGTTGACGGCGAGGTAATTGACGCGTATGTAGGATAGTTTTTGCGTCGGACAGAGATTCGGGTTTGGAGATGGTGGAGCGGTCGATGAGTTCGGGCCATGGGCGGGCTCGGGAGAGGGCGTCTTTGATTTGGTCATAGAGGGGGAGATGAATGCGTGGAAGGCGGGGGCTGCGACGGGTGGGTCGGAGGTGGTGATTGGTGGCATCTTGGGATTTTGATTGTTCTGTTGGGTGTGATTTGCAGTTGGTGGTTGGATTAGTGGGAGGCAACAACTGGGTGGCGGTGGGGGTGGGTGGTGAGGGAGGACGGAGAGGGATAGAGAGAGCTGGGTGGCTGCTGCCTGGTGGTGGTGGTGGAGGAAGAGGATGGGGAGTGTGGGAGGGGTGGGGAGGGTTAGATTTTTTTTTAACTCGAATTAATAATTTTTTGAGGGGAAAAGAGGTCCATAAGTTTTTTTACCTAGTTAAACAAGTCATCGGTTAAAATGGACCATTTTGAAGAGATACACTTCAAAGTTAGGATTATTGCCATAATTACGAAAGTTGGGACTTTTGCGAATCGATTAAAGGTGAGATTATTCCCATCAATTTTTCCTATTTCTTATGAACTACATGGAGTTTGAACTATCTTATGTTTGTCATTATTTTTCCGGAAGTATTTGTGCTTTATGCTTTCATTAAGTCTTGCCATCTCATATTATTATTTTTAATATAAATAGAGTTCAAATTGATTAAAATAAAAAATAGAGTTTAGGATAAAGAATAAATAGAGTTGGGTTCACAAATGAAAAAACATAAATATAGTAAATTGATTATAACTTTTAATATATAGTTAGTAAAATTATAATTTTTGTACCATTGGAAAGTGTTTAAAAAAGTACTTTAAAATAAAGATCCATTTATAATATATTTAAAATTTTATATTAAAGTAGCATATAGTTTCTGCATGATAAAATGAATGTCCGAATCATATAAACAGTTTACGCATGATATAGTGAGTGTCGAAATGATATAGTGGATTGCTCATAAATAATGTAGTTTCGCATGATATAAGATGTTTCGAATGATATAGTGAGTTTCTTCGACATATAAATTAGAAACCAACATCAAAGATAATGACAAAATCATATTATAACTTTTAGTTGTTCTATATTAGACAAAAATAACGGCAAAAAATAGGGGTGTAAATATTTAAAAACTCTACCCCTTCTTCACGAAAAAGCCCGGGCATTTTCCTTAATAAGATAATTAAGCTAATCATATAATCATATAACTAATATATAAAGCGAGCAGAAAGCTCACCACGGTCGCGACATTTGGCATACGTCATTGGACGTCATTTGTCGCGTTCAATTAAGCCGCCATGTCATATTTTTTTTAAAATAAATAGAGTTTTAAATTGATTAAAATACAAATAGAGTTTAGGATAAGAATTAATAGAGTTGGGTTCACAATGAAAATCTTAAATATAGTAAATTGATTATAACTTTTAATATTTAGTTCGTAAAATTATACTTTTTGTACCATTGGAAAGTGTTTAAAAAGTACTTTAAAATAAGATCCATTTATACTTTATTTAAAATTTTATATTAAAGTAACATATAAAAGGAAATATTGACTATACTAACGTATTAAAGTAACCTACTACAATTGGAATTAGCGATTCAATTAGAAGTAGGGTTATAGTATTAAAGTAACCTACTACAATTGGAATTAGGGATTCAATTAGAATTAGGGTTGTTATAAGAGATTCAATTAGAATTAGGGTTGTTCTACAAAACCTATTCATGTTAGAATTAGAATATTCAAAGTTATATATATTAGATTGTCAGCGGTCAACTTTGCACATTGAGTTTTCTTCCCTATATTTTATTTCGACTTAAGCTAATTAAGTGAATTACATATTATAGAATTTTACGGTCGGCTTTGCACATTGAGTTCTTCTCCAAGGTACGGTTTGTAATAAATATACTCCTCATATTTTCTTTTCCTTTGATAAGAAACAAATGTTGCATCTTTCGTCTCCTCCAAACATGAATGTTGTATAAGATGGGACATGGTCAACATATTAGAAAGATGGTTGATATTGTTAATTATGTTGGTCTATTGAGGCTTGAAGGGCATCGTAGCAACATACCATAGCACATACCTTAGCAACATACAGTAGCAATATTACCAATCCTTCATAATTTAACAAATTATTTCATATCTATATGACATGTGCTTTTATTTGATTTGTAAACACAATGAGTACTAAAGAAAGGAAGTCAGCTCACGAGGTCCCGACATTTGACATCCTCATTGAACGCCATTTGTCGCGTTCATTAAGTGCCATGTCATATTTTTTTTGAATATAAATAGAGTTCTAAATTGATTAAAATACAAATAGAATTTAGGATAAGAATAAATAGAGTTGGGTTCACAATGAAAAAACTTAAATATAGTAAATTGATTATAACTTTTAATATATAGTTCGTAAAATTATAATTTTTGTACCATTAGAAAGTGTTTAAAAAATACTTTAAAATAAGATCCATTTATACTATATTTAAAAGTTTATATTAAAGTAACTTATAAAAGGAAATATTAACTATACTAACGTATTAAAGTAACCTACTGCAATTGAAATTATGCTTGTTATAAGAGATTCAATTAGAATTAGGGTTGTTCTACAAAACCTATTCATGTTAGAATTAGAATATTCAAAGTTATATATACTAGATTGTCAGCGGTCAACTTTGCACATTGTTAATGAATTATGGATTAAGGTTTTATTTATAATGTTTTAACATGTAGAAAGATGTAGGTTGTGTAGTATATCGTGACATGTGCTTTAACATATAAAAATATGTGGTTTCTGCATGATAGAGTGAATGTCTGAATCATATAGTGAGTTTATACCTGATATAGTGACTGTCGAAATGATATAGTGGATTGTTCAGAAATGATGTAGTTTTTGCATGATATAGTATATTTCTGAATGATAAAGTGAATTTCTTCATGACATATAAATTAGAAACCAACGTCAAAGATAATGACAATATCATATTATAACTTTCAGTTGTTCTATGTCAGACAAAAATAACGGCCAAAAATAGGGGTGTAAATATTTAAAAACTCTAGAACTCTTCTTCGCGAAAAAAACCCGGGCATTTACTCGGGTCCCAATACTAGTAACTAATAAATAAAGCAGAGTACAAAAGCCAACTCACGAGGTCGTGACATTTGGCGTCCTCATTGGACGCCATTTGTCGCGCTCATTAAGTGCCATGTTATTTTTTTTTGAATATAAATAGAGTTCCAAATTGATTAAAATACAAATAGAGTTTAGGATATGAATAAATAGAGCTGGGTTTACAATGAAAATATTAAATATAGTAAATTGATTACAACTTTTTTTATATAGTTCGTAAAATTATAATTTTTGTACCATTGAAAAGTGTTTAAAAAGTACGTTAAAATAAGATCCATTTATACTATATTTAAAATTTTATATTAAAGTAACATATAAAAGGAAATGTTGACTATACTAACGTATTAAAGTAACCTACTTCAATTGGAATTAGCGATTCAATTAGAATTAGGGTTAAAGTATTAAAGTGACCTACTGCAATTGGAATTAGGGATTCAATTAGAATTAGGGTTGTTATAAGAGATTCAATTAGAATTAGGGTTGTTATAAGAGATTCAATTCATGTTAGAATTAGAATATTCAAAGTTATATATACTAGATTGTCAGGGGTCAACTTTGCACATTGAGTTTTATTCCCTATATTTTATTTCCACTTAAGCTAATTACCTGAACTACATATTATAAATTTTTAGCGGTCAGCTTTGTACATTGAGTTCTTCCCCAAGGTACGGAATCTAATAAATATACTCATGTTTTCTTTTCCTTTGATAAGAAATAAATGATGCATCATTCGTCTCCTCCAAACATAAATGTTGAATAAGATGGGACATGGTCAACATATTAGAAAGATGGTTGAGATTGTTAATCATGTTGGTCTATTGAGGCTTGAAGAGCACCGTAGCAACATACCGTAGCAATATTACCAATCCTTCATAATTTAACAAATTGTTTCATATTTATATGACAGGTGCTTTTCATATTTTCTTCATGACATAAAAATTAGAAACCAACGTCAAAGATAATGACAAAATCATATTATAACTTTTAGTTGTTCTATGTCAGACAAAAATACAGCCAAAAATAGGGGTGTAAATATTCAAAAACTCTACCTCTTATTCACGAAAAAGCCCGGGCATTTACCCGGGTCCCAATACTAGCATAGTATATAATATACTATAGGAATCTGCTTATTTGTATAAGATTAGATATCCAACATAGAGGTTTATGTGTCAAAAGTGATCTAAGTGTTTATTGTCATAGAGGTTTATGTGTCAAAAGTGCGTGGAAAACTTAAGATATGATAACAATTGAGAGAATGTTGTAGTAATCTCATATGCCATTGCATCTTTAGTAGCTTCATTTAGTATATTTTTTTTGCTTATATTTCTTCGGAAAAATTGATAGGAATAATCCCACATTTCACCGATCTGTTCAAAATAGTCTTACTTCTTCAAATTTTGGCAATAATCCCAACTTTAGGGTGTGTCTGCTCAAAATAGGTCATAACTTGTTGGTAACCTGGAAATGTAGGTTGAATATCTTAATTGTGCAATTAAGAACTAATTCTTCTTAATTAACCACTTAAATGTAATTATTTAATTATAAATTAACTAAAGTTTTTTTTAATAAAGAAAACACATCATGCCACCACCCTTCCCCTTCTAGTGACCCCCTATCCCTCCCCTTTCTGGTGCTCCCTCACCCTTACCACCAACAGGCAACAGCCACTCCCAAAATTTCTTCCCTTGCCACCGCCTCCCCCCCTTCACTTTCGTCATTGACTGTGAGACAGCCCAAGGTTTCACGGTCATAGAAGGTACGTCCAAAGAACCATACGGGCCGATTAGCATGCTTGAAGAAGTAAAAGAACCATGTGGCGAGAGCCGAGGAGGAAGGCGAGGGTGAGGAGAGAGAAAGGGTGTGTGATGAGATAGAGAGCGCGACGACAGAGGAGTTGACGGCGAGGTAATTGACGCCGACGCGTATGTAGGATAGTTTTTGCGTCAGATAGAGATTCGGGTTTGGAGATGGTGGAGCGATCGATGAGTTCGGGCCATGGGCGGGCTTGGGAGAGGGCGTCTTTGATTTGGTCTTGGAGGCGGGAGATGAATGCGTGGAAGGCGGGGGCTGCGACGGGTGGGTCGGAGGTGGTGATTGGTGGCATCTTGGGATTTTGATTGTTTCTGTTGGGTGTGATTTGCAGCTGGTGGTGGGATTAGTGGGAGGCAACAACTGGGTGTGATTTGCAGCTGGTGGTGGGATTAGTGCGAGGTAAAAATGCTTCCGAAGGTCCCTTGTTTGGTAATGTAATCTTCTTCTTCCTTTCTGAGCTTTGTGTTGTTTACTTTGACTTGATTTTTGCTTGATTTTTGTTTGATTTTCTACTTTTTTCATGCTTATTTTTTTGCCTAATTGCTTTTTCATTTGCTCTTTAAATTGTGTGCTTTTTTCTCCTAATTTGTGCTGTCTTACATTTGGTTTTCAAACTTCATTTCTTTATTTTTACCTAATTTAAGCTGGATTTTTTCATTTGATTTTCGATTTTTGTAGTTGTTTATTTTTACCTTTTTGGCTTGATTTTGTTCGTTTGATTTTCGCGAATTTCTCTGATTTTTTGTGCTTTCATTTGTTTTGATTTGTGTGATATAGTCATGTTTTATTTGATATAATTAGTTTGTATGTGATATGCTCAAGTTTTATTTGATGTAATAAAAAAGTAACCAAACAGCCCAAAATATCAATTGTTTTGATTTAGTTATTAGTTGATGGATTAACATTCAATATGTATAACTTTAAAATTTGTGGAAAACTGATTTCTACAGCTTTAATCTTTGTATTTTGCTTGTCAACTATAATCATGTTGATGTATTTTGCTTTTAATTTATGAAGTGGGTCAGTTTTGATTTAGTAATACTAGTATATAGCAATTTGGTGAATTGTAATGTGTTTATGAATTAGTTTGAATTAATTGATTTATAAGATGGATTGATTGTTGGTTATTAATTTAGTTTCATATGGACTAATTTATGTTCATTATGTTCATTAATTACAACCCGATTAGTTGACAAAGCAACTCGATCTTCGACAATTTATGTTTAAGAATTTTGGATTAGTTACGGTACCCCGATTTGAAAATCCTGGATCCGCCACTGGGTGGTGAGGGAGGACGGAGAGGGATAGAGAGAGCTGGGTGGCTGCTGCCTGCTGCTGGTGGACTGGTGGTGGTGGAGGAAGAGGATGGGGACTGGGGAGTGTGTGGAGGAACAGCGGGAAACGTCTTCACTAAAAAGGAAGCATTCTCCAATGCCATTAATTTTGATTTTATCCATGTAATAAAGCTCAGAAAAACAGAAATATATTGATTTTCAGCATGAAACCTAATTCAGTGCTTTATTACATGCGGAAAAATCAATTTAATGGTTTCATGCAACTTTTGAAATTTGCAAGAAATGATAAGTTGGAAACCTACATCAGCTTAAATGTGTTGCAACATTATAAATATTTATTTCTACATAATATATGTACACAAGATAATATATGTAGCAACTCGAAAGATGTTGGCCATTGTGGAGATATTTGAACTAACCACCAACATCAATGACCCAACTTTTAAAATTTGCAGTGTTCAGTATCACTTTCATTGTTTGATGCGGGAACAGTGCTCGGTTAAATCGAATTTGACATTATTTTGTTGGAATCGTAAGGATAATATCTCTATCTAAAATGCGGCATTTAGATTTTTGTAAACGTAAAGGATTGGAAACTTACTTTTGTGACACTTGTTCATTGCAAAGCATCGAGATATTGTCTTTTATGCCTAGCAAAAGTTATATTTGAGCTTGTACAGTACAGCAAGTGTGGAACTCTGTAATGAGTAATGACAAGCACTTAAAAAGCATTAAGCCCACAATGAAGCTGCGGCCTGTAGTTCACCAGCCACAACGAAGTTGTGGTCTTTAACCTATGTTGATTTGTTGCTACCATGACAACCAATTTCACATTTAAGATTTGAAGAAGTTGGAAGCTCATTTTGTTACTCAAGTGTCGAATGATTATAATGCATATTTACGCAATGTTCCTTTTGTTACTAAAACTGATTGAGATTTATTTTAAGGTGGGGAGATGAGTTTAGAAAAAGAGGTCGATAATCCGAGTAGGGGTTAGTAAAATCAACCTCCAATCTCCGGAAAGTGTGTAGGATCGGCATAATAAAATTGTAGAACATAAATGGCCTCCATCTCTAGCTTTCATCCTTACTCAATTTCTCTTATTTTGTGTAATGTTAAATTGATGAGTGAAGATATTGTTTGTTTTTGTTTTTATTATATTTCTCCTTCTGTTTATCAATGTGTGTGCTTGCTTATTGTCTTGGAAGGTTCCGTAAGTATGGATAGTGTTTCGGGTATGAAATAAGTGGACGTCGAGGGCTGACGGCCCTGTAGAGGATGAACAAGGTTTGGCGACGTCGAGTATGTCGGTACAAGATGATTTGGATTGTCGGGATACCCGCACAATGAGTAAGGGTGGCGATCGACCTCGGGGTTACCGAGGAAACCCACTCCGATGCCTAAGTCGACAAGGTACGTTGAATAAGTACGAGTAAAGTAGGTAGGTGAACAAGAATTACGTACCTCGTAGTCGGTGCGGAGGCTATTTATAGTAGTAGCCAGTAGGTCGGTTCCCTTATGACGTGAATCGATCCTTACACGTGTACCGTACTACGCCCAGCGGTACACGTGGACATTAGTACTGTTGTGTATTGGTGAGCGCCGGTGTACAGCGGGGTATGCCCCTTAACGGTCCAGGCAAGAACCGAGTTATGACACCGGCAAGTACCGAAATGTTTAACTTACCCGAGACCTGTCGCTCGACGCGGTTCATCTCAGCAGGTATACCGACATGTATTAATACCGCAACATATTGCCGAGCCAGTTCTGCAGCAGGTTTATTACCCCCGTAACTAGCTAGCCCCAAAGTGATGACGGTATGGCCGTCATTGCATTAGCGGGATCTTGTCGAGAAGTTTAAGCGTTTTGAAAAAATGGGTGTTTGCATCATCACGTGGGTCTATGCCACGTGCCCAAATCTGCCGAAGGCAACAGATTGGGACGATCTCGGGTAAAGCCCTTCTTTTCGAAATTCTCGTTCTTTTCGAGGTAAAGCCCCTTTTCCTCATTTTTCCTCGTTTCTACTTTGTTTTTTCTTTCGTTCTCTTCATTGTTCAATATATAAGTAGGGTGAGGTATGCCTAAGTGCCTCGGGGATAGTCGAATGAGGATTTAGTGGCCGCCCTTTTTGGCGAGGATTCTGCCCCCTCGGTGGTGTCTTCGAAAGAAACATCTTCATTGGGACGGAGGAGGCAGAGGAGGAGAACCCTCCTCGCGTTTCGATCTGAAGAAATTCTTTCTCCGCCTCTACCCCCTCTTACTCGAACTCTTCAATCCTTAGCGAAGAAGTGGCCCAAAGCTTGCTCGGATATCCGGATGGAGGAGGATAACCGTAAGCGTAAGAGTGAGCTCCGCTCTTGATCCCGAAGTTCTCGAAAAACTCCGCCACGAGAGACACTTCAGGCGAGCTTCACGGCAAAAAGAGTTTCATGGATGCCGGCCTTCCCAACGTAGAGATCGAACCCATCCGCCGTCGCATCCGGTTATCTTCTCGACGAGGCCGCCATCAAAGAGTATGGTACTAATCTCGGATCGACAGGCGTTTATGTGGCGTGCCACCGCCAAGTACCGAGGATGTCGGCCCATCTCCGGACCTTCTGACCGGGGATGAGGGTCTTGACCCATGGCAAAATCACCCGTGATGAACCGTATCGATGGAGGAAACTTGGCGCTCGGTCGAGAGCCTAGGGCTAATAAAACAAATTCCCGTAACTCGTCGACCTATGTTCATCGCATTCCGATGGACCCCGTTGCGACCGGAACCGAGTTGTGGATCCTTCCTCGAGGCCTCAAAAGATTCTTCCGGCTCATCCTGGTCATTCGATGGTGGTGTCGAGGCCGATGACGAGAGGACGAGTGAAAGCGAAGAGGATCAAGATGGTGATGAAGTTGAGGATGTGGGTGACGATGTCTGTTTTAGACGAAGAGTATTTACGGAGGATTATTCCCGAGGGTCCGTCAACTATGACCTCGAGCTATCTTGGCTGGCGTGATGCCGCCAAGTATGACTACTGTGGTGCTGCAGCCTAAGCTATACAATTTGCCGCCCGACTTTGAGTTATCGTTGCCTCGCCGACGATGACGTGATTATTCGTCCTCCCGAGGGTCAGTGTCGTATTTATTCTTACCACTTTGAGCTTGGTCCGCGATTTCCCCTCGACCGACATCTCAAAGATTTACTGTCTGGCTTAAATGTTTGTCTCTGCTCGCCTTACCCCCTCGGCAATCCGCCACATGGTTTGTTACATATGGACCTTGTAAATGGATGCACTTTCCCTCGACGTTAAATCTTTTTCGTCATCTCCACGGGTTGAAGAGATGGTTCTAACCATGGTGCTAAGGATGGCGACAGCCGACGCCGACGCTTCCGGAACAAAGGTTGGTACTCATTGTATACCACTCGCCATATGTCGATGGTATTTCCTAGGACGACGCCGCTAAAGTTTTCGAGGCAAAGATGGTTCTCGGGGTAGAGTTCCCGAAGACGACCCTTTACGTCATTGGTTTACTAAACCAAGATGTCGACCGGAGCATCTTCCCCAAGCGGCGTTATCCGAGAAGGAAAGAGAGGCCTTAACCTATTTTAAGACTAAACCGCCAAAGACTCCCAAGGCGAAGCACGCCAAAAGTTCGCTACCTCACCCTAAATATATTTTGGGGAATGTTCCTTTTGTCGTACCGAACGGGATGTGTTATACGCATCGTAATCGGTAAGGAGGGTAAGGCCTGCCCTTCTTTGCATTTCTTGTAGGCTTAGTTTTTCAACTTTTCATTAGTATGTATGTGCTGACGACATTGTTTTCCGACTCTTCCTCTTTTTTTTTTTTTTTTTTTTTTTTTTAACAACATTAAGTTGCTGGGACAAGAAGTGCTTCGGGTTTGGATCATCGTTGGTTTCCGACAACCTGTAATGCCTCAAGCTCCTCCTCCAAGCAAAGAATTTGAGACTATAGCCTCTTTCGCTAAGTCTCATAATGCTGCTGCCTCCGGCTCGAAGAGTGACGCCAAGTCCTCCTCCCGCCGACAGAAGTCAAAGAACGAGCCTCGCTACTTCAAGGGCTCCTAAAGTTTTGCCAGTGTGAGAGGTGGACGCCAACCTGTAGGTGTTACCGGGCCGACTCTCTAACAACAAGATCGACTCGATAAGATTATCTCCCTATGGAGGTTGAGCATGACGGCAAACCCGTCGCAGTAGCTTCTATGGCCTCCCAAGAGCAATCCGGCAAAAGGAAATCCCCGATAATGTTTCTACTAACATTCCCTCCGGGGTAGGCGCCGGCAAACGTCTAGTTTTGTCGCCCCAAGAGAAGCAGATATTATTTCCTGGATCCCTAAGCAGTATTCGTTTCAAGGGAGATAGCTTTTATTGAGCCCGAGCCGGCGATGTCCCCTTCGACCATCCGCGTGCCAAGTATGATACCATTCCCGCTCATCCTAGTGAGCTCTCGGTCGCCGACTTGGGACATTGATACCAACGAGTCTTGCAGGTTCGACTACCCCGAGCTTCGCGGTAATTTAGGTCATGGATGCTACGTAATTTCCAACTTTCGTTGGGACAAGCCGGCGAGATGATTCTCGCCCAAATGGCTACGCGATCCCATAAGTTCGTGGAGGTACCTCTTTTTGAGTTTGTCAATTAATCGCCTCCCTTTTTCGTTTATTTTATAATTCCTTTTTCTCGTGCGTTTTCCTTTCGGCCGCCAACGCTTTGACGAACTTTACAAGGGCTTACCAAGTGGCTTCCATGAGAAGAAGAATGCTCTCGCCAAGAAGCATTCTATCTTGTCACGCCGATGGAAATGCAAAACAAATCAAGCGGGACTACAAGGCCAAAGTGGATGCCGCTAAGAAAACCATTGATGAAGCCATCGTTGCCGCTAAACAAGCCGCGATGATGCTGTTATTGCATTAAAAGGGGAACAGTCTAAAGTTGCCGACTTAACCACTCACCTTCTCCGATTTAAGGCTCAAGTTGCCGATGCTCGTAAGTCCGCTGGCTGAGGATTACCGCAATCGGATGAGTTTCAGGAACTATTTGGCGCGCAGGCATGTCGGTGGATGGCTGCAGTATGCGCTGCGTTTTGCGAGATCGAGGTCGCTGTTGATGCCTAAGAAGCACAAGAATCTTATGTCCGACGAGGTCCGCCCCGTTGACGAGATTCATGTGCGTAACTCGATCCCCGCCATCCTATGGAAGCTGATGATGCCGATGACGCCTAACTTTAATGTCGGGATCGATGATTACCGATGATTTTGTTTGGATCGACAAAATAGGGATTTCGGCGGCTTTCACCGCTTCGCTTTCATCTAATGATTCAGGGAACATCTTTGCACCTTATTTTGACTTTCTCCTTGGTGGCCTCGCGTGCTCGTCCTGGACAATGTTTGTCGCTGGCCCAGGTGCTTTTAAATAATGTTCTTGGTGGTTTATGTTCTAGTTATGTTGCAGTGAGTCGAACAATGTGTGCTTTTGAACCGTTTTTTGCTTGAAGTTTAAGTCAATGCATGTTTAGTTTTGCATTTATTCATTGTTTTGAGTTGTCCAATTTTCGTGCCCGTTCTTAATTTTAAAAAGCGCATTTATCTTTCTATGCTTATCGGCTAGTGTCGGTTTGTAACCATATACACTTTTCTTTATATGTGAACATGCATAAGTGTCGGTTTCGCAACCATAATCACTTTTTTAAAATGGCTAGGATGAGTGGGAATGTCTCGATTAGTAATCATATTCGCTCCCCTTAGTGTTGGTCAGGCAACCATATACACTCGTTAGCAAGCCTTTTCTAGTATGAATTGTCGTCAAATCACGCCTTCAGGATGGCCGCCTTTCATTTTTTCATAACTATGTGTTAGCCCCCTTGTAGGTGGTGGGTCATTACACTTTACAGCCCTATCAAAATAAGTTTGGTAAGTACAATGTCTCTATTTCTATACAAAGTATTTTTTTAGCACACTTGCATTCCAACCGTTAGCTAAGATCTTAGGCTCGCCTTACTTAACTTATAAGAGCCCGGTACTATCTCTTCAGTATGATGTATCTTCCCGGCCGCGCTGAGCTTTCCCTCGCCGTGGCTTTGCCGCCGCCGTCCTTCCCGAGGACCAGGTCGCCAACTTTCAAGGGTCGATGATTGACTCGCTTGTTGTAAGCTCTCCTCATTCTGTCTTTTGAGGCTGCCAACTTAACTTCAGCCGCCAATCTCACTTCCGGCAAAAAATCCAGGGCTTCTTTTTGCAAATGTCCATTACTTTGTTCTTCAAAGTGTCTTACTCTGAAATTCGGCAGACCCACTTCCACGGGTAGAACAGCATCTACTCCAAATGTCAGTCTGAATGGGCTTTCTCATGTTGACTCCCTTTTCCGTTGTCCCCGTTTGCCCACAATACTCCCGGTATCTTCACACCCATAACCCCTTCGATCATCAAGTTTCTTTTTCGGTGCATCGAGGATTTGCTTGTTGGTCGCTTCTGCCTGACCATTGCTTTGTGGATGGCATACCGAAGAATAAGCAAACTTGACCTTGAAGTCCGCCAAGTATTTCTGCATCGGCTTGCAATCGAGAATCAACCGTACGCCATGGTCGAACACAATGGCGGTAGGGATGCCGAACCGGTGATGATGTTATCAGGCCGTATGAACTTGATAACTGGCCGAGCCTTAATCATGGCGGTGGGCTCACCTTCTATCCATTTTCGTGAAGTAGTCGATGCCGACTATTAGGAATTTCCCCGTTGCTAGGTCAGAGTGAATGGCCCTAGAATGTCCATTCCCCATCAGGCAAATGGTATAGGCATAAAATGGGTCCAGGTCATTTGCCGGTAAATTGATGATTGGCGCGAACCTCTGGCATTTATCGCATCTTTTCACGTACTCTTGTGCTTCTGCCACCATAGTTGGCCAATAAAACCCTGCCTTGAGAGCTTTATGGGCCAATGTCCTGCCGCCAATGTGGTTCCCACAAATACCTTCATGGATTTCTTCTAGTATTTTTATCGCCTCGTGTCGTGACACACTTGAGCAATGGCATGGAGAACCCTTTTTTGAACAATTCCCCGATAAATAATGAACCCTTCTGACCTTGGTCAGCAGCTTTCTTCACTTCGGCAATTCTCCGTTAGCTTGAACCTAACTATATCGAGTACCATTCGTCACGAGTGGTGATTACGACCATTGACGGCTTCGCTCAATACTTTTCTCTTGAGTACTTCTACCATGACGGTTCTTTCAATGTCGATCAGTGATGAGCTCGCCAACTTGGACAGAGCGTCAGCTTGACTGTTTTCTGCTCTTGGAATGACATTTATCTCGAAACTTTGCAGTTGTGAAGTCATCTCTCTCACCATCTCAAGATACTTTATCATTGCTGGCTCCCTAGCTTCGTATTCCCCTTTTATCTGACTGCCGACAAGCTGGGAGTCTGTGAACAAATGAACTTTTTTTGGCATCAACCGCCAAGCACAACCGCAAACTCCGCTAATGTTGCCTCGTACTCGCCTCATTATTCGAGGCTTTAACGAAAATCCGATGGCATACTCAAACACACGCCCTTCGGGTGATGTCATAATTATGCCGCACTCCGATCCATGCCGAGCGCATGTAGCCGTCAACCGATACTTTCCAAATGCCGACTTCTTTTATCTCTTCTTCATACGTTGCCTCAACGACAAAACCGCCAAGGCCCGGGCTTTAATTGCCGATCCGGGTTCAATTCTAACTCAATTTCCGACAGCTCAATAGCCCATTTCAGCAATCTGCCGGAGGATTCTAGTTTGTGCAAGGCCTTCTCCAGAGGATGATTCGTCAAGATTTGGACAGAGTGCGCATCAAAATACGGCCTTAACTTCCTTGCCGCCACCAATACTGCATATGCTAACTTTTCAATGAGTTAGATATCTTTGCTCTCCGCCGGTTCAAGACATGACCGACAAAATAGGCACCCATTGCTCTCCGCCTTTTTCTACATGAGCACTGCTGACCATCGTTTCTCGGCGTGGCCGACACGTACAGCCTATAGTTTATCTTGTGGTAAGTGGCCCGGCAATAGTAGGTAACTTGCTTCAAATGTTCCTTAACCATGGTGAAAGCTTTTACCCGCTCCTCTCCCCACTCAAATTCTTTGTTTCCTCTTAGATCTTCAAGAAAGGCGGGAGCTTTGTCAGCACTTTAGAGATGAACCCGGTTAACGCCGCCATTCTTCCAAGTCAATCTTTGGATATCCCTCACACTTGGGCTCTCGCAAGTCTACGACGGCCTTTACCTTGTCTGGGTTAAGGCTCAATTCCTCTTTCGCCGACCGAGAAACCCTGGAAACTTGCTGACTTAACACCGAATACACACTTCTTTGGATTTAACTTCATCCGGAAACGCCTCAACGTTTCAAATGTCTCTCGCAAATCTTTTTAAGTGATCCTTCTCTGTCTTGCTTTTTACTATGGAGTCGTCAACGTATACTTCCACATTTTTCCCCTTTCGAGCCTCAAACACCTCGCCGACCGCTGGTACGTCGCCTCGCATTCTTCACCCCAAAAGGCACTGGCCTTATAGCAAAATACACCTCAGCATCCGTGACAAATGCCGTCATCTTTCTCGTCCCCTTCAAACAAGCTTATCCGATGATAACCCGAATAAGCATCCATGAGCTTAACACGGCGTGCCCACTAGTCGAGTCGACAAGTCGGGTCAATTCTCGGCAGGTAACAATCTTTCTGACAAGCTTGCTGAGATCTCGTAAAGTCAACACACATTCTCCACTCGTCCACTCGCTTTCGACCATTACTACGTTCGCCCACCATGATGGGTAGTCGCATGGTTCAATGAAATCTCGCCGCCAAAAGTTTGTCGATCTCTTCCTTTATGGCCCTATTTTACTCGCCGAGAAAGTTCTCTTTTCTCGCTTGATGGGTCTAATCGCCTCATCAACATTCATATGGTGAACCATCACTCATGGATCTATGCCCGCATCTCATCGCCAGAGAAGGCGAGCACATCCGCATTCGCTCTTGAGTAAGGTGACCAAATTCACTTTGACCTCTTGGTCCAAGCTCTGCACCACTTGACGGTTCTTTCTTTTGTCAGCCGCTAATCAACTCGACTTCTTCGCTTCACCCGCAGTCGACATGCTTCAAGTGGCCCTGGGCCGCAATTCTTCACCGGGTTATTTTCTTGTCGATTACGTGCTCGTTTGGTGGTCTCACCGTCAATTTCTCCTTCGTTTTTCTTTTTTGATTTGCCCCCTTCATCATAGTGCGGTAGCATGACTGGGCGATTCTTGATCGCCTTTAAGTCTCACCGATCGTCCTAAGCATTAGACATGTATACCATGGTCAAGTGGTACGTTGACACTACTGCTTGTGCATCATGAATTAGCGGACGTCCAATGATGGCATTGAATGCTGCCGGAACATCAACTATTAGAAACTCCACCATTAAATCTCCGGCCTTCTCATTATGGCCAATTTTGACCTAAGCAGCCTTTATGGACCCCTTTCGTATGTACGTAAGCCCCCGTAAAGCCCGGTTACGGGGTAGCTAACTCCCTTCAAGTGCTCAATGCCGATGTTCATCTTGTTAAGGCGGCCATAAATAATATGTTGGCGAGCTCCCGTCATGTACCAGAAGACCCTATGAATGGCACAATTTGCAACATTCAAAGTAATGATGAGAGGGTCGTCATGTGGGAAGATTATGCCTTCTGAATCTTTCTTCGTGAAGGTCACTGTTGGCATGGTTGGCGGCTCTGGCCAACGGTGAGTCTCATGCAGATTGACTTGATGACTCGAACTCTTTCAAATTTGCTTTAGCTCCACTAACCGTCCCGCCATGCGTAGGGTCGCCATTATGACATGTATAACCGTCAATCTCTCCCTGACCGGGGTGTTCCTCCGAGGCTCCTCGACATGATTCTCGATCCCGGGTCATGCTGGCCCGAGTCACGCTTCGCTAGCTTCTTGCTTGACTCAGACCGGGTAAAATACCCTCTTCCGATCAAATCTTCTAGATTATTCTTTAAATCTTTGCAATCTTCAATGATGTGGCCGTGATCTTTGTGAAAATCACACCACTTGTTCCCGCTGTCGTGACCTTTATGGAACATCTTCGAGGGCGCCGCCACTTGTCTTCATCCTCGTGCATGGCAAAGATCCGCGCCTCGCTTGGTTAAAGGCGTATAGCTCTCAAACTTTTCTTTCTTCGCCTCCTTAAGGACACTAGTGTGGGCAACCTCTTTCTTAGCCTCCTTCTGCCTTGACTTCCTCGCTTTTCTTCCTCGGGCGATTTCGTAATCACCCGTCCCGATATTCGAGGCTCTGGCCAAACTCTTTCACTTTTTATGAATTCATTGGCTTTTCCTAATACAATGAGCCCAAGGTCTTTAAACTTTTCTTCCCAAATAGCTTCCAAATCGCCATCTTTCGTACTCGACATTAATGCTAGCACAAAGAACTTCTTGTTTCAAGTCGGGTATTATTACCGCTTCTCCACTAAATCTTCCCAAGAAGTCTCCGAGGCTTTCATTCTCGCCTCGCTTTAGAGCCATGAGTTCTCCAAAATAGTCCTTTCCCGCCTTCGTCGCGACAAAATCGCGTCCGGAACTCCCCGCCGACAACCGGTAAAAGTCTCGTGGATAGATGCCGGCGGCAGCTTCGAACCATGTTCGTGCTATACCCGACAAGGTTTCCGGAAGACCTCGCACCGGATGGCGTCCGATTGGGTGTACAAATGCATATGTCCCTCATATGCCGACAAGTGATCGATCGGGTCTACGTTGTGCCAGCCATACTTACATGATGGCATCTTAATGCGCCGCATAGGTTCCTCTAGAATCTCTCCGATAAAAGGTGAGCCCCTTAGGTGTGATGGGGAGCCCGCCGCCGTCCCGAGTAGGTACCGAATTTCCTACCATGTCGGCTAATGTTACCTCTTGTCTCCCTCACGGTGCTTTCTCCGTCATTATAGACGTGCTCGGTGTACTTGCTCCGTATCCCCATCTTCTTCCGTCCGGAGAGTTTCTTCATCATAACCTCGCCTCCGCCATCTCCTTTTCCAGCCGACGCGCATCTTGAGTGAAAGGTTTCGTTTCTACTCAATGGGTCACTGCCTCGATCGAGACCAACAACCCTTCCCGACGCTTACTGGGCGAGCCGTTAATCCGATTGCCAGAGGCTACGGCATCGGGCACGCCCGGCTGCCTCGGATTTGTTCTGGAGTGAATTGAGCGATGCCAGAGGACGGTGTTCTGTGATGTGGACCCGTCGGGGTTATAGGATCAGGCTCAAGTGTAGTCGGGCTCTTCATCTTCTATATGCATAGGATCGGGATCGTTAATAGGACTGCCATACTTAGTTGTGACAGACCGGGATCGTTAATAGGACCGCCATACTTAGTCGTGACAAGATCGGGATCGACGTTGCCTGGCGGTGTGGGGGGTCCATCCCCTCCTTCTAGCGCCAATTGTTTCGGGTGTGAAACAGTGGACGTCAAGGGTTGACGGCCTGTAGAGGATGAACAAGGTTTGGCGACGTCGAGTATGTCGGTACAAGATGATTTGGATTGTCGGGATACCTGCACAATGAGTAAGGGTGACTGACCTCGGGGGGTTACCGAGGAAACCCACTCCGATGCCTAAGTCAGACAAGGTACGTTGAATAAGTACAGGTAAAGTAGGTAGGTGAACAGTAATTACGTACCTCGTAGTCAGTGCAGGAGGGCTATTTATAGTAGTAGCCAGTAGGTCGGTTCCTTATGACGTGAATCTGATCCTTACACGTGTACCGTACTACGCCCAGCGGTACACATGGACATTAGTACTGTTGTGTATTGGTGAGCGCTGGTGTACTGGCGGGGTACGCCTGCTTGCCGGGTCTAGGCAGTAAACTGAGTTATGACACCGGCAAGTACTGAAATGTCTAACTTACCTGAGACGGTCGCCTGGCCGCGGTTCATCTCGACAAGCAGATACCGACATGTATTGAATACCGGCAACATATTGCCGGCCGTTTGCGCAGGGTTTATTACCCCCGTACAGATAGCTTAAGGTGACTTATTCTGCTATGTGCTTTTGTAGAAGTGACCTTTTGAAATCAATGTTAACAGTGGAAGCGTATTAGTTAGTGATTTAATTTTGTTAGTCCTATGTATGACCATGTAACTTTCCCTCGTTTGCTCTGTATTACTTCTCAGTTCTCTCTATATCATCATTGTGCCATAGAGTTGAGCAAATTTTGTCTGTCGACAAATGAGACTTGTGTTGTTTTTTTCATTTGAGGTTTCAGTTTGGGCACACAGCGTGCTTTCAGTTTGTCTTTGATTTCTTTTATACCAATTACTTGTTTAAAAAGGAAGAACACAGAAGCTGTGATGCAATCTGCAATAATGCCTACTGATTCTGTCCTTTGTTCATTCGAGTTACAATTAAAAGCTTCAAAATCATCCTGCAACAATGCAATTGTGTAGTCAAGCTTAATTGCATAGTTGCATCCTGAAAATTCTTTATGTCCTGCTATGTTTTCTTTCCATTTTCAGACATTGGGACTACTCAAAGTTCTCTTACATCTTCTGAGCTGCCACAACAAATCCAACAGGAAGCAAGGGAAAGGGAGGAAAAGCTGGGAAATCAGATTCAACTGATTATGACAAGGATTGGGATTATCGAGCGACGTTTACTAAGTAAGTTTGTTGAGCATATTCATTTATTATAATGAAGGAATTGTGGATGATATTGGATAATTTCAGGAGCGTGAACTGTGGCTTTGAAACACAAGGCGTCAGGCCTGATACGGTGACAATGGCAAAGGTCTTTCAGTCTTCTGAAGCTTTACTACTTGTATAAATTCACCAAAACTGTTGCTAATCTCTTCTCTTATTTGGAATGCTGCTGCAATTATCTTTTGATATGACCAATTACACTTATCACAACATTACAGGGAATCGGTAATGGCCTTCCTCTAGGAGCAGTAGTGACAACGCCTGAGATTGCTAGTTTTGGGGGGAAAACCCTGTGTGCTCTGCAGGTGGACTTGCAGTCCTGAGGGCAATTGATAAGGAGAGGAGTCAACAACACTCTGCTGAAGTTGCTTCGCACTTGATTGATCATTTGGAACTTTTGCAGCAGAAGCATGATAGTATGTGTTCCTACTATAATATATACGAAAGATTTATGGTGATTTTTTTGTTTATTTGATCGGCTAGTTGTTGTCCCCCCCATATGTAATCGATTTCTACTCCTGTTTTTGTGGCCTGGTGCTTAATATAGACCTGAGATGTGCATGCGTGCAACAGATACAGATACTGTTGGTATGATAGTAGTCTAAAGGTCACTTGGAATTTAAACTATGGAATTGGAAGTAGTCTGGTTATCTGGCGAGGTGCATTCTACTGAAGTAAGGTTGATTCTTTGTTAATCTTTTAAAACTTCTCTAGCAGGCGCATAATTGCATGTCTTCCTATTATATATGAAAGATTTGTAGTGGTAATATGTCTATTTCTTTTCCATACCCGTATGCCATTGTTGTTAACTTTTGCTTCTTCTTGGGGATGTTAACTACAATAATTTCATTGTAATATGTTCCGAGTAGTAATCATTTTAGCTCCTCAAATCAATGCAGCTACATAGGTGATGGTTGAGTTGGTGGTTAAAGAAGTTTGATTTTTTGGTCTAGTATTCATGTCAACTCTAAAATCCCTATTTACTGTTGCGTCCAATCAAGGGCTCATTACTATGTCATGCTATTCTAATGGTGGTGGTAAACTAGCATTTCTGTTTATCTTGATTTGAAGGCAGGGCTTGGGTGCAAAGATTTAAGGCTTGCTCTTGGATTAGCAAAAATTGTTTCTGAGCCGATGCGGATCACAGTAGCTGCAAATGAGTTTTGCAAGGTTGCCAAATCTCATGCCTTTAGTGACGACGATTTTTTGAGCTGTGATTAAAGCTCTGAAATCAAACACTGCAAAATAAGTTGTAAACCAATTTTACACTTGTTCTTGCCTTCTTGTTTTTTTTCCCACTAGAGCTGCATTTGAATCTTTGAGTACTTTGAACTTTGCCTAAATAAATATCTTATTAGAATACTGTGAGTTTGGATCGTGAGAGTAATAAACACTCTCTCTCTCTATGGGGCGACAAAAGTATAGGTTGTCTTCTTTGTTGAGGGCAACTTTGATGTCATGGTTGTGTGTGGAAGTAAATTGGGCGAAAAAAGTTGCCCTAATTGCATATTGCCCTAATTGCAAATTGATTCAATCTGAGCAGATCGTGTTAAAAGGTTGTGTTGAGGCATGTAGTGTTTTGATAATTGTAAACAAATGATGATTATCTAACTAACATGTGTGTTTGAGATGTGCATATTACGTTACCATAGAACAAGTCATGAAAGACTAAATATATCACATCATGAAGAGTTCCTAGAAGAAATCCAATAAGTGAAGTTCCCGAGGAAAAAATCCAAAGAGAGAAGAAGTTTGATTATACAGATGTGCTGCTAGATTTTATGTAATTTCCTAAGATGGAACCAAGCATGAAGAGTTCAAGAAAAATGTTATAGAAGCAAGCACAAACAAAGTTCCTAGAAGAGTTCCTAGAAGGAACACAAACAGAGCAGTTTCTAGGTATATCCTAAGAGAAACATTGAATATGCAGTTCCTGAGTGGGAGCAGTTCCTAAGTGGGAGCAGTTCCTGAAGTTTCATAGTTGAAACAAGCAGTTCCTGAGCAGGAACTATAAGTGCGAAGTTCCTTAAAGGAACTAGCACGTCAAAGTTCCAGAGGTGGAGCTATCAACATGCGGTTCCTGAGTTGGAGCACCGTGGAGCATGAAGACAGGAAGTATGAGTTTATTTTCTAGGATTCATGTAAGTATGTGGAAACGTGAAAGGTAAAGGAACAAGGTGTCAAAAGGAACTCGTGGAACTTATAGTCAAAAGTATTTAAGAGTCAGTAAGTTGTTGCATATTATTATCTTAATCTGTAGGATTTATTTAGAATTTGTTTCTTAATAAATCTCTACCTGATTAATTATTTTTAGATAATATGTATTAGTTGTTTTAGGATAAGTTTTAGTTTTAAATAAAAGATAAGTTTTAAATAAAATCGGATTTTTAGGAATCTGATTTTAATATCTTTTAATTTATTTAATTCTATCTTATCAGCTTTTGGAAAATAAAAAGCCTAGATTTATATTACGTTCAATGAGTATTTGACTCAAGGGAACTTGTAGACGTGAGTTCTCGTACGAACAGGAACTCATGTACTTATGTTGGGTTTATGAAAAAGTTTTCTGTAAAATATTTTTGCATAAGAAAATAAATAAAAAAGTGAGTTTTGGAAAAATATCTCTTGGATTATATTTTGATAAAACTTTGCTTTTTCTCCAAGTATTTATTTTCTTTTTGTTTCCTATTTTTACTCTAACTGCTTTACTGTAAACGTGACATAAGCTGTGCCCAAGAAGTTGACTGCTTCTTCCCCAAGTTTCTCCCAACTAACTGATCATGGGTTAGTGGAGAAATAAGTGGAAGTGGTGCTCAAGTTTTGAACGTACTATAAATAGAGGCTTATGTATTCTTTTTAAGTTGTCTGACTGGTGTCTTTCCATAGTGTCTGACTTATGTCATTCCATGCTGCCCGCTTAATGAATAAAGTTACAGTAAGAATTATATTTTCTATTCCTTGTTTTGAGTCAGTTCCTGTGAGTTCCAAGTTACACGAGTGCCATGTTCCTTTACAGTTATTTAGTTTCTATATACTAGAGTTAATCCAAATTATCAAGCGTATGTATTTGAGTTTAGGGTTAAAGGGTTTGAGTGAACTCTTGTAATGGGAACTTGGTAAAGGGTTTGAGTGAATTCTTGTATCAAGTTCGAGTGAGGAACTTGGGTAAGTTCTTATTGTTTATGCATAGACTTGGGGTGAAGTCAATCCAGGGGTAAAGGGTTTGAGTAAACCTGTTGTAAAGAGTTGTGGGAACTCTTAAGGGACTTAGAGTTAAGTCTAGAGAGCTAAAATTCCTAGTGGAACTTGTGAGAGAGTTGGAGTTGTGAGTGGAACTTGTGCATGTAATAGGTTGTAACAGAGGAGGTTCCCTATTATAGTGAAGAGTTTAAATCCTGAGGAGGTCGTGGTTTTTCTTCTTGTATTGGGACAAGAAGTTTCCACGTAAAAATCTCTCTTGCACTTTGAGTTCCTTATTGCTTATGTTTTAAATTCCGCATTATTTGGCAATAAGTTCCACACTACAATTCACCCCCCCTCTTGTAGTTCCTTCCGAGTTAATAATTGTTATCAGAGCCGGAACTCAGAGATAAGCAGGCAACCCTGCTGAGTGAAGTTCCTGCAAGAAGAAGGATCCCGTACGAGAAAGGAACTCCACCCTACGTCATTCAAAGGAACAAGTGGAGGCTGACTTTTTATTATCAATTAAATGTCACTCAAGGATTATCAACGACCCTTTTGATGTAAGTATATCTTCCTGGAGATATTATTTATATGCATACATTAAATTGGAACTTGTTCCTTATATTACTTCTAGTAAATCATTCTATATGGATTTGATGTTTTTTTTTGCAATTTTGGATAACTTTAAAACTGTTTTTGAAATACAAAATTAAGATTTCCAAATTGTTTTTTAAATATCAAAGAATCAGTATACTAGAAATGGTTCAAGGAACTATTCGTATTGGAACAATGCATATTGTCACTCTTGGAACTTAGTTTCCATACAAAAGGAAACTTTATTCTTTAGGCAGTGGAATATATGACTATTTCATTTATTTGCCAAAGAAGTGTTTTCCATGCATATTGAGTTTATTGAATAATTATTATATGTATGCATGTTGATTTTTACTAAGTAGAGATAGTTATATAGATTTGTTCTGGTTGGAAAAGAGAAGTTATTTTACAAGTTTATATATATTATCTTCTCTTTATATGTTGTGCAGGTTATTAATGTTTATTTTGTAAGTTTGATAATTGAGGTAACTAAAATATCAAATGCATAAATATTAGTTTTGGATCAAGGAACTTAAACTTTGAGTTGGTGAAATCAATAGTGTTCCAAGAACGAGTAAATGGTACAGGAACAATTCAAAATTTGGAAAGAGTTCCTAATTCTTTTGAAACTGATCTCGGTTCAAAGGAACAAAGCAGAAGTTCCTTTTTCACATGAGATTATATTTTTTTTGGAATTTTATGCTTATTCTTTTTATGCTGTATTTTTATTTACCTCTCTTTTGACTAACCTACTAACATTAAAATGCACAAAGTATTTCTTTTTGGGTTTGTTTTACAGATTATTTTTTTTAGTTTATGTCAACCCAAAATGAAGGAACAAGTTCATGTTCTTCCATCAAAGGAACGAACAGATTGGGAACAAGTTCGTGAAATTAATAAGAGAGCTCCAGAGATTATCTTTCAGATAGAAGATTCCATATGATGGCAATGCCTAGGAAAGTACTTGATTACAATTCCAGATGAGTTTGATGATGTATGCAGGAACAAGGTATTGATTACAAGGCGAATATAATGAATGGAACTTTGGAAAACATGGCAGAATACTCTTTGCTAATGTTTTCCAAATGAACAAGTAAGAAAAAGCAATCGATATCACTTGCTAAATCATCAGCAAAGAAATGATTAGAAGTTGATCAACAAGACATCATATGAGATCTTCAAAGGAGAAAACATTGGTATTATGTTCTTAAGCGTTTGATTCTAAGTGTTTTGGTAATTAATAGCAATAAGAATCATCTAAGGAACTTTTAAAATAGAAGCGATGAGGTTGTGTTAGAACGCACCTCTAATTGTTAAAAACACAGAGTTAATAGCAAAATAATATATAATGTGCTATAGAGTTGACATATTTATTATGAGACTAACTTGTTTGTTCCCAGTAAACAGGTTAAAGATGGTTTTTAATTTTTTTATGTTGAATTCACAAGTTCCTATGGAGCTAGAGTTCCTAACATGAAATATCACTAGTAGAAAAACGACGATTTGCGTCTCACCATGTGCGTCGCACAACAGGACAAACGTCGCAGAAGATTCATTTGCGTCGCATGCAACAAGGAATCGACGCAAAAGACGACCTATGTGCGTCTGGATGTAACTAGGGGTGCGACGCAAGACATCTATCTGCGTCGGATCCCTACTCACATCCGACGCAGATAATTCTACCCCACTATTCCCTCATGCACATAATCCCGCCCAAAATAAATGGTTCCAAGACATCTACGTCGGACTTCTAAGCCCATCCGACGCAGATGATAAGCCCACTATATTTCCGCCCTATAAAAGCCTAACCTAAATCCCAGTTCATTAATCTCGACCGCGCCGCTTCATTCATCTCAAACCTAATTTATCACCAGCCGTTTCTCTCTTCCTCAACAAGTCTCTCACTCTCACCTACCTTCATCTCCCTCATCTCATCTCTTTCGCATCTCATCTCTCACCTTCCTTCATCTCTCTCGTCTCTCCTTCGCATCTCGTCTCACCAAATCTACGAAGGAACGCCGGATTGGGATTTGTGAAGTTTTCGAGGAGTTGCGAGGAGCGAGGCCAAGCCGGATTCGCAACGACGGAGTTTGAAAGTGTGGGAAGACGAAGACAGAGATCGACGAATGGGGTCGAGAGAGAAGACGAAGACGGAGATCGCTAATTCAATTTTTCTTCGGTGGTCCGTTTCTTTGTCCGGATGAACAGTATGTTTCGTTGGCTTCAAATATATTCTTTTTATTTAATTTTTTTTCCATCTCTCGTTCGGTAATTTCGTTGGCTTCAAAGAAATGCATTCTTTTTATGTAATCCTTGTTCGTAATTTAGAGGAAGATCGAGATGTAATTTATTTTTTATTTTCCGTAATGTACGGTGCTCCAATGTTATTTCTTTTAATTTTATGTTTAGGTTATTGAACTTTTTTTACTCTTGTTGATTTTTTTTTTATTCTCGTAATTTATGTATTTTTTTTGTAACTAGGGTTTGTAAAAAATACCACTTCTACTGTATAAATTCAATCTCTTCATTTTTTATTTTCCGAATTTTATTATTTTGGTTTTTATTGTTGTGGGTTAGGCTTTGGTTCCAAATAATTTTTTTTAGTAAAAAGCAAATTTACGTCGGATGTTGTGACATGTCCGACGCAAATTACTTTTTTAATGTGAAAACCAAGTCGTTGAGGCCTGGGCGTATGAGGGGTGCCATCTCGCGTCGCATGTTCGCAATGTGCGACGCAGATATGAGATAATTTTGCACGCGAGATGGAATGACCTCTGTATACAGGGGGAAGAGGCATATGCGTCGCACGTTAGGTAGGGTCCGACGCAGATATCTAATGAATTACGTCGCGTCGTTGTCCGACGCAGATCCTTTATCCTGATCTGCGTCGAGGCTTGTGCCGTCGGACCCATGTCCGACGCAAATGGGCACCTCGCATCCGACGCAAATCCTCGTTTCTGTACTAGTGTATGTCACTCTAGAAAGCAACAATAGTCGCCTATATGACCTTATGGAAAAGAGCTTAAAAATGAAGATCAAGTTTAAGTTCATAAGATAACTGTACATTATTTTCTCTTGTTGCTTACATGGGATTTAAGTTGTTCTAAATAGATTTTCAATGCGTTCAAAATAAATTTTATTGTTGGAAATCTATGAGGAACAACATCAAGTTTCTTCTTGAAAAATGATTTCAAAATTAACAATAATTTCTGTTTTCAAGAGGAATTGACTTAGTAGTTGTATATTGTTATATGGATAATATTTTTAGTACAACTAACTATTTTATACAAGGGTTTTTGCTAACCTTATAAGCAAATGTGTACGTGAGCATGATAAGGGAACACAACTACTCTCTTGGAATATAATGATGCAAGGACAAAAATATGTCAAGGAACTTTTGAAGAAGGATAAGTATGAATCGAGTTGGTATGAAAGTTTCCATCAGATGTGAAGACATCAAAATGATGGAACTAGCAGTTCATAAACTCAAAAATAAGTCATCAAAATCAGTCCAGTACTTGAGGTAATTTTATATTCATGGTGAAATGTGACTTAAGTTATGTTGTTTCTATTCACATTGTATCATGATTAATAAAGTACTTTGTTAAATTATTAATACGAATGCATAACTTTTATAAGTCTTGCTTTAAATTATGTGAATATATGTTCTTTATAGTTTCACCTATTCATGGACTGTTTAGAGGAACAAGACTTGATGAAGTATGACTTAAGCGTAAACATGTTCTTTTCCAAAAAGTTTTGTCGAATTGGGTTCTTACACATACTAAAATTGAAGTGATTATATGCACACCAGCGTAAATATGTTACACTTAATTTTTGTGTCGTAAAGGCATACTCACTTGCCTAAGAGTGTTAGAGGTCTCATAATATAACTGTGGATGCTGTCAAACATGAAAGTCCTAAGTTGCCAAATGTACAATGAAAGAAACCTTGATGGAACAAGACAGGTAAATTCCCATAATATATTTCATTTAACCTTTAGATGGAACAAACATATTCTTAGCTAACTATCATCAGTTCACACCACATTTCTTCAAATACCCTTTGATTGATTAATTCCTCATTCCATTCATATCATGTCACTTTAAATCTCCTAATTCCCATGTGCTCTAAATTAAAATTCATGACTTTTTATGGTTCAATGATGCATAAAGAGTGATAAATGGTAAATATATTTTGAGGGGGAAGTTATGGAAAAAGTGAGAAGCAAGTATTTTATGTTTTATCAAGTGATGCTCAGAAGGATATATCATTAGATGGAACTACTCATATAAGTTCCTAATGATGAAGGAATGGTAAAAAACTCAGGGGGAATAAGGAAGGAATCGATATATATGTTTTCATTCTTGGTGGTGGATTTCATGTATGTGTGAGTAAAAAGATAATTAAATTATTCAAGTTTCTTCGGGCAATGAGTTCCTCATGGTTGGTTGGTTGAGTAAAAGTAAACTTGATTGATACATATCAAGGTGTGTGTGGGGTTTGGCAGAGATTTCAAAAGTGTAAAGTGAAGTAATCAACTCTAATTATTGTTGAGAACCTCTTATTAAAAGTCTAAACCATAGAGCACACAATATCTCTTAAGTTCCCTGTACTCAAATTATTCCATAAACTACTTTTATATTCTTTGAGCCGGATATTACAATGTCCTATCTCTTAATCCATTATTGACTTTCAAATCTGATTTTTTTCTTGACGTTTATTTAATTATTTGTCAAGTTCCTTCGATGGTTTTGAAGTTGGGTCTTTGGAAATTTGTGTAGTACATGTATCCTAAGTTTGAAAATTGAGATTCTTGAGACTTTTGGGACTAACATGTGTTTAACCTTTATGGTGGTAAGTGTAGCATATAACAATATGTGTATATGATTTACCTAAAACAAAATGTGTGTAAGATGATCCTTTTTGATAATGACAAAAGGGGGAAGAAAATGTATGATGCTTATAGTCAAGCATAGTTAAGTCTAAATCCTTAAATGATGAAAGTTCTTTGTATGATGTGTTTATCTTATATTAATATTTCCTTCATATACATGCATGACTTGTTTGTTAAGGGGAATTAATGTACATCGTTTATTATTTAATTTGTGATAAGCATCATTTGTTTGTCATCATCAAAACGGGGGAATATTGTTGAGGCATGTAGTGTTTTGATAATTGTAAACAAATGATGATTATCTAACTAACATGTGTGTTTGAGATGTGCATATTACGTTACCATAGAACAAGTCATGAAAGGTTAAATATATCACATCATGAAGAGTTCCTAGAAAAAATCCAATAAGTGAAGTTCCTGAGGAAGAAATCCAAAGAGAGAAGAAGTTTGATTATATAGATGTGCTGCTAGATTTTATGTAAGTTCCTAAGATAGAACCAAGCATGAAGAGTTCAAGAAAAATGTTATAGAAGCAAGCACAAACAAAGTTCCTAGAAGAGTTCCTAGAAGGGACACAAACAGAAAGCGTTCCTAGGTATATCCTAAGAGGAACATTGAATATGCAGTTCCTGAGTGGGAGCAGTTCCTAAGTGGGAGCAGTTCCTAAGTGGGAGCAGTTCCTGAAGTTTCATAGTTGAAACAAGCAGTTCCTGAGCAGGAACTATAAGTGCGAAGTTCCTTAAAGGAACTAGCACGTCAAAGTTCCAGAGGTGGAGCTATCAACATGCGGTTCCTGAGTTGGAGCACCGTGGAGCATGAAGACAGGAAGTATGAGTTTATTTTCTAGGATTCATGTAAGTATGTGGAAACGTGAAAGGTAAAGGAACAAGGTGTCAAAAGGAACTCGTGGAACTTATAGTCAAAAGTATTTAAGAGTCAGTAAGTTGTTGCATATTATTATCTTAATCTGTAGGATTTATTTAGAATTTGTTTCTTAATAAATCTCTACCTGATTAATTATTTTTAGATAATATGTATTAGTTGTTTTAGGATAAGTTTTAGTTTTAAATAAAAGATAAGTTTTAAATAAAATCGGATTTTTAGGAATCTGATTTTAATATCTTTTAATTTATTTAATTCTATCTTATCAGTTTTTGGAAAATAAAAAGCCTAGATTTATATTACGTTCAATGAGTATTTGACTGCGGGAACTTGTAGACGTGAGTTCCTGTACGAACAGGAACTCATGTACTTATGTCGGGTTTATGAAAAAGTTTTCTGTAAAATATTTTTGCATAAGAAAATAAATAAAAAAGTGAGTTTTGGAAAAATATCTCTTGGATTATATTTTGATAAAACTTTGCTTTTTCTCCAAGTATTTATTTTCTTTTTGTTTCCTATTTTTACTCTAACCGCTTTATCAGAACGTGACATAAGTCGTGCCCAAGAAGTTGACTCGCTTCTTCCCCAAGTTTCTCCCAACTAACCGATCATGGGTTAGTGGAGAAATAAGTGGAAGTGGTGCTCAAGTTTTGAACGTACTATAAATAGAGGCTTATGTATTCTTTTTAAGTTGTCTCGACCGTGTCTTTCCATAGTGGGTCCCGACTTATGTCATTCCATAAGGTCCGGCTTAATGAATAAAGTTACAAGTAAGAATTATATTTTCTATTCCTTATTTTGAGTCGGTTCCCGTGAGTTCCAAGTTACTACGAGTCGCCATGTTCCTTTACGCTTATTTAGTTTCTATATACTAGAGTTAATCCAAATTATCAAGCGTATGTATTTGAGTTTGGGGTTAAAGGGTTTAAGTGAACTCTTGTAATGGGAACTTGGTAAAGGGTTTGAGTGAATTCTTGTATCAAGTTCGAGTGAGGAACTTGGGTAAGTTCTTATTGTTTATGCATAGACTTGGGGTGAAGTCAATCCAGGGGAAAGGGTTTGAGTAAACCTATTGTAAAGAGTTATGGGAACTCTTAAGGACTTAGAGTTAAGTCTAGAGAGCTAAAATTCCTAGTGGAACTTGTGAGAGAGTTGGAGTTGTGAGTGGAACTTGCGCATGTAATAGGTTGTAACGAGAGGAGGTTCCCTATTATAGTGAAGAGCTTTAAATCCCGAGGAGGTCGTGGTTTTTCTTCTTGTATTGGGACAAGAAGTTTCCACGTAAAAATCTCTCTTGACTTTTGAGTTCCTTATCACTTATGTTTTAAATTCCGCATTATTTGGCAATAAGTTCCACACTACAATTCACCCCTCCCTCTTGTAGTTCCTTCCGAGTTAATAGGTTGGATTATTAAATAATAATCAAAAGGTGGGATTAATTTGAGCAACGGTCCAAAGGCTGGATTATTAAAATCAATTTTTCCTTTGATAAAAGGTAAGAAGACAAAATGATGTTGTCTTCTTTAAGTTTGACAAGGAGAGTTAATATGGTTGCCCTACAAAGCAAATAATACGGTTTTACGGTGGCAAAATTGAGGGCACTTAATGTTTACGCTACTAATTTAAAAATTAGGCAACACCCCAAGCGCAGATTAAGATTTGAATTGACCACCTTTCTAAATATAGTGATTGACTAGTTTAATGTATTTAGTGATCAATTTATATAGTGATCAATTCAATTCATTCAAGATCGTATTCTTTAATTCATTTAGTGACTCAGTTTAATCCGTTTAATGACTAAGTTTAATACATTCGTTAAGGCTATCGAGTTATTTTTTATAATAGTCTGAAGTCGGAGATTCAAAGAGAAAAAAAGGAAGGAGAAGAGAAGAGACTAGGTTGGTGTGAGATGCCTAGGGATAAGTGTTGGGTTGAATGAGATAGAATGAGAACATTGTTAAAAAATGTAGGTTTTGGTTTATCTAATCTAATTTTATATTAAAATTAGGATTGTCTATTCTAATAATTTATGTTGACATAGGTAGTGAATACACACACTATCAATTGTAGTCTGAGAAATATACATGATCAAAATATTACTTCTGAATCAAAGAAAATCTTGGCAATATGTTTGATTTCGGGAATTTTCGAGGATTGAAGAATCTTGGTATTAATGTGCAGTAGAATTTTGTGATATTGAACTTTTAACTTTTTATCCGTCTATTTGTCAGGTTGTATACATTTATAGATTCTTTTAGTATGTTGATGAGTTACAATTTTTGGGTTTGAAGTGCAATTTGCGTTTCATAAATTGCTTTTCATGGATTTTCAAGATTTAAAGTGAGTCATAACATCATTGTCAGTTGCATCAAATCACAAATTAACGCATAGGGTTATCCAGATTCATAATCAGGCTAATCACCCTTTCACTCTGCAAGAATGATTGAGCAAGTGCATTTTAAAATATTTTATTTTCTTAATTTATCTCCATTACTAATTACTTGACGTATTAGTTAAATGCTGCATTAATTTTGAAAGAAGTCATCACTCGTTAAGATAATGATATATAATCAAAATGGGGTGAATCATACATGGGACTACGACAGCAATCACCTTTGCATTGTTCTTCATGGGAATTCACTGTACAAGTGGCTACCAAAGATCTCTCTCTAAGATATATATATGTGCACCTCATGAAGTAACAGAAAAAGTTTGAGATCAAGGGAAGATTTTTTTTGCGTTTACTTCTTTTGTGTCCTCCTGCTACCAGCAATACCATGATCATCTTCATCCTGTAATTGTCAAGCATTTTCCACAATTAATAATTTTTGTTTTGCATGCCAAGTTCATGAGGACTCACAAGGATGTTAATTTACGCGAGATTCGAGTAAAAAAACTTTAGACATATTTCAAATTTGACATATTTAAATAGAGAAAGTACACTTATGTTCGGCTCACAACTATAATAATTTTGTGCATGGTCAATCAGCTCAAATAAGGGAAATCAGGTGAAAAGAACGAAGTAAACTTGTAAAATTTAGGATTATGTAAATTGTTACTTCCTCCGTTTCTAAATAAGTCACAACATTTGCATAAATGTTTACTATTCACGCTTAAACTTTAATTAGCTTTGGTGATTTAGGGTTTAGGAAAAACATAGTCATGGGGATCTTGTTAGATTCGTCTGAATGTGAATTTTTTTTAATATCAACTTTTTATAATTTTTACTTATTGATAATCGAAGATATTAATGGTTAAAATAATGCATTGACAAACGTGAAAACAAAGTGTTACCAGACTTATTTAGAAACTGAGGAAGATATGATAACACTACTGTAGTATGTAACCCATATACCGTTGTGCATGAAATCTATACTATTTATTTGACATTGCCGGGTCGCACGACAAAAGAACACCCAACATAAAGTTCAATCGCAATGATGACATTAATAGAATTGAGTGACCAGGTCCCGAAGAAGACTTTCTGACAAAAAGAAGAATCCAAAGACGATACATTTAGTAACTCTAACTATTTTTGACAGAAAGAGTGTAATACCAATAAGTGGTCAGTTTGGTTCAACTTAGAAACGTCACTTCCAAAGAAGTTTGTAATGCTTCATTTCTCGAGAAGTACTAAAATATATGGTTGAATGCAAAATGTCCTACTTCACACCAGAAGTTCTACTCACAAGGAGATAAGATTAGATGAGCCATTTTTTGTCACTCATCAGTCATCACTTTGTTACAAAGGACAACCACGAATTCTTAGTTGTAGCCAACTATGTATCTCTAGGAATACTAATTATAGACCAATTTGGCAGTGAGAAACAGGGGGAGTACTTTTCAAACAAATTCTTCTGCTTGTTTATTTGTTGAGAAGTCTTAAAGGATGATTTCACTTTAAACTGTTGGTAAGTATATAACTGGAGTAATAAGAATGTTTTTTAGTGAAAATTTGTCAAGATATTTCCAAGTTAATATCCATAGTAATGAAACTCGATCGTCAAAACATGGGTTTTCCTTCATAAATTGTCATTACCACTTAATACCACCTCCCAAGTGGTATTGGATGGTAATGAAATTTTAGGAAGAAAATAGGTGTTTTGGGATAAAGAAGACTACCACTGATGTTGACATAATAACGCCTTCACAAATTTATACTAAAAACCATTACCATTACTACAATTTAGTACCACTAACCAAACGAGCCGTTAGGGTAGGATGATGATTATTGGGAGTCTTAGAAGGGAGTCTTAACTAGAGACTTTGTTTAGATTTTCATAGTCTTATGCAATAATGTGCCTAAAACTTGAGTTTTTAAAATCAAGACTCTTCTCAAGAATTTATGCTTCAGATGAGTTATATTGTACCACCCAACAATTACTTTTCTTATCCAATTAAATTGCGCCATGTCAATACCAATAGTATCCAACTTTTTTTAAAGAGTATGAGAGATAAACTTTTCTAAAAAAGCGTTGAATAATAGAAAGTTAGTGAAAATCTGATGTGGCATAACCTTCAAACTAAACGAGAGTCGGACAGATAAATACACCTTTATGACAAAAAGAACAATAGTTTTTTGACTGAATTTGTTTGGACCATACCTTAAGAGAAGGTCCCCAAACTTTTCTTGTACATTAAAGAAAAAAAAAGTTTTTGACTGAATATTGTAAAATTAAAAGATGAACAAACAAGCGAGTCCGATCAATACCAAACATCTAGTCAAACTTTCTAAAACCAGTCAAAATTGATTCTAAAAGGCTAAAAGCCGAGAACAGGATCCGACGTGTATTCGGTAAATCTCAATCCAAAACTAGGTATCCGGTATTTTTACTCACCCCTATTTGTCACTTGAGCACAACATCCTATTATAAATCGCACAAGTGTGGATGTCAATTAAATTTACCCCTATTTCAATTGGTAAAGTCTTAGCCAAGTTACCCACGAATCAATTTCTCATTGTATCTACTTTTCCTTATTTAGTAGGATGGAAATAATTTAGAGAGTTATTTAAAGCTAAAAAAGAAAGAATAACTGAAATAACGCACCTGATGTTCTGTGCTGAAACTAAATCCAAAAGCGTTGATTAATCTCCCTAATAATTCTTCTTACTTCCAAGAGGCGAAGCAGGCAAAACCGTCGTCCTAGACCAAACATCATCAATCGGATCATACAAATCATGCTCATAATGAATCTTATAAATCCCAAAATCACCCACTAAATACTCCCCAATTTGCAACTCCTCTTCCTTAATCCTCAACACCTGACTATGCAAATAACAGTTCTCCTCCTTATGATCCTGATTTCTTTCCATACCGCGGCTTTTTCTGCCACCGCCTCGACCTCCCTACTCCACTACTTTTTCGCCCTGAAGTCGCCGCGGTCACCACGGACCGTGGCGACTCCACCTCCTCGGCTGAGGAGGAGTCGCCCTGCTCGGGCGACATCGATCCCGTGTTGTAGCCCATATAAGATGAATCCATCATTTGGGTATACGGGAACTTAGATGCAATTAGCGGAATTTTAAGAAAACTCACACACAAGCAAAGGGAAAGGAAGTTTGGTGAGAGGTTTTTTTTTGGTTGTTGGAGCTACTTTGCTAATGTTTTGATTTCCTTCAGGTTGTTTGTTATGTAACGTTTATATTGGGAGTGAGAGATTTTACGTAACAAGTGGGCATGCGTTGGTTGTGTGACACGTGGAGCGAGGAATGGCGTCTTCACGTGTTTGACGTGGAATATTTGAAAAATAGTTTAAAAACGACTCTAGGTTGTACTGTTTCAGTTGGTGCCGTTGAGAGATCTCATCTGCTTTGTTTTGTGTGACTTTGAATTTTATGCCACGTTTGTTGTTTTTTTGTTTTTTCTATTTTTGTAACTTATTTAGATTTTTTTTAGTGTGTTAGATTTATTCATTTTCTATTTTGAGGTGTTTCATAAGAATGAAAGATGAAAGATTAATTTTAGATGAGATTAGGAAGTTTTAGATTTGTGGAGTAGAGAGTATTACGGTTGAGATTAGGTGCACAAGCTCACTAATCACTGTAGAACAGTTCTTCTATAGCTAAGTCTTACTTTCGAAAAAAAAAACTTCACTAATATTCTTTTTAGGGTCTTGCACTTATCCGATATAGATCATGATCTATTTCTTATCCAAATGTTTTCTTATAACTAAAAGGATTACGTTTTATTTAATTAACGAAAATTCTACCGGAAATATCTATCGGTGCTAATCACCATTATCATGAAATGTTTAAGTCTATTTTAACAACCGTAAAATAATAACAATTCACTTCAATCTCTTAATTAATCACAAATTCTTAAAAAAGACGGCCTCACGTTAGGCCTTAACGTGACCCGCCTTACCCAAGAGATATATGTTTTTCAAACACGGACCGCGGCCTCACAAATTCTCACAATAATATTTTTAACGAATTAGCTTAATATTTTTGACGTAATTAATTAAGTACTTTAGCACAATAGTTTAAAGTTGGTAATCTATAATGTAGACTTACATTATTTTGTAGTTAACATATCCAAGACATTAGTTAGTGTTGTTCTATAATTCGTTAAGATCTATCGAAAGATTATTTAGTTTCCAATATAAACGAAGAAATAACTTTTTTTTTATAAATCTAAAATGTCAAATACAAAAGACAACTTCAAAAAAGAACTTAAAAAACCTAAGACTTGGAGCATTTGTACCAATTTCGGTTCGAATTTGGAATTTATTTTTTAGCCTTCTCAAAATGACTTTTCTTCCTTACACTTCTTCCCTTTGTTTTTGCACGATCCGGTGCCTAAAATAACCAATGTAATTGACTTGATAAAGCATTGTTCTTCTACAATTGGTTTTCTAGTTAAGACTTTGTTTATACTTACAAAGCAAATTTTGCAGACTTTTGTTGTACCTTTCTTGCATTTTCATTATCTTGATTTTTGATAATGAGATTGTAGAACTTTCTTGCGGTTTCATATTGCCACCGGTTAAGTTTGTTTGTAACTCGCTCCAAAAATTTCTCTATCCATTTCACTTTTCCGCACTTCGCTCTTTCGCAAATCTACCCACCTTTCGCACACGTACCTATGTGATATTGTTGTGATTGAATGCATATGCATGATTCTCAAGGCATGAAAAACATAACAATCCTTACAAAGATAACTTTTACATCATGTTATTTAACTATTACGAATAAATTAATAACTAATAACATTTAGGTATTAGTTATGTTTTTCATATACAAAGTTAAACTTTCAAATGCAAAAGTTAAGTTTTCAGTACCAAAAGTGATCTGACATGTTTCTTCAAAGTTTTTGCAAGTGCAAGTTATCGTCTTATCATGGACAATATATATTATCCTTTGTGATGAATTTGTGTCAAACACTTCTTTCACTTCAAACATGATAGACATATTGTCTGGGTGAAACAACAACAAAATAAGTGTTTGTGGACCTTGCCATTGCAAACTAGCTCGTGCTCAAATATCTTACTTACATTCAAATTAAACAGCGAATTCAGGTTGTAGGCAGAGAATGGAGGAGGAAAACAATGCAGGTTTTAGGGCGTCTCGATGGATTAGAGAAGAAAGAGAGAATGATTTATGCTTGATAGTGAAATTAGGGCCAGTAAAATGCGTTATAATATGGTTTCTATGATATAACTAATATACTCTCGCGCTTAACTAATCCATCCAGAAGCAATTTAAAGCTAGCATAACTAATAGATCCAAGTGCTTAACTAATTTCGCTGCTTGTTTGATCACGCGCGTGATGCCAGCATGACATCAACTGATCTTACGTTAACACTAACGTGAGACCGTCTCTTCAAAAACATGCTCCTTAATTAATATTTAAGTCTATTAGATCAGTCTACAAGATTTTGGAACAATCTATTTGAAGATATTTGCATCCATGGGACAACCACTACTCCATTATATGGGTGTCAACTTGGCATTAAAATTTTAATATCATGGCTAGCAGTAAACATCATTCAACATCAAAAATGTCCAAATCAAATATAGAAATGGAAACCATTAATTTTGGTTCATAATACTTCAATGATTGCATTTGCAGCCTAAAATGTGCGAAAATGTCATTTCCCTTAACACAAGAAAATAAATCATCCTCTTGCATATGAAGTATAAGTATATTAGTGGAGGCAGTAGTGACATACACGTGTATATTTTAAGCAATTAAATGCACAAGATTTGGACGGAGTTAGGGGGAACAGGTGGCTTGTGTCTTCTTTGAATTCACTTGTGTTAAAAGTTACGTTTCATATTTTTCTTTTGATTAATTTGTGGACTGTGGTCAATTATACTTTGCCATTTTTTTAAACAAGCCACCAGCAAATAGTTTTTAATTACTTTTTTTGATGGTGATATTTTGATACCACCAACAATAGTGCATCTAATTTGACAATTGACTTCAATAGGAAAATTGGTTGCAGTCATGTGCTTTGTTAAGATTTAGGAAATCTCGTCTCAACTATGATAGATTGAGATCCTCATATTCAAACATTTATTAGATATTTTAATTTTTTATATTTCGTGGAAGAAATTGCTATTAAGTTATATTCTTGTTTTTTTCATGTAGATGTGAACTAGTCATCTACAGTGGTTGTTGTTCCTCTAGTGGCTCAGAAATTGCAAATTAAAGAAAGTTTAAAATTTGGCTATATCTATTCTTGTTAATCATTAGTTAGTAATATCTCTGCACGGGTATTATTCTATTTGTGTAGAGAAAGGAGATCCCCCTCACACCAGCAATAGCAGAATTCACAACATAAAAAAGAAACCTTTAAACTTCTCCCGCCTCTCTCTAAAACTCCCAGCAAACCCTACAAGTCCTCGGCCCGCCGCCCGCAACAGCTCGCCGGGTGGCCCGCCGGAAGCGCCGCGCCGCTCCCCGGTCTGCCGTGAGCCTCGCCCGTAGTTCGTCGTTGCTCGTAGTTCGTCATAGTTCGTCGTAGTTGGCTTTTGTTCGTCCATCCGTTTCATTCGTCTTCCAGCCTTCCCCCTCCCTGGCCACCGTCGCCGCCTCCCCTTCCCCATCCCCTATTAGCGATGTCGCGTCCCCCTCCCCCGGTTACCGCCGTCTGAGTCCCCTTCCCTCTCCCCCTTAACGTAGTCGTTCTCCCCTCCCCCTTTCCCGCGTGTCCCCGCCCCAACCCCCTGTCTTTCGGTCGTCCCGCTTCACGGGTATCCCCACCGGTTAGGTTTAGTTTTCCCCTCCCCGGTTTGTTGGTCCCCTCTCTCCCATCCCCTGTTTTGCTCGGCTTTTAAGTTTTTCGTATCCGGTTTGCGTGTAGATCGCCTCCCGCTTCCCGTTCGTTTGTTGGTTCTCGCCGTCCATGGTCCTCGGCCCCGTCCTCGCGTCGGGTAGGCACAGTCCCCTTTAGTGTTGTGATCGTTTTGGGCTTCCCCCTCCCCTGTTTTTGAGTCTGCCCCCTTTCCCCTCCCCTTTGTTAGTATCGGGCCCCCTTTCCCCTTCCCCCGTTAGTGTCAAGCTTCCCCTCCCCCCTCCCCCTGGTTGTTGGGTTCTCCAACTAGTTATGTTGGATGGAAGTATGTATGTTTTCTTAGAATGCGTGTTAAAGCTCCGAATAATAGGAGTGCGTTGTTTGTTACGAATTAGCTAAAGATGATGTTTGTGGTTGGTTGTGGCCATTGACAAGTGTTTGTCAGTTGGGTCGAATTGGTGGTTCAAAGTTGTAATAGTAGACTATGTCGGTTTTGGGGTATATGTGGTGAGGGACAAGGTGACTCAAGAAGTTCGTGGAACATGGACGAGGCGATGATAGTTTTTCATGGTTAGGACATCGTTTTCCGGCTTTTGCAAACCGGAGGTGTGTTCGAGAGCTCAACTTGTTTCGACTCTCTTTCTAGCTTGGCATTGATCGTAATGGTCCTTTCCTCGACAAATTCAAATCAAGGCGACACCCTAGCTGCATCTTGGGGTTTTTAAAGCACGCCCACTCATTTACGTTTCTCCTACCTCATGGAGAAACCCAAAATACTCTCGAGCAGAGTATGGGGTCACAACTGAACATGACTCTTCATAGAATCATGAGCCCATAATCCCAAGCGATAACAGATTGTTGGGATTGCTCATGCGGCGAGACGCGACGCTCGTCGTTGGTTGTTCGTTGTCCCGGATCGTGGAACATCATCCGCTTCTTCCCCCCACTTCCATCGCCCATCCGAGGTTTGACTCCACCATCTCAAGCACCGACCGCCTACGCTCTCCTTCCTAAGCGACTTTCTATCGGGGTTTTACTTATTCTTGTTTTAGATGGAATGTACGAGCTCCTAAAGCTCCATTAGGTTTGTTTGTTTGGTTGTATTAGCATTAGGTTGTACTTCCTCTTTTAATTAATGCACGATTTCTCGTTGTCAAAAAAAAAACATCTCACGATTGCACTTTATGTGTATAATATAGTTGTTGTAGCTTATTTGTCTTTTTTGTGTGGAAGTTTTTATTAGTCTTTCTTAATAAGTTCTAGATCAATTATGTAATCGGAGCTCGCCATCTAAGATTGATCTCAAATATCAAACGTTCTTTTTGTTGTTGTAGAACAATTTTATCTCATGATATGTATCTCATGATATGTGAATACTTGTAAAATCACCCGGGAGTTGAACTCGAGTATGCATATATTTAGATGTATTCAAAAAGATGCTTCCTCCGTTCCATAATAAGTGAAACACTTACTTATTTTAGAACGTTTCAAAATAAGTGAAACATACCTTAAATGAAAAAAGAAAAGTGACAAAATGACAAGAGTACCCATCACAAACTTGTGGTTTGCTTTTCTCTCTCCTCCTTTTGATAACGAAAAGGGTATTTTACGACTTTTTGGCTTTTAAAGTGATGTTTATTAAATCTTGTGCCCAATCCCTATGCTTTCACTTATTATGGAACTGAGGAAGTATTAGTTTTGATATTTTATATTTGTTCTTGTTAAGTGAGAAATTTGATTTGTACATGTCAAACCCGTACGACTTCAATAAGAAAATTCTCCCTCTTCCAGTTAGACAAAAATATAGATGTGAACTAGGTTAGTTTGGTAAAATTAGAGCCGACCAAATTGAGTCTCACCTATTGGGCCGGGCGTGACTCAAGCAGAAAAAGCCTAGGTTTGGGCAAAAAGAACATCGTATGTTTTGGGCCTATTCGGCCTGAATTGTGGGCAATTTTGTGTGCTTTAGGCATTATATTAAGCCCATAATGTAAATTTTAGTCTAATTTAGCATTAAGGATCGAAAAGGCACGAACTAGCCCAATTCGATTTTCCCAAGTTTGGGCACAAAATTTCAGCTTGAATGTTAGTCCCGACCCATTTTTTGAGCAAAATCTTGTCCCAACCTCACCCAACCATACAATTTCTAGATATATGAAACCTCTACATAGTGAAACATTGCACTTATTTAAATTTGATTTAAAATTGCACTTGATTCAAAAATAAAGTTAATCTTCAAAGTTTTACAACACGTAAAAACCTAAAGCTCCTTTAAAAGTAATCTGAATAACTGTAAAATTTCAACACATAAAAAAGAACCCCTTAAATCTATTCCAAATTAACGTTTATAATGATAATAAAATTATCATTAATGGAAAAAAAATATTCATCCATGAGCTTTAAACATTTTATTCTTTTGATATGTAAACATTAATCTGCTCAAAATTGACAGGGCATCATTCCGGTGCGGTTTAATGAAAATTGTCGACCCTTAGTGTTTTGATGATGACAAAACAAACTTGTATCTAATGGTTTTAGTTTGTGTAAAAGGTGAAGTTCTAAAGCTGGAATAAATTCACAAGAGGAGAAGTTTGCATTATGAGTTCCCCGAGAAAGAAATTGGAGTTCCCTGAGGTGGAAGTGCAACTAAGTTCCGCGAGGTGGAATATATCTTGAAGCAGTCAACCTAATACAAGTTCAGGCCTGCAGTAGATAAAGAAGAATCATTTAAAGTGCAAGTTCCAGAAGCAGGTGTGGTTATTAAGTTCCTACATGATTTATGAATGTTTGTTGGAAATGAAGATGAAGCGTCGAGTTGCGGCTTCTAAGCGTGAAGACATAAAGACTAAAAATATGAGTTCAGTTTTAGGAATAATGTAAGTGACTAAATTGCTAAGGAAAGTACTATAGAATATAAGGAACTAATTAAGTATGACAAATTATTTAAGTAATTTTCGGAAAATATTTGTGAAACATATTTTTGGATATTAATCTTTTTAATTATTTTCCAAGAAACATGTTTTACCATGTTTCCTAAGATTACTTTAAATATATCGTTGATATGTGATAAAGTGTTGTGGTTAGTGGGTAAGTTTTCCCCAAGTTTCTTAACAACTTACTGATGCATATCAGTTAGTGGAGAGAAACTAGTTAGTGGAGAGAAACTAGGAGAAGACTCTCAAGGCATCTCCTCTCTATAAAATGAGGTAGAATCCTACCAAACTAACAAGAATGAACATCTGCAAAAACATTATGAGCTAAAAAGTTTTCTAAGTCATATATATGTTGTTAGTCTGTTTTTATAGTTTCTAATATTGTACTAGCGTCTAGACACTAGAGATTTTATTTTCATTCAAAGAGTTGTGAGTTGGAAAAGAGTTGTGGAAACTCTTGAGTGACTTAAAGTTAAGTCCAGAATATAGAGAGAAAGAGTAGCACTATGATTGAGGGAATCATAGTGGGGATCGGAAGAGTTGGAGCCCGAGTGAACTTACGAGAGAGTTGAAGTTAGGAGTAGAACTTGCTAGGAGTTAGAATTCAAGTGGAACTTGGGCGTATGTAATAAGCCGTAAACAAAGATGTCCCCCTATTATAGTGAAGAGCTTTAAATTACTGAGGAGGCCGTGTTTTTCTTCTTGTATTGAGACAAGAAATTTTCACGTAAAAATTCTCTTGCATTCTCATTTCTTATTCTATCTAGCTAATTCCCAAAAAATATCGATTAAATTCATATAAGATACAACTACAATTCACCACTCGTCTTGTAGTATTCCATCTAGTCTAACAAAAATGTAAAACATCTAAAAATCATACACAAGTGTCACATAGGTTGAGTATGTACTTTAACTTATATGTACAACAAGAAGCCCCATCAATACAATCATACAAGATTTCCCATAAGTAGCATGACACTGCTTACAACTTTAATCTAAGGAAGGAGTCATCATGATTTGAATTTTACGGGCTACAAATCCTATATAGACTTTCCATCTATTATACACTATGAACAAGGATCTCGATACCATACAATTTCCAGTCCAAATCCTTATTATGCGCAAACCCCGAGAACGATCGAGTCATACCATCTAATGGGTGTCAATTTTTTCATTAAACAGATTAACCCGTGCAAAAATGCACGGAGGTTTTATGTAGATATGTATTTGAATCCGCGCATAACTGCACCGAAATTGTTTTGTTTATTAATTAGTTGTTTTTGTTCCAAATTTTTTGAATAAAATTATTAGAATTCATGCATTGAAGGTTGAAAGAATATAAAATGTAAAATTATACTTTATGATATATAAAATCCTTTATTACAACATTTTAAACTTTAAAAATCTTATAATCGTGATATCTACATCTATACTTACATAAATGAAACAAAAAAACACTCGAAATGAGCGGGAATATTTTATTTTTATAAATTTAAGATTTTAGAATGTGTCTCCTAAAAATCATGGTCTCGAATATTAGCTCATGATTTAATGTTTTTATAATCATATCGTGTAATAAAAATATTTTTTAAAACCGAGCTTATGACCCGTGCATTCGAAGGGATCGATGTATTAGCTAATGTCATGATAAAATGTACGGGACGTTTTTTGTTAATTAGATATACTAAAAAATATTGATTGACTATTTTATTTATACAAATTCTTTAGTAACACATATATACAATAAATTATTGTGAGATAGGGGGTAACTTTTTGCCTTAATTACGTCAATTTTATTAATCTTGAAGTGACCCATTTAAGATTAAAAGTTACACTTTGCTTACCAGGTTACACTTTTTTAACTTATAAAATGACCCATTTTGACTTAAAAGTGAATTGGTTTGACAATAATTTTATTATTCATCCAGAGCACCCAATACTTGTTGTTTCATTTAAAAGTGGCAAAGAACATGCATAATTAGCACAACAAATTGTACATATGATATATTTTTTTATATCTCTCATAAATCTTTGTATATTACTTCCACTATAGGGAAAAAAATTATTGATAATTTTATATTTTAAGTTCACCATACTAAATTATTAAATAAGATATATTATTGATAATGATTCAATAATGATTAAAAGTTCACTAACTATATATAGTTTTCTTAGTCTATTCTCGAACCTCTTCATAAAGTATATAGAATAATTTTGTCCTTGATTCTCGGAAATTAAAGATCGTGTCACACGCATACTTTAAATGTGATCACATACATAAAGTATATTAAAAATCGTCCAATAGTACAAACTTCATAAAAGATTACACTATTGTTGTTAATTTGTTATTTTTCCACAAATAGTACATTCTAAAGTGACCCCGTTATCTAAAACAATCCCTTTAGGTTACAAAATGACCAATTAATTTACAAAGTGACACGTTTTTATCGTTGGCTACTTGATACATAGTATAGACGATTATATAGGCAATATATATACTATGCCGCACGTGTAAATCGCATAAAATCATTACACATATATTACATTAAAGGAAACTATTAAATTATAATTCAATTATAATCCCGATAAATTAGGAAATTTTGTCGGAAAAACACCTTATTTGTTTGAGATTGTGTAAAAAAATACATTATACTTCCTCCTTTCTTTTTAATTGCAATGTTTTCCTCTTTGAAAAGTTTCACATTAATTGCAACATTTCCATTACGTAAAATTTTACACACTCTATAGTCCATATTACAATCTTACCTTTTACTAACTACAATAACATTAAAAAATATGAATAGACCCGGTTCACAATAACTTATTATGTGCGGGTACCATATGATATTGATAGTTTTTATTTGATATAATCAATTTCTATTTGATATAGTTAGTTTTTGTATAATATTGCTATACCAATTCTCTAATTGGAATAAAAAAACTCAATTCTATGATATAGTCGGTTTTCATACTATAGTAGATTTTGTTTGATATAGTGTGTTTTTATGTGTAGTAGAATTAGTTTAGGTTCACAATAATGTATTGTGACTTTATTCCACGACACTTCCACCCAAGATATATCCTCCTAAATCCTAATGAGTACTTATTTACTTCCATCAATTAATTTTTATTAGCAAATTTTACTAATGCCAAGTTCCCCCAAAAGATAAAGAGTCCTCTACCAATTCTTTTTCTCTTCTACTATATCGGATCAAGACATTCTTTTCTTCCTCTTTGTGATCAAGAGTTCTGCTGCTCTTCCCCAAAAAATTTGAATACCCAATTTGCTAGAAAATTTTACAATTTTGTACGAGAGAAAACGTAGGTTCAAATTCCTAGCATACTTGCAAAGAAATTTCTATTAGTTCGACTCATTGAAAAGAAAATCAAGCAATTCTCAAGAAGAAAAATGTTAGGTTTTCTTTGAGTGTCTAATATGAATTTCCTCAAATAAATCGATCAAAACTACATGAGCAAAAATTTCTTGAATCAATTGTTCGATTTTCTACATCAAATTTTCCTCAATGAAGAAATGCCAAATTAGCTCATAGGTACGAAGCATATTTCCGACGTTCTTCCATTGTTGGGTCTCGACATTTTTGGGTATTCATTACTTTGTCGGGTTTTTCATTAAAACATGTACCCGTTGGGTTTGTTAATCTATTTGTTGGTTTGAATTTTGGGGTTTTTCATTATGAATTTGCTCTGAAATATTCTTGTTTCTCGGATTGTGCATGAAATCTTAAAAGAAAAATGGTTTACCAAAGGTAAGAGAAGGAAGATAATTGGAGTCATATATAGTTGTCCTTTATATAAATACTATCAAGTGAAAATAAGTAACAACGGCAATGATTTGCATATCCATTGAATATTTGATATTGCACTCATTAACAACGTCAATCACGGAGGAAATGGAGGTAATTGATATATATGGAGGTAATATGGCAACATTACGTGGCTAATTAGATTTCAATGTGATATATTCAAAATCATGTTAATTAAAGCAATTAGTATTAATTCCAGAAATGAAGCAATTAGGCACACACTGAGAACAGATTTGCAAGTGACAAATCAGCAATACTCCAAAGCTAGATTACACGTGGCCATGGGAAATGCAAGGAGCAATGTAGAGACGACATGTGGCTTAATGATTATGAGCTCGACACATAAGCAAAATGTACTTAGCTTTATATATATACTAGTATTGGGACCCGGGCAAATGCATGGGCTTTTTCGTGAAGAAGATGTAGAGTTTTTAAATATTATTTATACCCCTATTTTTGGCATTATCTTTAACGTTGGTTTCTAATTTATATGTCATGAAGAAACTACACTATATCATTCAAAACATACTATATCATGCGTAAACTACATCAATTATGAAGAATCCACTATATCATTTAGAAACTCACTATATCATGTAGAAACTCACTATATAATTCAGACATTCACTCTATCATACAGAACCTACATATTTTTATATGTTAAAGCACATGTCACGATATACTACACAACTTACATCTTCCTGCATGTTAAAACAATAAAAATAAAACCTCCGTATGTTATAGACCAATGAAAAGTTAATGGAGAAAGTTCAAGATAAAACTTACCTTTCTTTAGTACTCATTGTGTTTACAAATCAAATTAAAGCACATATCATATAAATATGAAATAATTTGTTAAATTATGAAGGATTGGTAATATTGCGACGCTATGTTGCTACGGTGCAATAGACCAACATGATTAAGAATATCAACCCTCTTTCTAATATGTTGACCATGTCCCATCTTATCCAACATTCATGTTTGGAGGAGACGAATGATGCAACATTTGTTTCTTATCAAAGGAAAAGGAAATATGAGGAGTATATTTATTAGAAACCGTACCTTCGGTTACTTTAATACTCTAACCTTAATTCTAATTGAATCGCTAATTCCAATTACAGTAGGTTACTTTAATACGTTAGTATAGTCAATATTTCCTTTTATACTTTACCTTAATATAAAATTTTAAATATAGTATAAATGAATCTTATTTTAAAGTACTTTTTAAACACTTTCCAATGGTACAAAAATTATAATTTTCCGAACTATATATTAAAGGCAAAATTGGCCTCAACACTCGAACTATAGCTCGGTGCACTCGACCCAACACCACCAACTATGACTAGTAGCCTAAATACCACCAACTACGGGGTGGGGTGTAGGTCTGCACCACCAACTACGGGGAGGGGTGCAATCCGTACCATAAAAACCATCGTCTTCGGCAACATTTTAGGCTCCCGGCCTCATTTATGGTACTGGAATGCACCCCACCCCAAAGTTGGTGGTGTTTAGGTTACTAGTCGTAGTTGGTGGTGTTGGGTGCACCCGAGCTATAGTTTAGGGGTTGAGGCCAAATTTGCCTATATTAAAAGTTGTAATCAATTTACTATATTTAAATTTTTCATTGTGAACCCAACTCTATTTATTCTTAACCTAAACTCTATTTGTATTTTAATCAATTTAAAACTCTATTTATATTAAAAATAATATGACATGGCACTTAATGAGCGCGACAAATGGCGTCCAATGAGGACGCCAAATGTCACGACCAACCCTAATTCTAATTGAATCCGTACTTCCAATTGCGGGAGGTTACTTTTATACTTTAACCCTAATTCTAATTGAATCGTTAATTCCAATTGCGGTAGGTCACTTTAATACGTTTGTATAGTCAATATTTCCATTTATATGTTACTTTAATATAAAATTTTAAATATAGTATAAATGGATCTTATTTAAAGTACTTTTGAAACACTTTTCAATGGTACAAAAATTATAATTTTACGAACTATATATTAATAGTTATAATCAATTTAGTATATTTAAGTTTTTCATTGTGAACGCAACTCTATTTATTTTTATCCTAAATTATATTTGTATTGTAATCAATTTAGAACTCTATTTATATTCAAAAAAATATGACATGGCAATTAATGAGCGCGACAAATGGCGTCCAATGAGAACGCCAAATGTCACGACCTCGTGAGCTGGCTTTTGTACTATGCTTAATATAAATGGCGACCACATTCTAATTGAATATCTTATAACAATCCTAATTCCAATTGAATCCCTAATTTCAATTGCAGTAGGTTAATTGAATCGCTAATTCCAATTGCAGTAGGTTACTTTAATACGTTAGTATATAGTCAATGTTTCCTTTTATAGGTTACTTTAATATAAAATTTTAAATATAGTATAAATGTATCTTATTTTAAAGTAATTTTTAAACACTTTCTAATGGTACAAAAATTATAATTTTACGAACTATATATTAAAAGTTATAATCAATTTACTATATTTTAGTTTTTCATTGTGAACCCAACTCTATTTATTCTTATCCTAAACTCTATGTGTATTTTAATCAATTAAGAACTCTATTTATAAAAAAATATGACATGGCACTTAATGAGAGCGACAAATGACGTCCACCAATGAGGACGCCAAATGTCGTGGCCTCGTGATCTAGGTTTTGCCAAATGTCGCAGCCTCGTGATATGACTTTTGCCAAATGTCGCGGCCTCGCGATCTGGCTTTTGTACTCTGCTTTATATATTAGTTATATGATATATAGATGAGTAGTATTATTGTCACAATAGACCCGTGTAAGAGTTACATATTGTTGCCCATAATTCACCTCTTTTGTTCAATACTATGGATTCCAAATACAAGTTTATTATCAATATTTTCTCTATAAGATTACAAATAATACATAATAGCGTAAAACTTCATGTACAATATTATTTTAATTATGTTTCCTTTGTGAAGACTTCTTAGGTCAACAAACTTTCAAAATCGTCAATCTTGAATAATCAACAAAATAATAATAAGTGTGTCTTAGGTGTAATATGTTACACCATAACTTATTGTATAACATGTATAATGATATAGACTTCAACAAGAATGACATGGACTATACAAATAATGACATAAATCTCATGTCATTATGTTATTTATTTCATATCATTTGAGTTCTTTTTACAAAAGAAGCGGTAGTTTGTGGGTTACACCCTAAATTATGATGTAATAGTTACACCCAATAATTTGTGAATATTCCTAATCTTGTGATAAGTCTATCCTTATTAATCACATTACCCTACCTTGGATGAATTGAACTTAAAAATTATTAGTAAACCAAACAAGACTATACATGTTTCTATTTGATCAATTCTTAGATATAATAACCTTTCATAATTCATAAAATTATCATTAGTACTCAGATACAGTTTCCTTCTAACATATTCATTATATTCAACATAGAAAGATAATCCATGCTCAAACATCCAATTAAATTATACAAACTATATACCCAGTAAACTTCATGCAATTCCAAGCAACTAAACAAAGTTCTACTTGTAAATTTTCTCCTACCATGACTAACTTTAAATGCAAATCTCAATACATACCTTTTCCTTGGCACTAGCAAGACAAATCCAACATCTCTAAAAAACTTGTCTTTTATGGATTCATGACCTAAAATAAATATTATAAGCATATCTAATATTTAATTACTCCAAATAATGCAAATGCTAACTAAACCATAAAATTAATTAGATTATATAATCATATTAAAGTTTGTATGTTAGTATATGATAATTTTAAATTTCATATATATTTTCATCAATTATTAATCCCTTTTGAAACCTTTTCACTAATAAGGGTTTATAATTGAATATATATTATGAATTTTTAAGCATTAATAATCTAATCATAACTTCATAAAATTTCCACAAACATGCATTAATACAATTATACAAGTTAAACTAACCATTTTATCATAAAATTCAAACTTGAAAATCAAGAAACACTAACTGGGGCCTAAATTAAATTTGAAAAAGAGGAAAAGAAGAATTTGTTTTATATAAGTGATTAGATGAGAGCACCGATCAGTAACGAAGCTGTCACCACTGGCGCTGTGACATGAAAACTGAGAAAAATAGAGATATGGCGGAAGAAAGATGAACTGAGGAAGGAAGAGCAGTGTGACATCAATTGTTCTATGTCTCCTCTTATATAATTACTAGTCCCTCTATACGCGTGATGCGACGTTGACTGTACAAAGGATATAATTGGTAGAAAAAAAATAGCTTTAGAAATTTATTTCATCACTAAAACAGTGACATTTTCTTACAAAAATCAAATATTATTTTTTTAAAAAGAAAAATTAAATATTAATTACATAGTGGTACTTTAGGCATATTAGGGGAACACCAAAAGATCTTAGGTTTTCCCTTATAGAATAAAGATTCTTTAAAATATATATACCCAAGTAAGGAATGGATTCTTTGAATGGAAATTACCCTAAGCACCCTTTTTGAGTACTACAAAAGGAGCAAACATATTCTTTGTGCCTATTGAATTGATAGGATGTCGTACACTTGTCAAAAACAAAATCTTAACAAAACTTTCTAACAATGTAGTAGGATAAGTAGGGTTGAATCCACAAAGAGATGGTCGTTTTAATCTAACTTCTAAGGTATGGAGAAACTAAACAAGGTAACAAGATTTAAGGTTTTAAATTAATAAAAATAAAAATCAAACTAAAAAGATCGAGGGCAATGGTTCACCATGTTCATACTTATAATATATCAAAATAACAACAATAACTCAATTAATCGGATATTTAAAGTATGGGTTAGTCTCTCTCGAGCACTAACACGTTCAAACTTCATAATGATACTCTCGCATTCATATTCACTCCACTTATTGTAGGTATGCCTTTAAAAGATACTATCTCTCGATCTATGACTCATTATTAGCAAAATTTAATCAAATAATTGATCGATTGAAAAGATTAGTAATATAAACCCGATCAAACAGAGATCTCAATGTCTAATCGGATCATTAATAAAAATCAATCAAGATTGACAGATCTAAAAAAAATATGGATACCCAAACCCTAGAAATAAAACTTTGAATGATGAAATTAAAGAATAAAAACTAGATCTAAAAAAATATATAATTAAAAAAAAATAAACAAAAGAAATAAAGAGAAATAAATAAGAATACCTCAATGAATTAAACTAATAGAGTTCATGAATTAAGGAAGAACAAGAAAAACTAGGTTTTACAATTATAATTGCGTAATTTAACATATTACTACTCCATAATTTTTGTCTTTTTGATGTCTTTTATTTATTTATTTTTGTTATAGCAAACATTTATTTATTATTAGCTCTTTCCTTCTATATTTTACATCTATACTAATATAAAAAGGCGTGTCTAAGTTTAACAATGTACACACCACGTGACACCCGTCTTACTCCACTAGAATTGTCCAATGTGCACATATATCATGTCAACTAACAAAAGTAAATTGGCTCGCAACAAGATTTGAACCTATGACATCTTGTTATTATACACAAAGACAATTTCCATCTCAACCAACTTTTAATCATACTTTAAATGTCCACATTATTATATTTGTACCTTTTAAATGTTGAGTTTTCTTTATTATATTTTAACACGAATGGAAAAAAATGCATATCAAGTTCGGAAAAATACCACCCGGGGAAACGCCCGGGCCAAATACAGAAATATTAGTCTTATTATTCATTGAAGGCTAATAGTGTTTTATTTTGTGATTAGGAATTTTGATACTACTTATAAAACTCAATAGTCGCAGCATACATTAGCCCAAGCCCAGTATAATTTTTGGAGTCTACCCTCCAATAATAAGATAACCCAATTACAGAAGAAGAAAAGGGAGCCAAATACACCAAAGCCCACTTTATACATGGGATCAGGGCCATAGCTCTGTGTGTGCAAAGAGCATCTTTGCACAAGCCACCAGTCTAAAAAAATGGTTTTATTTGAAAGGACCCAATTTGAAAAAGTATAATGCTTTATAAACCATAAACGGCAAACGATCCACATCCTCATTCTCTGAACTCCATAATTCACGCTATCACCTATCATCTTCCTCAATCTCTTCCACCAAAAATTCAACCTTCCATATCTTCAACTCTCTAACTTCTTCCATCAAATATTGTCATCAATTCTTTTTCATAATTATCAAAAATAAAACCAATCCATCAATTAGTATTGATTCTCCTTTCTCACACTAACGGAAATGAAGGCGCCAATTTCCATTTTTAGAACGGCGCCTTATAAATCTCCAAGATGACAATGTGTGCAATGCAAAGAAAAGAGAACAAAAGGAAACAAAACAAAAGAAAAAGAAATAAAGAAAAAGCAAGTGATATCCTTCATCTTCCCGATTTTCATGCAAAACCACAAAACCAAAGAAATAGGACGCTTTTTTCCTATTTTCCAATTCAACGCATGGCACAGCAAGGTCAATCAAGATAATTTCCTAATTTTCAAGATTCCAAAGACTACATACAAGCGTAATTAGGAATTTATGGCGCAAAAACAGTTTTTCTCTTTGCTTCTCCTCAAGTAATTTCCCTAACTATAATAGTTTTGGGTTGCTCAATTGGGGTATACAAAATCCCTTGAACGGGCAACAAAGGACAACGCTAGGGCAGCGGCTGCATCGATTTAGTTCTTAAATTCATAAAAAATTTCCTACTTTAGGCTATGTTCCGTAAACTTATATTAACTTATTTCATAAAAAATAAGTTCGGATAAAGATCAAGAAAACAACAATATCATGAAGTAGAATGGTGAGTGTCGGGACACCCACCACAATCAGCATCGGTGTAAGTGATCAAGCGCGCAAGCGAGTAGTAGGATATATTAATAACCCATGATCAATGGTTCCTTGAATATAATGCACGATACGTTGTTTTAATGCATTATAACGTGCTTCCTAGGGGTCATGCAAAAAAAGACAAACATGTTATACTATGTTATTCTAGTATGAACACTAGACCAACTACAAGAGGGTGAATTGTAGTTGCGGAGAAATTTTCAAGTTAAAATGCGGAATAAAAAATAACTTAGTTAGAAAGAGAAAATGCACACGAGATTTTTACAAGGAAAAACTTCCTAGGCCAATAGGAAGAAAAAACCTTGACCACAAGGGATTTTAACTCAATACTCTTCTTAATATAATAGGCCAAAAGACTCTCTTTACAACCTATTACTAGACATGTCTCTCGTTCCTCTAGGAACTTGTTCCCGACCACTCAATTCCCCGAACCGATGACACTCACTTGACTTCACTCAAGTCTTCTCTTTTTCTCTCTTTCTTTCTCTCTCTTGATTACAATGATATTTTCAGATTTTTCTCTCACCCAAACACTATGAATATTACAATGATATGTATTATAGGAGAAGAAGAAAAATACAGAAAAACTCTCAAAGTAAAAATTAACTTTTGAATGCTTGAAATTTGTATCTTTCGAACAAGTATTTTCTTCCTTAAATAGATGTTGTAGCTTCCAAGTACTCCACTCCACGTTCTCCATGTTGTATGCTTGCTAAAACTTAGGGATCATGGCCCATTTACGCAGCACATTCTCCACGAACATTGCAACGGTAAACAACCAACTCCACTATCCGTTAGTGGGCATATATTCAGCAGATGGATTGAGATGGTTAGCTATCTTCACGCAATTTGTTCCACAATTTTAGCCACGCACTTCAACCTATTTTGCACACCATTTTCAACAGCAAAATATCTCTAATAACTTAAGAATCTATTACTCAAAAGATTCTAAGTTAATAGATACATACATATTATATAATAAGATTCAAAGTGCATAAATAATAATATCTTGATTAGATTAAAATAATTAATCTTTCTCCACAAGATATATATGAATTAACAATACAATATTTTTGGGATTTTATATTTTTTCAAAAATAAAAACTATACAATAATCAAAGTATTTGGCATCATCGAAACATGGAATACAACAATATTCCCTCTTTTTGATGATGGTAAATATAAGGCAAATAAAAATACTACATCAATGAAAATAAACAGACTAATGAAATAAACTAAAGTAAAAGAATCAAAAGCTAAGACGTTTAAATAAACACTAAGAAATACAAAAAATGAAAACAAAGACTAAGAACTAAGATAAGATCGCTTTTGTAAACAAGGAAAGAAAAATCGAAAATCATCACTTCGATTCTAAGAAGACTAGAATGTTTTTATGTGCCACTTTACTTCCCGCTTGTATCATCATCAAAAACATCTAAGGAACCAGCAGTACTCTAAGAGTGTATCAAAACAACAATATCAAGGCAAAATAGCTCAAACATTTTATCTAATAATACTAGCCATCCGAGACAGCTTTAATGAGCATATAAGAGCAAGATAAATGCACGAGACATGAGTTATGCACAAGCCGAGTTCAAGAAGAAAAGATATGAAGGAAAGAAGCAAAGAAAGCAAGAGAGAAATAATAGAAAAGAAATGATAAGAGATGAAAGAAATAAAAGAGATAAAGAAATTATCATCGAAACCGATGTGTTAACCACACCCAAAAGATGATAAAAAATAAAAGTAACAACAAACCACCATTGTTTAAGTACAACCCAAAAATGTAAAGTAGCATTGTTTTAACATATTAAATTGAAGGAAAGGGGAATTAGGGTTTGGGCGAACAGAGAAAGAAGAAACAACAACGTCAATCTTCTCCCTCACATCAGCTTCTCCTCTCTTCACAACTGCTAGGATCTCGCTCCTACCGAAAATCCACCCCGGCTACTCCGGCCTCAACACCCCGGATCCCGGTGTGCGCAAGGGACGAGACTCCCGAAGTGAATGCGAGAATCCCATGAAGACTAGTAGTGGAGAGAAGTGGGAAGTCCACAACGAATAGATCCCGGGAGAGACCAAATCCTCCTCCAACTATTGTTACAAAGACTCGACCTCGATCCCCGGGAGACTAAGTCTCTACTAGTCTCCGACTTTTTTGAACTATCCTTGGTCCCCTAGCACCGACCTCTTACTCAAACTTCCTTTTGACCCCGGTCCCATCCCTTTCCTTTGGCTCCTCAACCTCATAAGCCAACTTACCACCTTGTACCCTCAACTTAAGTCTAGAGAGTGTGTCCTTGGTCAAGTAATTCTCGGGATCTAGATCAAAAGAGGGTCCGGCAGAAGTTTTATTTGGTTATTTTTGAGAATGACAGAGATGAGGTTTCCATAACCAATTTTGTTGTTATGTGTGATGCAAAGAGGGAGAGGTGAGAAATCATCAAAGCAGGAAAGTTGATTTTTATGTTTTTAGCAAGGCAAAACATTAAAGAAAGATCCATGAGGCTCGCTCGAGTCCTCTTGGAGGTTCTTGGCAAATTGAAGCGCCAAACTAATTGAAACAAAAATTTGTGAAAAGGGGAGAGATCTTTTTGATCTAGGGACCGGTCAGAGCGAAGCACCACCAAAGTAACCTGCAATGTGGCGTTTGAAGCCCCATTCACATTCAACTTAGCCCTACCTTTAACGTACTCCTTGTACCCTTCATTTGGTACTCCAAACCACTTAGGCAGTTTCTTCTCACCTGAATTTTACCAGCCTTCCCATTAACAACGCTAATGCATAGACCCTCATTATTTTCAAAGCTTGAAATAAACTCACTCATCTCACATTCATATAAACCCTCATCAAAACTTAACAACTTAGTCCATTTTTAAAATTTGACAATGTCAAGAAATTCGGCCCACTTGATTTTCTTGCACCAAGAAAAATCAACACAAAACCCTATGATGTACTTAGAAGATTTAGACTTCTTACCGCGCTTTGTTGGAATCAAAATTTCTTTTTCTTGCTCTATTTCAGCGTCATCCATTTCTTCTTCCTTCTTTGGAGAAATTACTTCATTTACAGTTGAGTTATCTTGAGAACCCAGGGAATCTTCATTGGAATTTGAAGATTCATTCTCACTTTCATTGTAATCTACCAGAGGAGAAGATTTTTCAACGGGAAAATTTTTGGTTTCATCGGAGGTTTTGCGTTTGGGTGACATGGAAAAGTTTCGGTGAAGAAGATGAAGATGAGAGGTTTTGGAGAGAGAGAGTAAGCGGTTTTGCAGAGTTGATAGGTTTGAGGTAAAAAGGTGAAAATTAGCCGTGTAATTTTGATTTGATGTGATAGGGGTTTTATGAGAGGGTTAGATTTATGGGGGATGGTGAAAAAACATTTATGGTGGCTTTTCCCTTTCTTTCTTAATCCATTGAATTTTTATTTTAGGGCATGTACTTGTACGCTGGTGAAGCGTTGCAAAAAAAAAAAAGATTATTTGTGGGGGATGAATGAGGAGAGAAATTAATTTATGGAAATAAAAAATAAAAAATAAAATGGAGATGATATTTGCGTGGAAAAATAAAATAAAGAAAAAGAATGAACTCATGCATGTTACACGTTCAAGCTTATGTGTACATAGACCTTGCCATATTTTGCTCAAGTATATGTGTGGACAATAAGGGGAGTATTATGAAGACTAATGTGAGTCCTTTACAATGACTGTGTAATGTATGAATAAATTCACAAAATTTTGCTGACCACTTTGAGTAATCATGTAACTAAGGGTTTCATTAGAAGTAGCATACTCAATAAATTCTAATCATCCCTAGCTCTAAGCGAATTTTCTCGAACTTTTCTCTAGGAAGTGGTTTGGTCAAAATGTCATCTATTTGATTTTCTGTTGGACAAAACTCAACTTTAACAAGACCTTTTTCAACATTGTCCTTAAGAAAGTGATGCCTAATGTGAATATGATCTGACCCTTGAATGATGTACTTGGGTCCTTGGAGATGCGGATTGCACTAGTATTATCACAATAGATAGGAACACACTTAAACTTAATACCAAAGTCTTTTACTCCGTTGCTTGATCCAGAGAACCCCGGGAACAACATGCGAGCCAGCACACATACTCGCCTCGCAAAGGACAAGGCAACTGTGTTTTGCTTCTTTGAGCTCCATGAGACCAAGCTTGTTCCTAGGTACTGAACAATACCTGATGTGCTTTTACGATTAACCAAATCCCCAGCATAATCCGTATCCGAGTAACTTACTAGGTCAAATACATCACTTCGAGGATAGAACAAACATAAGTCATCGCATCCTTTTCAAATACCTAAGAATTCTCTTAATTGCTGTTAAGTGAGATTCTTTGGGATTTGATTGGAATCTTGCACATAAACCAACACTAAAAGCAATAGCAGGTCTACTTGCAGTTAAGTAGAGTAAAGATCCAATCATACCTCTATATTGCTTCTCGTTTACACACTTACCAATTGTATCTTCATCTAACCTTGTTCTTGTTCCTATGGGAGTGTGGTTGGTTTTAGATTGTTCTAGTCCATATTTCTTTAGCAGTTCCTTGACATATTTTTGTTGATGGATCATTGTTCCTCTTTCGGTTTGCTTGATTTGCAATCCCAAAAAGAAGTTCAATTCTCCCATCATACTCATTTCGAACTCACTACTCATAAGATCAGCAAACTCCTTACAAAGAAGATCATTAGTAGCACCGAATATTATATCATCAACATAAATCTGAACTACTAATATGTATGTTCCTTTTGAATGAAGGAACATGGTTCTATCAACTTTACCTCTTATGAAATCATGTGAAAGTAAGTATTTTGACAGCCTTTCATACCAAGATCTAGGAGCTTGTTTCAACCCATATAAAGCTTTATCAAGCTTATAAACCTGGTTTGGAAGATCGGTATTTTAAATCCAGGAGGTTGTTCCACATAGACGTCTTCTAGTAAAAAGCCATTTTAAAAATGCACATTTTACGTCCATTTGGTACAACTTAAATCCCATAAAGGCGGCAAAGGCAATCAAAATTCTAATTGCTTCTATCCTACCAACAGGAGCAAAGGTTTCATCGAAATCAATACCTTCTTGTTGATTGTACCCTTTGGCTACAAGTATGGTCTTGTTCCTTACAACTGTACCATGCTCATCAAGCTTGTTCTTGAAGACCCATTTAAGTCCACTTACTTTCTGGTTCTTTAGCTTGGGTTCCAGGTGCCAGACCTTGTTCCTCTGGAACTCATTCAGTTCCTCTTGCATAGCATTTATCCAATCAGCCTCTTTTAGTGCTTCCATGTGATCCTTAGGTTCTGTCATAGATATAAAAGCATGAAAGGCACAAAAATTTTTTATTTAGGATCTCGTTTGAATTTCCTTTTCAATATCACTTATAATTAATTCTAAAGGATGAGAATTTTGGTGTTTCTAAGGCTTTGGATCAAATCTCCTGGTTGCCGCTGGTGCTTCTTGAGGTGTTTGAATCATTTGATCTTCTTCAGGTTCAGGAGTTCCTTCGTCTTCCTGAGTTCCTCCAGCTGCTTGTTCCCTCTGAGGATCAGGCACAGGGTTCTCAGGTTCAGGAACATGCTTCTTTTCTTTTCCTGCAGGGCTTAGTTCCTCATCATAATGATTAGACTCTTTAGGTCGAGTCAAACCAATTTCAAAGTTATCATCATAACTCTGTTCCTGTCATGATGTTTTTTGTCCAAAAAACTATTACTTTTGCAATTTTGAAACTTGTATATCTCAAAAAATATGTTTTTTTAAAAATTAAAAATATATCAATATTCATATATTTTTATTCTCTACAAATTGACATCCATTTTGATATAATTTCTTCACATTTTTATTTTACCTACTCTAATCATTATTTAGATTTGTGGAAAAATCAACACAAACACTATTTGTTTATACACAAACACGGTATGTTGTGTACACAAACAATATATGTTGTGTACACAAACAATATATATTGTGTACACATATACTATTTGTTATACGCACAAAAACTACTCACTCCGTTCTCTTTTGTTGTTCATGTATTCCCCATTGGGAAATTTCAATATGTTGTTCCTATTTTGAATCTTTCCATAAATAAAATAATTTATGAATTTAATTTCTCATTAGTTTTATGTTGCAATAAATGTGTTCACATTATTTAGTAGTCATTTTTTACCTTTTAACCTCTTAAACTTTTGCCTAATTGGTTGTTTAACATAGAGAAACTCAAAGAGCAATAAATGTGTTCACACTAGTTTGTAGTTACTTTACTCTTTTACCCCTCAAACTTTTTGTATCATTGGTTGCCTAACATAATTAACTCAAAAGGGCAAGAATCTTTATTTTTAGTTAATTTAATTGTATTTAAAATAGTGGAATCTTACCCATTTTTTGAGTTGCATTGGTTTCTTCCCCGATTCCAAATAGGAACAACAAAATAAAACGGAGGGAGTATATGTTTATCATGAAATTCACATATATCTCAAAAAATATGTTTTTTTTAAAAAATAAAAAATATACCAATATTCATATATTTTTATTCTCTACGAATAGACATCCATTTTGATATAATTTCACCACATTTTTATTTTACCAATATTCATATATTTTTGTTCTCTACACAACATATATTGTTTGTGTATAAACAAATCGTGTTTGTGTTGATTTTTTCACAAACCTAAAACTCGTTTTTTTGGACTGAATTGAACTGAACTGAATTTGTCCCGAAAACGAAGAACTAAATAAACCCGAATAAACTCCGAACCGAATCAAGTGAATGAAAACTGTGAGAGAGGAACTAACTCAACCGAACCGAATAAACCCGAATCGAACTAAATAAACTCCGAACCGTCTGTAACCGAATTGAATTTGTCAGAATCGAACCGAACCAATTTTCATTAATTCAGTCCAAAAGAACAGAGCCTAAATAATTATTAGAGTAGGGTAAAATAAAAATGTGATGAAATTATATCAAAATGGATGTCTATTTGTAGAGAATAAAAATATATATATATATTGATATATTTTTTATATTTTTTTTAAAATATACTTTTTGAGATATATAAGTTTCAAAGTTGCAAAAGTAATATTTTTTTGGACAAACAACATTATGACATGTGGCTTTCTTCAAACCCCTTAGTAACTAAATGAAAGTAGAGGTGATCATGGGCCGACCGAGCGGTTCGAATAATTTTTGCCCAATGGGCGGGCTGGACCGGGCCCAAATTCAGGCCAAAAATTTGTGCCCAAAGCCCGCTATTTCGGGCAGGGTCGAGCGGGCTTTTCCGGGCCAAAACGGGCCGGGCTAAAATTTAGACTAAAAAATCTTTTTTGGCTTGTCTAAAGCCCGCCCAAAAAAAACAAAACCGGGTCGGGCTCTCCCGCGGGCCAAAAAAACTGCCCAAACCTGCCCAAAAACCGGGCCGGGTTAGAGTTGATCAACTCTAAATGAAAGGACTCAAATACTCTGTGTTAGATGTTTTTCCATATCTAACAGTTAGACATTTATAATTACTCCAAATTTCTTCGCCCAACATTACCCATTTTTTCTCTCTCCTTTGATTCTCTACCGGTATCAAATTTTAATGGCTGCTACCATTCCAGTTGGCGCTCCATCATCTTTGACTGCTGCAAATTTGATTGATTCTAAGAAATTTCATGGTAGGTTTTTCCTTTTTTTTTTGTAATTCAATTTGTTTTGGGTTTTTGAAAGCTCATTGATGTAGAAAAAAAAACTTGGATGTTTGATTCTTTCGGAGGTATAACATTTGGGTCTTCTTTTTCGGGGTTAAGAGAAACTGGTGAGCATAGGAAGATCGAGTTTGGAAAGTTGAAAAGCAGCAACATTAACGGCGAAAGTTAGAGAATGTTTGGAAGGATTAATGAGCAAAAGTACGAAAGTTAGGCGAGCTTTGCAAGCAAATTAATTCATGATTGCAGAGAACGCGATGAATTTCACCTTTTTCAAGAGCAAGCTGGCCTCACCCCTGTAAGTTCCGCTTATACTTTATCATTATTGCAATTTCTACATGTTATGCTTCTATCATGATTGTTCCATTAATTAGTTTTGGGTCCAAAAATTTTGTTTTGATTTGTATTGTCTTAGTTTTTAGTAGAGATGGTCACTGGTGCGATGCGTGGGCCAGTCCGTGGCTTCTAATGGCCGGACCGAAATATCATTGCCAGGACCAGACATCACAAATTCAGCTTGTCGAAAAATCTTGCCCACACCCTGGCCTTATACCGATTTTCATGGTTCGGAAATGGTTTCGCGATTCGTGAGCCTAACAGGCTGGACCGGGCTGGCGGTCCGGCATGAGAATTTTTTTTTCAAAATTATTGAATTATTGAAATTATTCATTATTGTTACACAAAACCTTTAAAACTAATTAAAATATATATATAATTATTAATATTAATGAATAATTTCATTTTTTTTGAATTTGATTGAATTATAATATATGCAATTTGATTAAAATATATATAATTTGATTAAAATATACATAATTTGGTTGAATAATTACTTTGGGTCAATGTCTTGGTTCATGGGCTCATGGCCGGGTTCGTGGGCCTTTCGTGGACTGCCTAGTCGGGTTAAGTAGCAGGCTTTCGTGGGTTGGGCTCAAAAATCGCCCACGATCCACCCACCAATTCACGGTTCGAGATGGGCCAGGACTTTTTCGCGGGCTCGACCCACTACGGCCCACGAGGTGGGCTTGGCCAGGATGGATGGGCTGTATTGGCCCCCACTGTTGGCCATCTCTAGTTTTTAGTAAGAAAAGTGAGACTTTCTTAATATTAAGCGAAAGTGAAAAACAAAGTAACAATCAATGGTGATTTCAGTGGGTTTTAGTGAGAATTGCATTAAATTAATTCATACTTATGAGTATTACTGTTGTGTTGGGGTGTTCAAAAAACCGACCCGCTAACCCGATGACCCGCTAAGAAAAAACCGGGTATTTTTTAAAAAAATATGATTTCACCGGGTCGGGTCATGGACCGTTTATTATTGCCAACCTGGTATCCAGTGCCCGAGAAATATCTTTAAAATTTTATTTTAGACGGATGCTACGCCGGGTCTAGCCCATTCACTCTCTAATCTCACGCCGGGTCCTGTCTCTCTCGTCTCTTATTCTCACTCTCTGTCTCTCCAACTTAGGCTAATCTCTTTCTCACTCTCTGTCTCATTCTCACTCTATGCAGGGGCGGTTTATGCCTCATGCAGTAACGACGATCGTTGGGGCCCCTAAAAAATTAGGGCCCAAAAATTAGTTAATTATATAATGTGTAAAAATAAATTGACAAGTTTTGTTTAGACTAGTGGTCAAAGGCTCAAAGCTATACTATTTGTGAGAGGAGTGTGGTTCCATTCTTGCAAGGGTTAGCAGAGGCAAAAATTCCAACATTTTTTTTTACTATTTTTTGTCTCATTCTTGGAATTTGTTTCGACATTTAGACATTTAAGGAAAAAAATAACCTTAAATCCGGGATAATTAATCATCATTGGAAATAATCATTGCCCTATATCTCTATAAATATATTAGGTAAAGTTATATTAGGGTGCTATTACGAGAGATAAAGTATTATTGTTGATTAAAAAGGATTATATTGTGCTAGTTTGAGGTCTAATATTAGGATAAAATTTCCCATAAAAAGTCCAATTTATAATGAGGAACAAGGACCCAATTGTATAAATTGCATAGGCTCGAAAATATTTGCCCCGCCCCGACTCTATGTAATCTCATGTTGTGTGCTTTTTCATTTTCTTTATTGTTTGCTTTTCAATTTTCATGTTTCACGCCAAACTCAAGTCACTCAATTTCTTTTTTCATTAAAGTGATTGTGTATATTGCAAATTAATGTGTGCTTTAGTGCTTTTCATAAGTTGCAAGCAAAACTATTAGTAGCAACTACTACCTCCGTTCCTATTTAATCTACACGGTTTGCTTTGGGGTATAACCAAAAGAAAAAGTGAAGAAGGAGAGAGAGGAGATGAATTCTGAAAAGTGGAGAGTAAGAAGTAAAAAAAAAAAAATAGAATTGAAGATGATATATTTTCTTGGCCTCTAGGCTAGGAATAGTCTAATTTCTTCGTAAATTATATCTATTTTCGACCCTTTTGCCTTCGCTGTCGGGGTTATTATCTTGTTTAATGCTTTCTTTTGTTTTATTCTCTCCATTTGTGAGAGTTTTTCTCCCCTTTATTGGTGGGTTGCTTCTCATCTTTGTATGAATTTTTTGTTTTCATTGTGTCAATAATTTGGAAGATGATCTGGATCTATGAGGGTTTAAGTTTTTACAGCAATTTTTCATTGGAAATAATTATATCACAGAATCAAATTGTGAAGATCTCTACTTGGAAAGATGCAAAGACATTGAAATACACTTGCTCTCGTCAAGCATGAAGCGGTGGAGTTGGAAGCCGCACTCGAGTATGCTTAAAATTAATTGGTTCCATTGTGAGAATTGTTGTGATTTGTTAAATTTGTATTTTTCGGATCTTAATTATCATTGTATGTGCAGTATGGCTTATTATTAATGATATATTTTCTTCCCCGTAAAAAAAAAAATAAAAAAAAAATAGAGAAGAGAAAAAAATGGGGTAGGTGGGGGTTTTAAGTGGGTTAATTTATTTGTTGAGTGACTACATGTGGGACAAAAGTTGAAAATATTAATTGGACATTTTACCTTACATAGATAAAGAATATCAGTAACTATTAAAATGGAACGATCCGAAAGAAAATTGTGAGATTGAAAAGGAACGGATGTAGTATAACAAGAACAGGAAAGAGAAAGTAGTGGTAAAACCAATTTCTCTAACAACGAAAAAATAAAACAAAATTGTGGCCATTTCATGTTGTATTAGGTCATTTTTTTCGGTACCCTATGACCCGACCCGACAAAATCGGTACCCGCAAATCGGATGCTCGATTTTCCCGGCCGGACATGGGCCAAATTTTTAACTACTTGCATGTCCGGTATCCGAAATACCGTGTACCTCAATTATGAACAACCCTAGTTGTGGTTGATGGTTAGACATTGAAATTTTTTCATTGTTTTGGTATGTTGATTAATGATGTGGTAGCATGGAAGGGGAATTTAGATGGTTTTGGTTGTGGAGGAAATCATATTTGTTCATTGTACCGCTTTTATAATTAAACTAGTTTTAGGACCCATGCATAATGCACCAGTGTATTTATTGCTTTATAACATAATTAAATGAAGTCACATAATAACAATGACACAAACTACACAAAATCATAAAATCATAATGTAAGAGTGGTAAAGAACACAAATTACAAATAGAAGCTTTTAAATCAATCTATATATTTGCAAACACTTCCTTGTAAACTACATTTGTTGTACTTGTATGCACACCGTGTTTTTTATCAAACGGAAGGATCTTGGAGACATTTTTTTGCTCGTAACTCCGGAAATAACAACATAAAATTGTCCATGGCCGAAAAACAGTCGCGAGAAATACAAATCCTACTCCGAGACAGAGATTGTCCTTGACTTTTACTTATAGTCATAGCAAAGCAAACCATTAAAGGAAATTGCCATCTCTGAAATCTGATAGGAAATTTGATGGAGTCAGACGGGGTCAGTGTCATTTTTGGGATAAATACTTTTTCTCCGACATTGTTTCCTAAATAACAAGTAGCTTCAATAACACGATTTCCCTAAATGATTGATTACTAACCTCGTGCCATTACATAATCCAGATGTCCGATCAATATTCCTTAGAAGCATAACTAACGCACCAACCTTTAATCGTATGCTATGATTCGGGAGACCCGAGCATCTTATTGTATTGAGGAATTCATGGAGTTTATTTCATGTACTCCAAAGTTTCCTTCTTCTTTGCTTATAGCATCCGAACTCAAATACACTTTCTCTTCTCCAGGAATGGTAGATAAAACATGATCATTTACTATCTCCACTATCTCATTTATTGGCGCTAAAATAGCTCTTTCCTAGAAGTATTTAGCTTCCCAAATATGCTCATGTAGGTCTCGGATACGTGCTATCAACAATTGCCGAAATTGGATCTGGCCCCAGGATTTATAAGGATATCTTTTGCAACCTCGATTACGGCTCACCATCATTAGGACCCCAACCTTTCCCCTCTCCTACGCTTAGTATCCACTCAAAATTCTCGTAATTCATCAACGTAACATTTCGAAGAACCCGATTGTAGTCTCATATTGCAGAGTAAGTCTTAGGACCTTACACGAATCCCACAAGTAAGACGAATTAACGGTCGCGAATACGATATCTTGCCTCGTTCCCTTCGATACAACTGGTAATATCTGCATGAGATCACCATCAAATACCAAGACTTTGCCTCCAAAAGACCGATGCAAGTTATCCCTATCAATCGACCTCATTTTGTCCCTCAAACTTCTATCAAGTGCTTTAAAACAATACTTATGCATCATGGGTGCTTCATCCCAAATGATAAGTTTTGTCATAATAAGAAGAGTGAACTAAATCCGACCCTGCGAATGCCTGCCGCAAGTAGAATTCTCAATTACGTTCAAAGGGATACCAAATCTCGAATGAGCCGTTCTTCCTCGTGGAAGGAGGAGAGAAGCAATTCCACTCGAGCTACCGACAATACAATTTCGCCATCTTCCTTATTTCAAAGACATAATGTCTTCCGGACATATGTTTTACCCGTCCCTCAGTAGCCGTAAAACGAAAAGACGCCTCCTTCTTGACTCGAGACAAAGATCCATTACTTCCCGATAAATCATCGATCGCGCATCGCTTAAACCTTTATACAATTTGTCGTGTTCCAAGGTCATTTCCTCTATGTCGTAAGAAAGCTCATCTGCTATGAGCTTGTTTTGTCCTTCAAACATGATTAGTTCATATGAAAAAGGCATTTCACTGAATCTACGCAAGCTGCTCCCATTACTTTGGAGCATGGTTTCAATCTCAGCTAATGGGAAAGCTTAAATTTGATTGTCAGTTAATTGGAGATATGTGAAAACATAAATTCAAAGAATGCAGTAACCTATATTAAGTATGCACATTGTTTAAAAATATCTTATTACTTATTCAACAATGTTATCGTAGTTGTTTACCTTTATTTTTTTGAATAGCACGCTGCTTGTACAGAATGTCATCAGATAGTAACTGCCAAGTCTTCTGCCAAACTTCCTCCCATTCGACATACTCCCGGATAAAGAGTAACATGGAGAACAATGTCTTAGATAGTGCCCCCGATTCTCTAAAACTTGCTTCCGTTATTACGTCAACATATTCCTTGTCATCATCAAGTAACCCCCGTGCGTAGCAAGCTTCCTTGAATGTAGGATACACTACACCATCAACCGTTCTAATGTCTTCGTAGCACGTCGCGCCTTTTAAAAAAAATGATCAAAGTTCTAAGATAGAACTTCTCTCCAGATCCTGGTGAGACGTGGTAGATTCGTCCTATTGCGAAACCTTTAGCTCTTGGTGTCCACTCTCTCTGAGCCTGCTTCCGCACAAATCTTGTAGGGAACTCCACATAAGTAAGCTCTCTGGCTTCTTCATATTTTTCGTTACATTGCATCCAAGATAGGAATTTTGTATTGTCAATATGAGGTATGTCTAGTACATATTCTACATCGCATGGTCGTGAAACAAAATAGTTTGCTCTCTTGGTAGATGGAAACTTAGTCTTTCCACAGCAGGAGTTCGATAATGGATGTTGAATCCAAAAATCCTCCAAATTGCTTCACATGCCGAAATGTATCGGCAATCGTAGTACATATATATCTCATCTATCTCTTTGCCTTCACCTTCTTTCTATTTTTCTTGATAAGCCACATCAAGAACCCTATAATACCCCCTTGTTTTATATATTTGAACAGATATTTCATTGATCCTGGATTGGTTACACCATTCAACGTTGATATGTCCTCAATATTTACGAAGCAATTCCTAGATTATATGGAACAACATACCGATTATCAAGATAAACTCCACTCTTCTCAATTGTAGATCCATTATCTCTTCGCCCCGTAAACTGGATATCCTTCATCATCCACTTTAGTAGCATCAATGAATCTCTTGGGAAAATGCTTACTGCATTGTTTGTCAATCATACACGGTGCATTTGTGTTTACTGCACCACATGGACCGTGCATCATGAACTCACTGACGGCTTGATATAGTTCAGGATCTTCACGTTGATCGTGCAACTCAAGACAAATAATCTTTTTCAACATCTGAAGCTACAGGTATTTGTCTTCTTGATGCATGAACAATAATATGGGCATGCGTAAACCACGCTTTTGGAATTCAAATGTATATACCACTTGAAAATGTGAAAATCAACAAAGTTTTCATATTCATATTAAAGACAATAGATAACTATAACAATAAAAGGGAATTTAAAACTATAATAATAATAATAATAGAAGTAAGGACGATGTGTTACATACCAGCTTCTAACCCCGCCAAATATTCTCGCGGTCTTTCAAATCTTTGACCACCGGTCTAGTTTCATCTTAAAACTCGACGAGATGATGTTTGTCCTATCATACATGGTTATAAAAAATACAACCGATTTTTTTGTTATTGTTAGTACATTAACCACACAAATAAAAAAGAACCAAAAAACATTAGGCAATGAAAATACCATTAGAGATGTCGCCAAAAGGGCTTCTTTGAGTAATACAACTTATGTGACTTCTTTGAGAATGAAAATGTAGTTCTTGTTGAGTATTAACATTATCTAAAAAAAAAATTAAACTCATGTTAGATGTAGCATAAAAAATTAAAGCTTATGTTAAATCAAATATTCAAACACAAAATCAAATATTCAAACACAACAACAATGAAGACTACATATTGTAGACATCAAATTTTGAACCCCTTTTTCGTATAAATAAAGATGTTGAAAAGAAATAAAAATAACGAAAACCATCAAGTATTGTGAGCGCGTGCCCCATCAAAGGCATGTTTCTCCCCAACGCGAGTTTTATTCCATCGTATGGTTTTCCCTTTTTGCGTTTTTAGTCATACAATTCGAGCTTAGGAATGTAATTTTCGTAAGTCGTAATCAATAACTACAATCACCGGTTCATAAAATGATTCGTAGTATAAGCATGCTCATCTTTACTAATTTGACGAGTTTTCGTTATGTTTTAAGTTAGTTTTTCGAAAAACGAAAAAAACCAGTCGCAATTAGGCGCCGGAATTTTAATCGTCTCCGAAAACCGGTAGTAATCGCTTTTCTTGATGGTCAAGTACAATCATTGTTGATTGGATAAAGAATAAGAATATATTCTTGCCTTTTTTTCAAAGCTATAACCCCGACAAATTTTTTTGCACCGTATACCCTTTCCAAGTTTCCAAATTCATCATATACCCCTCACGTTTCAAAAAATACATCAACATGCCCTTACGACTAATCTGTTAGACTTCGTTAGTCATTATACTCTAATCCCCCTAACCCTAATTAACAAACCCTAAACCTAAGCTAAACCTTTAACCCCAACCCCCTAATTAACAAACCCCATAATCTAATAACCCCTAACCATCCTAACCACCACCCCTCCCCCCACCCCTAGCCACCCACCACCCCTCCCCCACCCCCTAGCCAC
>CANSZD010003886.1:0-100895 GCA_947648045.1 Beta corolliflora | reverse complement strand
TTAAAATGAACAAAAACTTCATAAAATGACAAAAAAGTAAAAAATTGAGCAAAAGCGTGAAATGAGTAGAAAACATTAAAATGAGCAAAAAGGTAAAATGAGCCAAAATGTAAAATGAGCCAAAATGTAAAATGAGCATAAAAGTTAAATGACAAAAAACGTAAAATGAACAAATAGTAAAATGAGTAAAAAACATTGCGAAATGAGCATAAAAATGTTAAATGAGCAAAAACATAAAATGAGCAAAAATATTGTGAAATGAGCAAAATCTTTGTAAAATGAGGAAAAAATGAATGGTTCTCACTATAAGGGTGGTTCTCATATGAACCTAAACATATATATATACAGGTTTAAGTTCATATATATAGAACTTGATAAATTATGTGCTCCTCTTCAGTCATATTAATGCCAATGTTTTCTTCCAAACATAGTATTAGAAATATAATTTTACTATGGGAAAAGATATGTGTTAAAATAAGATTTCTATGTGTAAATTAAAACTAAACAATAATAATGAAGATTGCATATCATCATTAGAAATATAATTAGATCACTTACACTAGTCAAACTTGGGAGTAAGAATTGTTGCCACTAAAATCTAAGAAATAATGCTTTTACCAAAGAAAATTAAGAAAATAATTTACTTAACAGCTGTGAGAAAACAATATTAATTTAATACACCCCAAAAAAAAAAAAACTTAAAAAGAGAGGATCCATACTAGTGAGTAAGTGATATTTACCTTTTGCCTACCAATGGAAAGGCAGTAAAGCAGTGGCTTTGTCCACTTGTCGGATGAAGGAATGACATCCATGCTGATGCTCATCTTGGCTTGGGTGCTTGTTTGTGCTTCAATTCTCATATCTATCTATTACAAGTAACATACCCATTTTTTACTTCACTGTTTAATTTGTACCCCTCATAGTTCAATGGAGAAAGATTAGCTTATACTATTAAACCAATCTTATTTCTATTAAACTTTTACTTTTTTGGTTGTCATGCATTCAAAAGGAATTGGCCTGTCTCGTACTTTGTCTGCAGTGCTTTTCGGAAATACTTACAAGACTTAACAAGTTTAGCTCAAACTAATAACCCCCTTTTATTTTTGATAGCCATTAGCTCAAGCTAACCTAAGTCGTGGTCCTACACCAGTCCACCACACTTGATGGACTCTAACCGATTATTAACTCTTCGGTTATATATCAATTTTATTGGCTCTAATATTTGAATATGAGAATTTCGGAAAGCCTAAATCATCAACTTTACAAAGTTATTGCAAGCTCGAGCCAAGTTATATACTCCGATCCGGATTAATGTCTCAGAGAATGAAAGAATCTTGTATTATTTCATTCAAAATCGAAAAACTAGAGAGAAAAATTAATACAAAGAAGAGAAATAAGAAAACCGAACTAACCGACTCGAATACAGAAGTTTGTCTTTATACTAGCCGTAATAACAAACTCTAACTAATCTAACAATCCGACTAATCTAGATGCCGACTAGGATAATTAAATTATATAATCTTATATTCCCCCTTCAAGCTGACTGGGAAACAAGACAAGCTTGGAACAAAGCACATGATGATGATTGGAAGCCAATGACTTAGTAAGTAAATAAGCCAATTGAGCGGAGCCTAGGATGATTTAAACGTTTGGTATAAAGCCTTCCTCAACTTGTTCCCTTACATAATGCACATCACGCTTGAGATGTTTAGTCTTCTCATGGAATTTGGGATTTTGAGCAAGATGCTCAATGAGGTATTATCACAATACATTGTGATAGGTAGATTGACATTAACCTTCAAGTCCTCTAGAGGTCCATGAACCCATACAATCTCACTAGCAAACTTCGACATACCTCCTGTATTCGGCTTCAGCCAGATGACTACACGGGACAGGTTGTTGCTGTGTCTTCCAAGACACCAAATTTTGACCAAGAAATACCGCATATGCACTCAAAGATCCTTGCTGCCGAATGACAGCACTCCAATCCGAGTCATTATAGCGAAACTTGCAAAGAAGTGTTAGCAGAATAAAAGAGACCATGATCTAAGGTGCCTTGTAAATACTTTACCACATGTAAAGTCAGGCCACGAGATGAGGCACCTTGGTTGATGCAAGAACCACTAAGGTGCTGAACCGGATAAGAAAGATCGGGTCTAGTAAGACCTAAGTAGGCAGAAGCACCTACCAATCGCTCTTCTATACACATTTGGTTCGCCAATACATCACCAATATTAGTGGATAATTTCAATCCAAGGGTAAAGAAGTGTTGGTGAAATATCACAGTCTTCCATACCACAATCAACAAGAATATCTTTTATGTACTTTTTCCGTGAAAGAAAAGTACCTCAGCAAGCCCCGATATTTGAATACTCAAGAAATAGTTAAGATCTCCAAGATCTTTAATAGGATAAGATTTATCAAGAGCATGTTTTACCTCGTAATCCCGAGACATACAAGTCCACGTGACCAACATGTCATCAACATATACAAGAATAGCCTAAAATTCACCATGTAGATTTCTAGTGAATAGAGAATAGTCTTGTTTAGATTGAGTAAAACCCAAACTTTTAAGAAATTTGCTCAACTCCTTATTCCATTTGTCTAGATGCTTGTTTAAGACCATAGATTGACTTTGAACTTGCAAACCTCACCTTTTCTAGCTTTATCATAACCCTTTGGAGGGGTCCATGTATACTTCTTCATCTAAGAAACCATGAAGGAAGGCATTATTCACGTCCAAATTGACAGGAGAGTACAAGCATGAGCAATAGCAACAACAATTAATATTCGACGATAGCTAATTTTGTTACTGAGCAAAGGTCCGATTAAATTCTGACCTTCACTTGTTGATATCCAATGGCAACTAAACGTGCCTTATATCTTTTCAATACCACTATCCGGGTTCAATTTGGTTTTATAAAACCCATTGTGACCCAATGGCCTTCTTACCAAGCAGGTAATCGAGTCAAACCCCAAGTTTCATTGGTCTCTAAGGCTTCCAATTCCTTTGCCATAAGCGCTAACCAATGTGGATTGTGTTTTCTTGATTATAATGCCTAAAGCTCAACCACATGATGTGAGTTAACCGCCAAAGAAGCGCATTCACTGGAAGAAGAATGATTATTAAGAGTAGTGTGAGGTATATATGAAGTAATGAAATCATTAAGCTTCACATGAGGTTGCATGATTCTAGATGAATGTCTAGTAATCATATGAGACGTAGGATGAATATATGTGTCCGAAGAATTAGAATGAAAAGAGAGATTATTGTGAGAATTTGTAGAATGCACAGGAGAATGAACAATTTGTGCGATTCCGGGAATGATAGGACGAGAAGGAGAAGAAGTATCGGGGTGAGAATTTGTAGAATGAGAAGATAATTGAACAATAGGATTATTTTCGGGAATAATAGGGAATATGTTGAGATGAATTAGGAGAATGTAGAGAAAAAAGAAGAAGAATCAATATTGATAGAAATGAACCATGTTATGTATCGGTAGTAGCATGAGAAAATGCAAAAATGGATAAAGAGAAGGAAGAGATGTAGTTTGTAGTGCGAGAAGAAATAGGATAAGGAAAGATGTTTTCAAAGAAAATAATATCTCTGGAAACAAAACAAGTGTGAGTATGTAGGTCATAAACCTTGAAGCTTCGTTACCATGAGGGTAACCTAAAAATACATTTTCGGCTCGCAGCAAATTTATCTTTGTGTATGTTCATGTTATAAGCATAACATAAACAACCAAAGACCCTTAAAGTCTCATAAGGAGGAGATTCGTGGAAACATAATCTCATATGGTGATTTCCATTTCAAGAGTTTCACAAAGGGCATGTTAACAATATAGAGTAGCAAATAGTAAGAAGTCTTCCCAAAATTTCTTAGGAAGATTGGCATGAAATCTAAAAGCTCTAGAAATTTCTAAGAGGCGCTTATGTTTCCTCTCAACTCGACCATTTTGTTGAGGAACATAAGGCACACTCTTTGATGCATAACACCTCCGCGTAAAGAACCGTAAACATTGTTCTTTGATCGCCTCAAACCCATTGTCCGATCTAACACCTTTAATTCTCTTATGAAATTGTGTCTCAATCATATTGAAAAAATCAGCTACAATTTTTGAGACTTGCATTTTATTATGCAATAAAAAAGTCCAAACAAGTTCTACCTTTGTGATCATCTAATATGGTGAGAAAATATGTGGCTCCATCCAAAGATGCAACCTTGTATGCACCCCATAGATCAATGTGTATCGTCAAAACACTCCATAGCTCGGTGTGACTCACGTGAAAAGGAAGTTTTTGCAGTTTAGAATGCAAACAAACACTACAATTGTATTCCTTAATTCCTTGACAATTACACAAATCTATATGTTGCATCTTTGACAGGACATATGTCCTAAACGAGCATGCAATAGATCCAAAGTAACATCGAATTGCACTTATTTTTGAGACTAGTACTAGTCTTAGAAGGTAGAATCTCATTATTAAAGGGTTGCTCAAGAATAGCAACATTACATGAAACCCGCTTTCCAAGCTCTTGAAGTCAATAAACATGTATGATTGAAGTAGTACAATCCATTGTACTTCATGCCTATAGCCGAACCTCCTTACTAGAATGGTCCGAAATTGACAACCATTGCTAGTGAACACCACCGAAATTGACAACCATTGCTAGTGAACACCACTTTAATATCGCTAGCCACCAATTGTCCTATAGACATAAGGTTATACTTAAAGTCTTCCACCAAGAGCACATCGTGTAACACCAAATCTTCACTTAACATAACTTTTCTAGTCATTTTAACCAACCTATAACTACCATCGAGGCAATCCTACCTTTATAGGTGAGTTTAATTTTCTTTATCAAACAATATTCTCATCAAATGTCATGTGATCACCTGCGCCGTAATCAATTATCGTTGCCATTATCATGTTGTCAAATACTTGAACAAGATAATGATGTTATACTGCAAAGCTAGCAAACCGCTATAGGAGTCGCCGCACGCAATGATCTTCGCTATCGCGCTCGCTTTCGATATTCCCGCATGACTCGTTGACATATCATAGTAATCATGTTCGAGTGTCACCAGCCAGTAGAGCGGCATTAGGATGTTGAACAAAACCTTGATCCAAAGGTGTATCTCCATATCCAAATACGGGCATTAGCCGCCATTTTTCCTCCGGTAATCTTCTTCCTAGCTTTCATAGAATTATACCATCGGATATCCTATCAACTTAAAACATCGGTCAACAGTATGACCTCTTCCCTTTACGGTGATCGCACACTTTCTCCATTTTCTCCTTTTTCCAATTCCTTTTTGTATGTGTTTGAAAAATTCTTTTGTGGTTGAAATGACCTATTCATTCTTTGTCGCTTACAAGATCACTTCCCGCATTTAATTCCATGAACCAAGACCGACTTCATGTTGCTTCTACAATTTGTTGAACAATTGAGAAAGCACGATTTATGGTAGGAATAGGATCCATAGACAAAATATTGGATATAGTAGTATGAAAACCATTATTTAATCCTAGTAAAAATTGTACGAGTTTATCTTCGACCTCCAAATCATGTTAATTTTTTTAGAAATTTACATGAACACGAGTTTAGTGCACAACAAGTACACACAGTAAAACATTTTCAAACTTTGCAATTCAATCCCAAAGTTTCTTGATCCTTCCATAATAAGCAATGATCGACATATTTTCTTGATTCAAAGATTCCAATTTCTTTCTTCAATTGATACACAAGTGGTCCATTAGATTGACCAAAACGTTCTTGTAATTCAATCCACAATTCAACGAATTCTCCATGAATCCAAATTCACCACTAATCGAGACTCATAGAGCTTAAAAATCCGACTCATAACCATATAATTAGCTCTTTTCCATTTCCGATAGCTTTTTTTATCCTTTTCATCGTGCATTTTAAAGCTCCATTATCAAAATCTTCTTTATTCTTCGCAACCAAAGCTCTTCTTATATTTCTACTCCATCTCATGAAATTTTTCTAGAAAAATTTGCGTGTAAAAGCGAAGAAGTTGGATTATCGAAGTGGAAATAAACAAAGGATCAACGTTACCTCCATTATCACCATTTCCATTTCCATTTCCGCCGGCTCCATTTCTTCCAACTCCAACTATATTTTCTCCATTCAATGAAATTTCGAATCTTGTACCATGATTTTCAAGAAATCGATTGATTTGCAAGATAATGAAATCGTAAATCAACTCAAATCAACAAATGAAATCGCAAATTATCGGCCGATTAATTCTTCAATTGAATCGCAAATTCTAAGAATTGATTTGTGTCAAAATTATGGAAAAAACCTCAATTTCATGAAAGAAATTGAGCTCTGATACCATGAAGAATGAAAGAATCTTGTATTATTTCATGCAAAATCGTAAAACTAGAGAAAAAATTGATACAAAGAAGAGAAATAAGAAAACCGAACTAACCGAGTTGAATACGTGAAGTTCATCTTTATACTACCCGTAATAACAAACTCTAACTAATCTAACAATCTCTAACTAATCTAGATGTTGACTAGGATAATTATATTATATAATCTTATATATTCTAATTCCGTATTGAGAATCATTAAATCCCAATTAAGAATGCCTACTTAAGCCGTATTCATTATTGCTTTACTTAGTTACTTTTCGAAATATGTAATCTATACTAATATATTAAAAGGCGTTCCAAACAAGGAACGATGTCACGTGTTGTTTTCCCTAAGAGTGTTTTAATCCATCTAATCCATATGCAATAAAAAGATAGAATATGCATTGTATAAGATTTGATCACGTGATCACAAGCATATATGTTAAAGTCTTAACCACTAATAATCTAAGTGATAATTCGAGGTTATCATTTTAAAGTAAATTACTAATAAATGAAAGACATAATTACCCGGAGAGTTATCCAGGCCTAAAACTAGTTATTACCTGACCACGTTCTTTCCTAATTGTACAATTAGCCTGAAAATGAAATGGCTACACTAGTGGAAAAAAATTCAACCGTGCGGGGTCAAAACCGGCACCTTCCGGTTTGGGACTCCTCGGTTGGACTCGCAACATTCCTCAAATATTAACCGATCCGGTTTAGTTAATCATTTAAAGTTGGGTTTTGACCCAAAACCGCAGCCGATTGACCACACCAAAACCAAATATTTTTTTTTTTTTTTCGTGCATTTTCCTTTCTAACTTACAATGAAACAAGAGGTTTCGATGATTAGAAATCCTTTTCTAACACAATTGCAAAACCAATCACACAAATGGATTATATAACAAACGAATTGATAGAATTGTATTTTATACAATTGCAGCCAATCACATAAACAGAGCAAACAAAATTAATAGAAATTAAACAATAGAAAGAAAGAAAAACGAGAATGGGGCTGAACAAAGAATCAAATCAATAGAAATTCTTTAACCTAAATAGCAAACTTTATCCACAGAACAACCAAATTTCGATTTTTATCCAAACTTATACAACTTTAAGACGGACGAAATAAAAAATGAAAAAAATCAAATGCAAACAAATGCAAATAAACAAACGAAACTCTAACTAAAAATACGAAACCCTAAATAACAAAAACGAAAATAATCGAAAGTTAAACTACTCATAATTACAAACGAAAATAAGAAAATAAAACGAAAATGAAAATTAAAACGAAAACAAATAAACCCAATCGTAGATCCGGAACAAAAAAATTGAAGTAAATAACAAACTTGTTTTGAAATTCATCAATACAATGAAAACCTCCAACATTGGGAGGAGAGACCACACGGTGGAGATAAGATCCGATGAGGAGGTGACAACTGACGAGATTCAATGACACGACGGCGACGAAAATTAACGTAAGAGACGACACCGACAAATACCGAGAGTGGTTGGTGGTGGTTGTTGACAATGACCAGGGACGTGGGTGGAGAGAGAACGCCTTACTGATGAGCGAGAGAAACCGATGAGCGTCCATTAAAGGAGGGTTCTAGCGGTGAGATCAAAAACGACGGTGGTTGACGAAGAAACGACGGTGGTTGTCGATGAAGAATCGAGAGGAGACGAAGAAATGAAAAGCGAAGAAACGAAGATGGTGGTCAAGATCTTATGGGAGGATGTTTGTTGATGATGATAGATGATTTAGGGCTTGTGAGAGGAGAGGAGTTGATGAGAGGGAAAAGAGGAAGGGGGCCGATGAGAGGAGTTTTAGGTTTGAGAGAGGAAACACCCATGAACCGCGTTTTATACGTAGAGGGGTTGGGCCAGCTGGGACGCGTTGGGCTTTAAATGAGGTTGGATTGAGGGAGCGATCAGTAGGCCGCATTTATATACCTAATATTCTATAGCTGATCCGCTTTTTGAACCGATCGGCCACCGGAAAACTGCCGCGGCTTTCTGCTTAACCGATCCGGCTCTCTAAGAACCGCGCAACGGGGTTTTTGCTCTCAAGTTGCCCACCCAAAATTTCCGATGATTTACCGATTCTTATTTTTAAGGACCGCAGCGGCCGTGCTGTGACATATAGGCGTTTTTTCCACTAGTGTTACACAATCTATACTAATACATTAAAAGGCTGTCTTTGGTGTTATATTTATAAAATAAAATGTTAATAAACGAATGTTACAATCCCGGGGAAGCCCGCCTAAAAACTAAAGCTTTTCTATTATTAAATGGTTATAGCTTTTTTTTAGAAAAATTTATGTAATTAGAACATTTTAAACGTAATGCCGCAAACCAATATATATTCCCACGAACACTTGAGAATGACATTTTCTACTATCATGAGATGCATCATCATACATACATGTGATGCACACGTGGCCCCAAAATACAGAGATAAGTATTATCATATATTTTTTATGGTAGCGAGAAGGACTCGTGACCTCACTCTCAACCCACACTACGTTTCGGCCCAACATTTATTTGGGCCCAAGCACTTGACAAGAGAGAGAAACGTAGCGTAAATCTTCCCCCAAATACGGAGTTGGGAGGATTCAAACCTCATACCTTAAGCTGCTGCGAATCCCCTACAAATTACACCAATAAGCTATTATCATATGTATAATGCACGTGACCATGTGTGGCCCCAAAAATAGAGTATGAGTAACTCTAAAGTGGTACAGTTGGTATGTACTATCAGTAGTCTATAATCCCATTGAATGCATTACATTGGTATTACTATAAGTTGTTCGTATCAAGGAAATTCTTGAGGCGGAGACAACGGGATTTGCAAATGGGTGTAATAAGGTGAAAAAGGTTGTTTTAGCAATCCATATGCATCTTGTTCTTGATAATATATACTTCGTCGACAATGCATATAGTTCGACGAGATCTCATACGATAATTGTTGGAAAAAGAAGCCATCCAAATTTTCAATTCTCTGTACTAAACACTATATGCATATTTGTACATTCGTCACCTTGACATTGGTTAACATTGTATCACACTAGATTTGTTTCTTATAATATGTTTAAAAAATGTCTTGCTCTGACTACAGTAAATCTGATTAGATAATGTTATAATAACAAAAAGTTAATAGATAAAGAAGGTCAAATTAAATCTTGTCTTTTTTATCCAAATGCATGGAACTAATGCTTGTTTCGGGTCACAATATATAAAAAAACAATCTTAGAATTGATTAAAAAACATTTTCTACTCCTCTGATTTCGGTGATCCACATTATTATCAAATCAAAAAGATTCAGCATCTTGTTTGCTTGAAATAAACCATCGAAAAATTCGTTGACTTCATATAGTATTCTTAGAATTCTGATATAATTCTGCATGAATCATGTTGTACTAGAGTAATTTTTCAGTATACGTACTAATGTAAAAAGATATAGTGCGAGGACCAAAGGTTATAGCCTTATAGGATTCAATCATAGAGTTAGTTTATGTGGGACCGATCCACGATAATATTATCGCATCAAAACCACTTATTTCCATATAAGTAATCTTTTTAAATTTTAAGTTACACTATATAATTACTATCTACCATAAGAATCGCTTTTTTTAATATAAATGAACTTTTTTTTTTTAATATAAGTGACTCCTTTCTTCACATTAGTTTTATCATGATGAAATTTTCACATCGTGACATAGTAACCTTTTTTTCATACCAAAACTCCGGAATTTATATCTATTCATCTTTTATATTTAATTTTCTATATAGTGATTTTTTTGTCAAAAATCACATTGGTAATTAAAATTGCCCACACTAATTTAGTGCACCAAGCTCATATAAGTTTTTACTCACTCATATGCATGCGGGGATCTTTCAATCGTTGATGTAAAAGTTTGACTAGGGAAACTAAAGGAAACAATCTAATTCTAACATGTGAATAGGTTTAAACTAAGATTATGTTTTAGAACCACGGATATTTTAAATTTTGGGAGTAATAGTTTTGGGATTTCTGTAAGAACTACAAGCTAGAAGATGTTCCAGAAATTCCAATGACAACTACAATAAACGTGCAACATATGATGCACTGGACACTCTCCACGAGTCAACGTTTCCCGACATTTTTAAACTCACACTTCGAATACACTCCGCCCATCCAATTTCCTTTTCGAAAAATAATAATTAATCAAAACCAGACCAACATAAATTTTTTTGTTACTGGAAGAAAGGTTTTCCCTCTCAATCCGACTTTTTCCTTTCAATATCTTTAAAACTAAATACAATTTATCAAACACGTAAAATATTGTATATTACGGTGTTCCAACGTTTTCACTCTTCGAACTTTGCGTTTCCCGTGCCTACGTGTCGCGTGTCCAGCGTCGGTGTCCCGGGTCTCCGTGTAACTTACATTGCGAACTTTTGAGAATACTACTTGGGTTTTGTACAAAAGTAAACCTTTTCGACGTAGCTCTAGACACAATAAATTGGTAATAAAACTGTAAAAATACTCCTTAATGCTACTATTATTTACATGTAAAGTTCCTCGATCTTGAATTATTTGGAAGCATCAAATGTAAGAGGAAGTACACAGCCTCAAGGCCTTTGTCCCTTAGCATCATCCTAATTGTTCACTCATAACTTAATAATGTTTAACTATACTATAGTAGGTTTTAGATTTAATTAACTTAATGATAAGTGCTCATTAACTCACAAATAGTCCTATTGCATAGACCTTAATCAATTGATAGATTGCTTAATGATTAACTTTACTTTGCAAAAGATCGCAAGTCATGTCCGACATTACTTGTGTCAATCTGAATAAGTACAAACACTTCAAAAAGCTTCTCACATAAAAGACAGAAGATTTCACTTATTTCAAAATGGACTGTAATATATATGACACTATTCTTTTTTCAAGTTTCAAGTGCACTCACATTCACTAAATTATGTGAGTTATTAATTACTCCATCTCGTAGCTTTTTTAGTTCTCAGACACTGAAATTCTTGACACTGGCCACAAGGAGAATCCTCTAAAATTCTTCTCAATATACAAGAAAAAATATGGCCATTTTAATCCGTCTCAATATATAAAAAAAATATGGTCATGTGGGTTTTATTAATGTTCAATCGTTATAATTTGCTTAAGATGTAATTAAAGATATTTAAAATTTAAAGCTAATAAACCTATCTATCTCCTTGATAGTTGATTATGGATATGATGTCCTTTGAAGCTGAGTGAGGGTACTGAATACTTTTGATAATCTCTGCGCAATCTGTTAAAATGGTTAGATTCGTAGTTGTGGTCATATTATCCTTCATAGCTTTTAGGAACTTTGTATGATCTTTATTGCAAACCCCCAAGCTATTCCTGCTTTCCAAGAACCGTCTGGATTGGATATGCCATTGCAATTGGTTCCTTACTCTGGTGTTGAGTGTTGACTTTGATCAGTTGTTATTTCGTCTTGTCCGCTTCCTCCCTTCTTGAGCAGCTATGTAGAATTCTGAGTTTCACTTTGAGTAATATAATCCTCTTTTATGTTCATGACTCTATTTCGGATTCAGTTTTGAAAAATCTCACTTATACCTAATACCTATTCTTTCTTTTCTTTTTTTACCATCTTCAATATACTTTCTCAATTAAAAGTATAAAGTGATTATAACAGTGCGAAGCATATAGAGTAATGAAGTCAAATCAATAAAGTATCCTAGCATGTGTGTAAACTGTAAACATCATCTCATTTGACTTTTATATTTTTGGTACAAATCTGATTTGACTTATTTAAATTAGCTAGATTTCATGTATATAGGTAGCCAATAATCATACATACTCGTGCTTTATGAATAGACGGACGAAACCATGCACTACCTTGCTAAATTGCCACATAATATAAGTTCTTAACTCAACATAGATTCATCATAACTTCTTAGAAAAATTTATGAACAATTGGCAGTTGCCACCACACCAATTCCATTAAGTCACGATTTTCATCTACGAACAGTCAGGAAAGAGAAATCCAATAGATAAGTGCCAAAAATTAAGTCAAAAAAGATGACAGTGTTGGTGAATTTTGAATACGATTGATGCTTGTATATTATTGGTAATGTATGGTGAAGAAAAATTCCCAATTAAAGTTGTCTATTGGTGGCCTAGAATTATGTGGTATTACTAATACTATCCAACTACATATATTATATAGAACTATAATTGAGCCCACATAATTCAAAATGTGGTGTTTGATTTATTGAGGAATGATAAATGTCTAACCGGTAGACATTTATCAAACATCTAACAACCATGTGAGCAGACACAAGTGGGAATAAGTGAATTTGTGGCAAAAGTACACACGCTACGCCATTATTCATTCAAAAAATATTACTTTTGTAATTTTCAAACTTTATATCTCGCAATTTGTATTTTAAAAAATATATATATATACCAATATTCATATATTTTTATTCTCTACAAATAGACATCCATTTTGATATAATTTCATCATATTTTTATTTTACTCTTCTATAAAAGCAACCCTAAGGTAGAAAAATGTTGAAGTTAGGTATTTTGCTATCGATAATTGGGTTCGAGCTTCCTCACGTAGCTTTGAGTCGAGATCCGTTGTTCAACTCGACTCGCCAACATCTCGAGTCGAGTTCGAGCTCGAGTCGAGGTTCGACCGAGCATTGACATGCAGTCGATCTCGAGTAGCTCGCGAATCGTCTCGTCTCATTTACACCCCTAATATCCCCATTTTTTATCTCCCTCCTTTTCTAAATTATTGTGTCATACTCCAATGTTGCAAGTCATAAATAACTAGAGGAAGTATATGTTACTCTCTTTTTTTATGCAAACCGTATGTTACTCTAGAGATGGCCAATAGTGCGGCCAATCCAAATCCAACGCACATCTTGGGTCGTGTGGGCCGAGCCCACGAAAGTCTGGCCCACTCGACTCGAACCGTGAAATTAGTTTGGTGGCTATGCGGGCCGCAATTTTTGAACTCAACCCACGAAAGCCCGCTACTAAAACCGCCTAACTTGGTCCAAATAGACATGAACCTGACTGGCCCAGCGACCACAAATGGCCCACTGCTAGGCCCACGAATCGCGTAACCGTTCGAACCGCGAAACCCGGCAATCACCTGTGGCCAAGATTTTTCAGCCCACTAGTCCCCAAACCTTAAATTCTCACTGTCCTGGCCCCAGCCATGAAATCTCGACCTGCCTTTAGGGCCATGACCGCCCCGCACCTGGCCATCTCTATGTTACTCTATATGTGAAGATATTTTGTGTTGCAATGTAAATATTTGGACTATCAAAAAGATTTTCTCTATAACCATATTTTTTATACCCATCTAATTCCCACAAATAAAGTTATTTTATCATGTAGCTTTGTTTTTTGATAAAATATTGTGATAATTTTAGAGTTGAGCAGGAAGAAATTTGGCATCAATCTTTTGTCCATAATATAGTTTTGTCATATAATTCTCCTACTTTAATTTGTGCACCAAAATATTAAATTCCTGCTTTCCATAAATGTATAAATAGGAGTATATGACTAGCCCAACATTATGCTTTATTGCTTTTGACCTCAGAACACAAAGAAGAGGCAGCTAGTGGTACTACAGAAAATAAGGCAATAATGTAATTTGACCCGAAAATGTAGCTGCGGTATTTCCACCACCACTTTCCTTCGGTTTGATTTCAAATAAAAGTTGAGCTTTCCTCCATTATCACAATTCTAAAATCTGAAAGAAAACTTAGAATTAATATATGTGCATTTATGTGCATGTGACCTGCATTCGCTAGCGACATTCGACGTTGACTTGTAATATTCATTACTTTGCTATAAGCTTGCAAGTTGCAAAGATTTTTTTTTTTCGACAATCGGTAAAAACTCGCATTAATCAAAACGCGAAATGAACCAACGCTAATACAACAAAACTAAAATAACTATCACGAACAAGAACTACAGGAACTTGAACGTATTCTTTAAAGAAAACACTAACTATTATGTCCAAACCGAAAGTTAGTATTCGGAAATATGGCGGAGAGGTTGGATATGAGAAGATATATGTTGAGATACAAACCCTAACGATCTTCATGGAGAGATTGTCGAACAACAACTAGTAGAGCCCAATGCCTACTAGTGTCACTCTTTTGTTAAAAAATTAATTTTGTTTTCAATCCTCCTGAATCTTGATGCCATAAACTCATACAAACTTGATTTCTTTTGGAATGTTAAATTAAAACATCTTATTATATACGTGAATGTATTATGTAGCAACTCACCCCCTGTACTTATGCCGATTATGCAAGTTGACCCCTTAACTTTCATATGTAGCAAATTCATTTCATGACTCTTATAAATCATTCAGATCAACACCCAATCAAGTTTTCCGACCAAATTGTTGCCGGAAAAATGATGTTGCACTAAAACATACTCCCTCCGTATTTTTTATCTTTCTCACTTTGGAATCTTGACACTATTCACAATTAGAGAGAATATTTTAAATTTTTCTCAATATATAAGAAAAAATATAGTCATGTGTGCTTGCTTGATTCGTCTCAATGAGTATATTATTAATATTCAATTATTATAATTTTTACTAATATGTAATGAAAGATATTTAAGGTAGAATAAGTGCGTTGGCAAACGTGCAAAGTTAAAGAGGAAAAGATAAAAAAATACAGAGGGAAAGACTTATTTGGACTTTTTATATCCAAATAGAACTTATATAATTTCATCAATACAAGTAATATACGAATTTAATTTGCTAATTGTATCCTGTTTATAATTTACTCGTAATTTTGTTGGTAATGGACCATTATGGTGTATGAATCTGAACAAAATGGTGAGAAATAATTCAATTAGTTTACTTACTGGAATTATAAATTGGTGTTACGTTCTTCCGCCATATGTGTGAGAGAATGAAGAGTAGATAGATATTTTCATTAAATCAAGTAGCCAATGACTTTCTTTTTGCGCTTAATTAAGGAATAACCATCTATACTAATATATTAAAAGGCGTGCGTGACAACGTATACACGCCACGCGCACCTCCATTACTCTACTAGGAATTGTTCAATGTGTAATAGTGTACATATGTCATGTCAATTAACAAAAGTAAAATTGGTTTGCAATAAGATTTGAACACGTGACCTCTTGCTATTATACATAGCATAATTACCATCTCAACCAATTTTTAATCATGCTTTAAATGTCCATAGTATTATATTTGTACCTTTTAAATGTTGAGTTTTCTTTAATATATTTTAATGCGAATGAAAAAAAATACATATCAAGTTTGGAAAACAATACCACCCGGGGTAATGCCCGGGCCCAAATACTAGTTAATCTTTAAATTAGTGATATTTTATGTTTACTCTGAAGTAGAGAAGAGGAGCATATAATTTAGATAGAAGAGAAGTTACTTGTGTCGATACGGAGGAGGAAGAGCGCAAATTAGATCCTCGGGGAAGCGGAGTAGGATGAAGCATCCTACACCTTCCCTAAGCGACGTTGTTTTATTAGTTTTTAGACCAAAAATTTGGCCGCTGTTAGATTTTTGAAAGCGGCCAACTCCCCTATTTCAAGTTTTTTGCACTTTGTTGCCTACATCACTCACTCATTCACTCTCTTTCTCCCTCATTTATTTTTCAAGAACCATTTCAATTCTCTCTCATTTATTTTGTTCTTCATTTATTTCTCCCCTCGATTTTCATTCATTTCTATCATAAATTCCCAAAAGTTGATATTTGGTTTTATTTTCTATTTTGCATTTCTTAAATTTTGCATATTTTATGTACTCAATTTGTAAAATGGAGGATATAAGTGGAAATGATGGAATTTCAATTGATAATGTTATTCCTTCTAATGCAATGGGAGATTTAGGTGATGGAGGAGAAAGAGAAGAAGATGAATTACCGAGATTCCGGTATTTATTTGTTGAAGCAATTTTTGATGTACAAATGCATATGATTTGTTGTACAATAATATACTGAGTATACATTTTGTATTTTTCAAGGGATCAAAGTAATGACCATCGCTGTACATTGTGATTTATCCTTATCGCGTTGGTTGTGGTACCTTTTTGATTACTAGCTCCACCTACCAGTTGCTGTACATGTACGTACCTTGCATGTACGTACACTTTGTTGACAATCATGTACATTAACTAGTTTATAATCATTTTGTTATGTGTCAACCTTTTGTTTTAATACCTATATTGAGTTTTTTTTTTTTTTGTGTCTATAGAATATGTTGAGTCCGAGACATCCGAATTGATACTCAAAGAGGTTGCTAATGACGAAGAAGCTTACAAATTATACAATGAATATGCCTTTAAATGTGGATTCGGGATTCGTAAGGCCAAAGTTTGTTGGAGATATGATACAAAGACCATTAGACAACGATTTTTAGTTATGCATGCATGTTAGTGAAGCTAATGTACATTTAGTCATACACAGTGAACATTAACGCAACTGTAATGTACACAGAACAAGGTCACTCTATAAAATAACTTGAACATCCAACCATAACAACATTGTACATTCAAAGCTTAGTAATTGAACAATCTTGCTAGAACATTTGTACATTGAGTCATATCCAAAGTGAACATTCAATCAAACAAAGAATGTATATATTTTGAGTTATAACCAAGGAACAATATCAACATCATAAAATACCTTGAACATTCAATCATAACAACATTGTACATTCAAGCATAGAAATTAAACAATCTTGCTATAGCATTGTACATTGAGTCATAACCATGGAATATTCAATAAATCAATATTGTACATCGAGTCATATCCAAAGTGAACATATTGAATTTCATCACTTTGAATTGTGGCACCCGGGAGCACTATGAGGTATGGGACCGTAATTGTACATATTGAATTTCATCGATGAACAAACATCAACACACCGGTGTACAAAGAAACAAAGATTGCAAATTACTCACTCGACATCGCCTTCAGGAGTTGGGTTACTTTCACTGGGGTCATCATTGGACATTTTGATTTTGTTAATGAACAACCACGAAGCCAAGAATGTACAAAGAAACATAATAGAATAAAAGTATTCATTTGGCATCCTAGTTGCATGTAATTTTCACTCTCACTTGTGGGACTGTCGCAGTGTCATTGTACATATATTGAATTTTAATGAACAACCATAGTCTATCATTTGTACCTTTACCCCAGAATGTACAATCAATTTCACTTAATGTACAACAATGTAAATAATAAGAAGTAACCACAGTTTGTTTGCATGTTCATAAAAATAACAACATAGTTCATATGTTCAATGGAAGTCCATTATTGTACAACGTAAAGATTAACAATGTAAGTCAATTGTTCAAATCAAATTCCATCATGCAACCCCATAAAATCGCCAATAACACACAATGAACAATAACAGACATCTAAAGTACAATCCTTGTGATATAGTGAACAATGTGTAAAGACTGATCTTCAAAGTACAAAGTTCGTATATTTCTTCGCATTTTTCCCCTTTGCTCTCAAAAGGGTGGCCAATGGTATTTCTTCACTTTGTGTTCTTGCAACCCCAAACAAAAATGAAATTTAGTAACTAGAGGACGAAATTTAAAAATGAAATCATTAAACATGGAAGGAGGAGAAAATTACTCAATTGTTGGGATATCGAACCAAATTTAGGGTATTGAATGAACTATTTGCAAAATTTATGACTAATTTTTGGGATGGTGGAAGATAATTATAGTGGGATTGGAAATATGGAGGTTATGGAGGTTATGGAGTTTTTTATTTTTTTGGAGAGAGAAAATGTAGAGGGAAGTGAAATGATGGGTGCGGGAAAGAGAGAAGTGGTGAACAAAAGATATCGGGGAAATGATGGCGGTTGGCATCAAATCGATTATTAAATGGTGAACCAGAATCGTCAAATCAAGCTTACTTTTGAATTTTCGACATGTACACTGGAAGTAAGGGAATGTACATTGGCCGTCAAATCAATTACTTTTTGCATGTTCATTGGTGCGTTTTATTCTTCTTGCCTTACGTTTGGGAGCCGGTGTAGGATGCTCATCCTACACCTCATACCAACATCTACTTATTGGAGGAAGAGACCATGAATCTTAGAATTGCAAATCGAGATTTAGCATTGAATTGATTAGTGCGAGAACCGAGATAAAGTGTTCAACCTTTTTGTCTCGTCTACTTAGGGTTTTAATTAGGGGTGTAAGTGGATTGGACCGGATTGGACTTTGCCAAATCCAAATCCAAATTAAAAGTTTTTGACTCGAGAAATTGAGTCCAAGTCCGATCCAAATATTTTTTGAGTCCAACCAGTCCAAATCCGATAATTTTTTATTGAGTCCGAATACACCCGCTCCAAGTCCGGATTATTATACTTCCTCCGTTTATTTTACATATTACACTTTCACTTTTCACGCATGCCAATGCAATATTTTGAGGACATATATCTCTAATTTTGTATTTGTAAAAATTATAAAAAGTACACATTAAAAAAAATACATATTAAGACGAATCTAAAAAGATCCCACATGACTATATTTTTATTCACGTATAAATCACAAACGATGGTCAAAGTGAAATTTGTGAATAGTAAAAATGTTAAAACGTAACATGTAAAAAAAAATGGAGGAAGTATTATGTTTTTCCCCGATTTAGATTCAATGATTTTCAATATTTTCTCATAATTGAATTTGAAAAATTGAGCTCATTATATCCATTCCAGAAGATAAGTCACATACATCTTTTATATTATATATATAAATATTAAATATATATATACATTATATATAAAAATATATAATATATATATTATATGTATAAATATTTTTGACCGGACCGACTTATTGGACTCCGAAAGGGATGAGTCCAAATCCAGTCCGAAAATATTTGGACTCGAAAATTTGAGTCCGAGTCCAGTCCAAAAAAATTTCAGTCTACTCCAGTCCGACAAGTTTGGATTGGACTGGATTGGACTCTGGACTTTTCGCAGACCGCTTACACCCCTAGTTTTAATTAAGTACGCATTAAGAAACAATGTATAAAAAAGTGTATAATACTAGTATTAATTAAATCAATTTAAGATGAATCTATATATATATCTAAAACCCAAGACAAAATAATGCCATGCTGCCACATGTACTCCCCCTCCCCCACACAATTAAATGAGAAATATTAAACAATAAAAACGTGTGTTATAACTTATAAGACTCGAACTCATGACCTCTCATTTGATATACAAATGCACTAAGCAACTACTCTATTATCTCATATTGGTCTTTATGGGAAAAAGAATATATTTAAAGACAATATAATTTTCTATTTTTAAGACAATCAAATACATTTAATACAATTAAATACAAATGTATATATTAATACTCATTAAGCTATTGTTAATAATAACGTGTCCTATCTTTCAAAGAATCTCATATTAAAACAAAAAAGCTCTTCATTTTGTATAACCACCATAATTAACAAAACTACACCATTTCATTGCATCGTACCGTATTCTTACACATTAACCTACATCTAAAAAAAGATTGTATTATATTTTTTATAAGTAATTATATATTTATAAATATGTACTCTCTTGAAGCCGAGGTTATATTGATGAATAATTCATATTATAATTTACTATGTAGAAAATTTAAAAGGAACTTGAGATCACTTCCTAAGCACAATACAATGCCTATAACTCTTTTTTTTTTTACTTTTAATTTCTCAAGTGTTTGATTCAATACTTCAATTTCACATTGATAAATTATTAGGGCATCGCCGAGCTAACAACTAGTTTGGATCTATAAATCATTTCATATGTTTATTTGATGCCACGTCATTATCTCGGCAATGATTTGGCCGGAAAAAAGATTGGATGTTAACTGCATAATCTGTAAGAGTTACATGGTCAATTTACTCTATGTAAAGATTAAAGGGGCAACTTACCCAATGGGTAAAGTGAAGGGGGTTGATTTGCCACTAAATACTATCCCTAGTAAGATCATATTCATAATATTGGAGTCATGTTTTTGACATGTTGTACAATGTTAGTTTTCATGAACCAAGTATCATTTCCGCCATGAAAACATCAAGAGCTTTAGCAATGTTGACAGAGAAAGAAAATAGAGAGTGATTCAATTGTGTAAGATCAGAAAAGAATGTAATAAAATTGAAGGATTTTTTGTCCCAAACTACCTTTAACTTTCAAGTTTTTGCGAGAAACTACCTTATAAAAAATTGTTGTCCTAAACTACCTTACTTTTACAATTTTGTTGTTGACAAACTACCTTATGCCAAGGTTTCCAAAGATTGACTTTTATTTTTCTAGATCAAAATTGTGGGAAAAACAAAATTACCCTTGTGGAAATTGAGGAGGGTGATTGTTTCAATTTTAGTTTAAGTAGAAAAGGAATTTAATGGTGGATTGGTGGTACAAAGTGTCACATAAATATAAGAGAGAGAGCTCCGCGCACACAAGGAAATGGGGAAATTAGGGTGGGGAAAATTAAAAAAAGGCTTAAGAGGTCAAGTGATATAACGTGACATTAAAAACCGTAAAAAACAAAAAGTCAACGCCTTAAACCTGATAAGGTAGTCACAACAACAAAATGGTAAAAGTAAGGTAGTTTGGGGACAACAATTTTTTAATAAGGTAGTTTCTCGCAAAAACATGAAAGTTAAAGGTAGTTTGGGAAAAAAATCCAAAATTGAATGAATAATTTACAAGTTGTGAGTCTTCTTTTATAGTAGAAGTTGTACAAGATGAGAGAAAAACCGACTAAATAATTCTCGTTACAATTGAGAGAAGTTAGTTAGAGACCTATGGTGAGTTGGCAACGTAACATCAACAATATACTTAACATCCCCCCTCAAGGTTGGCAGGGTTGGAGATCATGTCAAGCTTGCTTAAAAGAAGCTGAAATTGAGTAGAAGGTAAGGCTTTTGTGAACACATCAGCTAGTTGTTGCTGAGTAGGCAAATAAGTGAGTTCAATGAGACCTTCCATCACCTTTTCTCTAGTGAAGTGGCAATCTAGATCAATATGCTTGGTTCTCTCATGGAACACAGGGTTCCTAGCAATGTGTAATGCAGACTGATTGTCACAATGAAGAATGAGTGGTGTGAGATCAAGGACTTGCAATTCTTTTAACAATCTAACCAACCAAGTGATCTCAGCAGTAGTATTGGCCATGGCCCTGTACTCTGCTTCTGAGGATGATCTAGAAACTGTAGCCTGCTTCTTGCTTTTCCAACTAATAGGCGAGTCTCCTAACATAAGCAAATAGCCTGAGAGTGACCTTCTGGAATCAGGGCAAGAAGCCTAATTTGAATCTGAGAAAGCTTAAAGCTTGAAAGTAGTAGCACCCTTGAGAAGTATACCCTGGCCAAGAGTATGTGAGACATAAGATAAAACATGATATAAATTAGCATCCATGTGAGCAGTCCTTGGAGAATGCATAAACTGATTGAGGACTTGGACTGAATATGAGAGATCTGTCCTGGTGTGAGTTAGGAAATTTAATTTCCCAACTAAACACCTATAAGAAGTAGGATATGTGAGAAGATCACCTGAAGTTGCAAACAGCTTAAGGTTGAGAGGAAGTGGTGTGACTGCTGACTTGAATGTAGAGAAGCCAGAAGAAAGCAAAAGCTCTTTTATGAACTTCTTCTGAGTCATAGTAATACCTTCAGGAAGATAACAAATTTCCAAGCCCAAAAAGAAGCTTAACTCACCAAGATCTTTTATACTGAAAGGTTATCAAGATGTTGTTTCAAGTGAGTGATGCTGGCAATATCATTGCCTGTGATGATCATATCATCAACATAAACAGCAGCAATGGTGATAGAAGTACCATGAACCTTGGTAAACAGGCTGTAATCGTTCTTTGATTGAGTGAACCCTTCAAGCACAAGGGCTGCAACCAACTTTACAAACCATTGCCTGGATGCCTGTTTCAGCCCATATAGTGATTTTTTAAGTTTGCACACCTTGTTATTAGGGTTAGGATAGCCTTCAGGTAACTTCATGTACACTTCCTCATGGAGATCTCCATGTAGGAAGGCATTATTGACATCTAGTTGGAACAATTTCCAACCTTTATAGGCTGCTAATGCTAGGATACACCTAACTGTAGGCATTTTGATTACAGGAGAGAAAGTTTCCATGAAATCAATGCCATATTTCTGATTATAGCCTTTTGCCACTAATCTGGCTTTATATCTTTCAATTTGCCCATCTGCTTTCAATTTTATTTTGAACACCCACTTTGAACCTATTGGCTTCTTGCCTTTGGGAAGATCAACAACATCCCAGGTGTTGTTCTGTGCAAGAGTAGTAAGCTCTTTGTCCATTGCTGCAATCCATAATGGATTAGAGGCTGCTTCAAAGTAACTGGTGGGTTCCATGAGGTCAGTAGAGTTAGCTATAAAAGCCTGAGAAGAAATAAGTAAAGCAGAAAAAACCACAAGGTTACACCAATGTGAAGAGGAATAAGTTTGACAAACATTGTCTTGCAGCCAAGCTGGAGGCTTAGAATGTCTTGATGTTTGTCTAGGTCTATGATCTAGTATAGGTGGAGAAGGATAAGGAGGAGGAGTAGGTGAAATAGAAGGTGGAGAATCAAGAAGAGTAGGAGAAGTATCTTGTGAAGAAGGTGGAGTATTGTTAGGTGAAGAGGGAGAAGTGGTTATATCGGTAGTGTAAGAAGTAGAAGTGGAAGAATCGTAAGAAAGGAAGTGGTTTGCTGCAATGGGTTGTTCCGCAAAGAGTAAGTTCAAATGGATCACAAAAGATATGATCATTGTTGACGATGGAAGGAAGAATTGGAAAGGTAAAGTGTTGGGAGATTACTTAATGTGAAATGGGAAGTGTTGTTCATGAAAAACAACATCCCTATCAATAACAATCTTGTGAGTGAGAAGAATATATACTTTGGGCTTTTTTATGAGAGGGATATCCAATGAAGACACAAGCTTCAGCTCTTGGATCAAACTTTGTTCTCCCAATTTTAGAAGTAGAAACAAAACACAAACTGCCAAATACTCTGAGGTGTGAGAGTTCAGGAGCAACATTATGAAGTTTTTGATATGGAGACACATGTTTCAAAGACAGGATTAGGCATCATGTTGATGATGTGTGTAGTCAGTGAGCACACATTCTCCCAAAAGATGTATAGGAAGATTGACTGAAAATAGGGCTCTAAGACACTCTCTAAAAGGTGCCTACGTTTCCTTTCAACAAGGCCATTTTGCTGAGGGGTGTCAGGGCAGCTTTTCTGGTGTATGATACCCTTAGAAAGGTAGAATTGCAACATATTGCCCTCACATAACTCCTTTGCATTGTCACTTCTTATAGTATTGACAAGGCAAGAAAATTGGTTCTCCACATAAGCAACAAAATGAATCAATATAGGCACAACATCAGACTTGAATTTAAGAAAATGAACCCATATATACCTTGTGAAGTCATCAACAATTGTAAGAAAGAACTTACAGCCATTCATAGTAGGGTGTTTGTAAGCACCCCAAATGTCAATATGCAGCAATTGAAAGGGTGTTTCAGTAGTAGAAGTACTAATAAGGAAGCTAGTTCTGCATTACTTTGCTTTTGGACTTTACTTGACAAATGCAATCAAGATCATGCTTATCATTCATGTGATGGAATACATGCTTGAGTTTACTAAAAGGTAAGTGTCCCAATCTTAGGTGCCACAATTGGCATCATAAGAAACAAAGAAGAAAAAGCATTATTTTTATACAAATCTTCGTAAGTAATATCTAAAGTAGGATTAGAGCAAGAAGCGTAACCATTAGAGCCATGAGCAAGAGCAAAGAAAGTAAAGACCATTGTGCAGATTACCAAGAAGAATATGTGCTGTCAGGGAAGGGCCCTGTAGGATACAAGAATCATGAGTAAATTGCAGAGAACATTTCATTGTTGCACACAACTCGGGCACAGAAACTAGGTTGAACCGAAATCCAGGTACATAAAGAACATGATCCAAAGTGATGAGATCATTTATTTGTACAAAGGCCGCATGAGTTATTTGAACTTTTCTCGCCATCGTGGATTGTAATGTGATTGTTGTGAACATTATCAACCAACTTGTAATCGAGAACAAGGAAATATCACAAAGAAATATGGTCCGATGCTCCACTATCAACTATCCAACTAGAAGCAAAAGAGGAAAGTAAGCAACGCTACCAAGAAACAAGGTTGTTGGAGCTGTTTCAGAGACTTGGGCTCTCCACCAAGTAAACCGATCAAATGATTGTACCGGTCTGGCGAGTTAGAAGTTGAAGGAGTGTTGTCTTCGGGAGGAGTAAATGAAGGTCAACAAAGAGTGGCAAAGTAGCAAATTTCTTCTCGAGGATTAGGCTTCCAAATAATAAGGTAGCCATTTAGCTTGAAACACTTGCCAATGATATGGCCGTGATCTTGCAATGAGTGCAATAGTAGTGAGATCCCCTCTTGTTCTTGATGTATTACCGATGATGTAGGTGGCTTGAAACCCTTGTTTTGATCCGAATATAACCTCTTGTTCATAGCTAAGGCCATAAGCTCATTGTTTTGATGATTAAGAACACTCAACTCTTTGTGTTTCGTTCTTGAAGTAGTAGTCTCGTAAGCTCCGAGTTATAGGTGGTAAAGACTCCATCATGAAGATGTTAGTCCTTACTTGTTGATAAGCCTCCTTAAGCTTCATAAGAAAATGAACCAACCTTTGATCTTGTTGTATTTTCATAAACTATTTTGTAAGGCTACAAGTACACTTTCCACACTCACAACATGGAATTGGTACAACATCATCTAACTGATCCCATAGAACCTTCATTTTTTGTAAAAAATGATGAAACATCATCATTTTCTTGATTCAGATTTGCTAATTCCTGCTGCAGTGAGTATAATTGAGCCACAGAAGAATGACCAAATCTCTCATCTAGGTCTAGCCATATAGCTCTAGCAAAGAGGCAAGTGTAAGTCACTTTTCACAATCATAGGTCCTAGTGACTTTAATCCAAACCCACAAATCATGTTATTAGCACGTTCCCATTCTATTGCTTGTTCGCTCAGAGGTTTAGGCAAAGATCCATCAACAAAGCTCATTTTATTCTTTGAACTAATAAGATCTATAACTATCATTCTCTTCCAATCAGAGTAACCAGTTCCATCAAAAACATAAGATACTAACTATTGAGATGTGTTATCAGCAGGATGAAGGTAATAGACAGAAGTAGGATTGTGTGTGAGCTCTCACTAGTACAGAATTAACGATTTGCGTCGGACCTGGGACCACCATTTGCGTCGGACATTGGTCCGACGGCACAGGTCTCGACGCAGATGAGAGAGAGATTTTTGCGTCGATGCTCATCCGACGCAGATGTCGAGCTATTTGTGTCGGATATAACTCTACGTCCGACGCATATGATGCCTCGCCAAAGACCTGGCGGCAGATACATGAGTCATATGCATTGCCATTTGCGTCGGACTCGCGCTATGTGCGACGCAGATGACAACTCATCTCGCGTCGCACATAACCCAGAGTCCGACGCAAATGGCTATTATTTTATTAAAAAAAACATGAAGTCATAAATTTGTAGAGAACTTATTTGTGCGCATTTCTGGGGTTGACAATGTCAAACATTTATTACAAACCACCATAATCCATTTACAATAAGAAAAAAAAATGTAAAATAGATACAAATAAATTACATTGCACTTATGTAAATAACATGTAAATCTAAAACTGAATCCGCGATGTTTTCCAATGAGCTCGAGGAAGAAGATATAAGAACCAAATCCAGATCTGAAAATGAAAAAAAGAATTTCACAACAGAAAATTAAATCGAAAATCCTAGATCTGAAAATACTAGGATAAATGGCAAAAAAGTAAACAAAAAAATCAGATATAAGAAATAAAAAAACGAGATGCCATTATTTTCAGTTGCGCGAACTATCACCAACATCAGTAGAAAGTTTTTATTTTTCAGATCTAAAAATGAAAAAACGAATTTTCAAATCTGAAAATTAAAATCGAAAATCAAATCTAAAAAATGAAAAAATGAAACCCTAAACTAGGATAAATACCAAACAAATCAGATCTAAAAATGAAAAAAAATCGAACTCGTGTTTGATTTCGGTGTCGCCGGAAAAAAAGAGAGGTTCGAGTTGAATCATAGGCTGTCAGGTAGTCGCCGGAATCAATTTCTTCAATTTGTTGCCCGAAAAAAATTTGCCTTGGTCGTGTTGCTGAAACCTGGAGATTGTTGTTGTTGGTGTTGTTTTAACTTGGATTTGATTTCGGTATGGTTTTTCGCCGGAATTGTCGCCATTGTTGTTGTTAGAAGAAGAAGAAGAAGAAGAAGAGGAGAAGAGGAGAGAGAAAGTGAGGTTGGAGGAGGAGAATGGCAGAAGCGGGGCCTGTTGATGTCGGATCAATCGTCGTCGATACCTCCGTTTTGATGAGATTTTTCTTGGAATTTAAGGTGAGATTTTAGGCGGAGAGTGACGGAGATCTGGTTTGCCGAAGAAGGGTGAGAGAGAATGAGGTGTGGAGAGTTGGGTGAGGAGAGAGAAGAAGTTGTAGGGTTTGGGGGAAATAAGTTGTAAATTCACAAGGTGGGGGAGTTTTAAATTCGCGTACAAGTACACAGCTTGTAAATTATAAATAAATAAGTACAAATAGTCAAATACAAAACACATATAGTTTATCCTCTTGAAAATGTAAATGACCTCCTATAAACTTGAGACCCCTTCACATGTTATACTGCTCACGACGGTGGCTCCATACGGTATCAACAAAAATCCCATGAGAAGAAAAGAAAAAAGTGATGTATATTGTATGTTAAGTATATTGATGATGTCATGTTGCCAGCTCAACATAGCTCTCCTAACTAACTTCTCTCAATTGTAACAGAAGTAGCTAGTTAGTTTTTCTCTCCTATTGTATAGCTTCTACTATAAAAGAAGACTCACAGCTTGTAAATTATTCATTTAATTTTATTACATTCTTTTCTGATCTTGCACAATTGAATCCCTCTCTATTTTCTTTCTCTCTCAACATTGCTAAAGCTCACTGATGTTTTCATGGCAGAAATGATACTTAGTTCATGAAAACTAACATGGTATCAGAGCTACTGCTCGTTTTTCTTCCTCAATTCAACTGATCTTAGCAATTTTGCTTAATTCATCGAAGATTCTGGTTCGTAGTTCTTAAATTTCTCTGAAATTCTTTCTCTGATCATTTCTTATGTTTTTTGTCTGAAATCTGTTGCATCTGATATTTCCCCCAAACCCTACAACTTCTTCTCTCTCCTCACCCAACTCTCCACACCTCATTCTCTCTCATCCTTCTTCGGCAAACCAGATCTCCGTCACTCTCCGCCTAAAATCTCACCTTAAATTCCAAGAAAAATCTCATCAAAACGGAGGTATCGACGACGATTGATCCGACATCAACAGGCCCCGCTTCTGCCATTCTCCTCCTCCAACCTCACTTTCTCTCTCCTCTTCTCCTCTTCTCCTCTTCTTCTTCTTCTTCTAACAACAACAATGGCGACAATTCCGGCGAAAAACCATACCGAAATCAAATCCAAGTTAAAACAACACCAACAACAACAATCTCCAGGTTTCAGCAACACGACCAAGGCAAATTTTTTTCGGGCAACAAATTGAAGAAATTGATTCCGCGACTACCCGACAAACCTATGATTCCAAAGAACTCGAACCTCTCTTTTTTTCCTGCGACACCGAAATCAAACACAGGTTCGATTTTTTTTCATTTTTAGATCTGATTTGTTTGGTATTTATCCTAGTTTAGGGTTTCATTTTTTCATTTTTTAGATATGATTTTCGGTTTTAATTTTCAGATTTGAAAATTCGTTTTTTCATTTTTAGATCTGAAAAATAAAAACTTTCTACTGATGTTGGTGATAGTTCGCGCAACTGAAAATAATGGCATCTCGTTTTTTTATTTCTTATATCTGATTTTTTTTGTTTACTTTTTTGCCATTTATCCTAGTATTTTAAGATCTAGGATTTTCGATTTAATTTTCTGTTGTGAAATTCTTTTTTTCATTTTCAGATCTGGATTTGGTTCTTATGTCTTCTTCCTCGAGCTCATTGGAAAACATCGCGGATTCAGTTTTAGATTTACATGTTATTTACATAAGTGCAATGTAATTTATTTGTATCTATTTTACATTTTTTTTTCTTATTGTAAATGGATTATGGTGGTTTGTAATAAATTTTTGACATTGTCAACCCCGGAAATGCGCACAAATAAGTTCTCTACAAATTTATGACTTCATGTTTTTTTTAATAAAATAATAGCCATTTGCGTCGGACTCTGGGTTATGTGCGACGCAGATGAGTTGTCATCTGCGTCGCACATAGCGCAGAGTCCGACGCAAATGGCAATCGCATATGACTCATGTATACCGCTGCCTGGTGCTAGCGAGGCATCATATGCGTCGGACGTAGAGTTATATCCGACGCAAATAGCTCAACATCTGCGTCGGATGAGCATCCGACGCAAATCCTGTCTCTCTCATCTGCGTCGAGACCTGTGCCGTCTGACCAATGTCCGACGCAAATGGTGGTCCCAGGTCCGACGCAAATCGTTAATTCTGTACTAGTGGTGGAGGTGATGGAATTGTTCTTAAACCCTTTTTTAGGACGATTTCCTTGATGAAATCTGTCATTTGGTATGTATTTAAAGAGATTTAGGTCATATAAGGTGGTTATTTTAAAAAATGAACTTATAAGGTGGTTATTTTGAAAAACTTGATTTTATAAGGTCGTAAAAATCAAAAAATCCTTTAATAAATTATAAAGTATTGATTACATCAAAAAATTATACAACAATATATTTTGGTGGGACACTTGTTCCACACCTTACAAAAATAACTCTCGTATAATTTTTGTATATGAGCTCATGTCTCACATATCTCTCTCACTCATTTATTTTTGGTGAGCTCATGTCTCACCTTTGACCTCTCCTTTTTTTCTTACTTCACTTTGTAAAGTTTTTTTTCACTTAAAAAACTATACTACATGGTATATATAGTTATCATATGTCGGCACATCTTATATAGTTAGCCGACTTTCCTTACAATGCTCTACTGAATTCTATATATCTCTTTTGGCTATTGCATAGGTTGGTTAGTCTAACATAATTCTAGTGTCTTCTACCTCCTTCCACATGTATACTTATCAAGATTTTGCAAGATTACTTTGTTTCTAGATTTTTCAAATTATAATTTTTAACACTCCCCCTTAATCAGAAAAATCTTGTACTCCAAAATTATTCAAAGGAAAATCTTGTTGATGCACTTGTCACCAACTATCAGATGATATCTTCTTTTGAGTTCCCATGTTGGTACTCGTGTTACCGACTTCCATCTTGTCAATATATATGACTTCTCAATTTTTTTGATCTTCTGGTTGGTACTCATGTTACCAACTATTTTACTGATGCACATGTCACCAGCCATCACTCAAAATATTTTTTTTCCAAATTTTCTTTTGTTATTGGTGCTCATGCCACCAACCATCTCTAATATTGTCATCTTCTTTCAATTTTTCTTTCTCCAACATTTCATAAAATTTTCCCATTTCAAATATTTTCCTTCAACATTCTTTTAGTGAAATTTCTCCAAAATTGTTTTTCTTGTTGATGCTCATGTCATCAACCTCCCTCATCATTTTATTATTTGTTAGTGCTCATGTCACTAACCAACTACTTCTCTCCTTTTTTTTTTTAATCTTTCTTTTACATACTTTTTCAATTTTTATTTCTCCTCAAACTTTTATCCTTAATTTATCTTTACAATTTTTTTTTACCTTTAACTTAAATTCTCCCAAATATTTTAAACTTCACACTTACCTCAACTTCATAATTTGCAAATTCTATCTTCTTCTTGCTACTCCGACGTTGGCGTTATCACGTTCCGGCTCTGATACCATGATAGAAATTCGGGGGCGCATGCGGAATTGTAATGGACCCGGAAATACAATTTTACAATTTGATAAATTATAAAGTATTGATTACATCAAAAAATTGTACAACAATATATTTTGGTGGGACACTTGTTCCACACCTTACAAAAATAACTCTCGTATAATTTTTGTATGTGAGCTCATGTCTCACATATCTCTCTCACTCATTTATTTTTGGTGAGCTCATGTCTCACCTTTGACCTCTCCTTTTATTTCTTACTTCACTTTGTAAAGTTTTTTTTGCTTACAAAACTATACTACATGGTATATATAGTGATCATATGTCGGCACATCTTAGTTAGCCGACTTTCCTTACAATGCTCTACTGAATTCTAGATATCTCTTTTGGCTATTGCATAGGTTGGTTAGTCTAACATAATTCTAGTGTCTTCCACCTCCTTCCACATGTATACTTATCAAGATTTTTCAAGATTACTTTGTTTCTAGATTTTTCAGATTATAATTTTTAACACTATGTTATTTTTATTTTATATAAAAAAAATTTAGATCCTCCTTTTATCGGATTCTAATTTAAAATAGAGAGTGTCTTGGGTGTAACATATTACACCATGATTTATTGTGTAACAACATCTCACATATGTGAATTAATATAAATGTTTCATGTCATTATAAAACTCTTTCAGGTAATTATTGGTGTGTTTCATATCATTATTATTAACTTCTATATCATTTTTCAACAAACTTGTATCATTCTCCCCCTATTTCAGTATTATTTGTCAACTATTTATTCACTTTATCATTATTACAAAAACGGATATCATTATAAGAGAAATGATATCATTATTATTCACTTTTATGTCACTTTTCAGCAAACTTGTATCATTTTCCCTTATTTTACTATCATTTTCAACTCTTTATATACCTTATCATAATTACACAAAAGAATATCATTTATAAGAGAAATTATACCATTTATTACTCACTTTTATGTCATTTTCCAATAAATTACACAAACTCTTTATATGCCTTATTAATATTACACAAACTTGTATCACAATAACAGAAATTGTATCATCACTATTTAATTTTATGTCATTTATAAGAAGAACATGAAGATTGAAGACACTGCTCGAAATCATCAACAAGAACACATACAGCAACATGCTTAGTATCGCGATAATATAAGATTGGAAACTTTCTCAAACCAAGTTAGGTCATCCTCAACTTTTCAATGGTGTTAGATCTTCAAACAACTTTCTCCATCACTCTCCATCATTTTCCTCCAGATGTTTTCTGATACTGATTTTGATTGAGTCGAACTATTAATAACAAAATTGTATGCCAGGTAAAATATGCTAGTGCGACCTATTATACATTATGTTGAAATTTGGTCAACAGATGGCACGCTAGTGTGTGTTATTGCCAACAAAATACCACTAACTAGGAAACAGTTTTAGGCCCTAGTCCAGATCCTCTAAAGTTTTAATACAACTTTACAACTTTAGATAAAACTTTACAAGGTAAAGTTGTATTTGAACCATACATTTTAAAATCAAGGGTTCATATTAATGAAAGGGGAAAATTAGTGGGTGGATTTGATGAGAAAATATAGGGGAGAATTTGGATAGATAATATATGAGCCATTGATTTTTATTCAATGGTTGATATTGCTCAAACTCTACCATGTAGAGTTATTTTAGAACTCTAGAAGATCCAAACACGTCTGTTAGTCTATGAAATTTGTTGATTCTAGAATCGACAAAATATCTTTGATAATATATGTGATCCCTTAACCACAAGCTACTCTAATACCACCAATTCAAAGTACCGTCATAAAAATATACCACAATCATCCAAACTACTACCTAATATATATATAGGATCCGCTGAAAACCAATGTTAAGCTGAAAATTGAAAACTTGCTCATTTTACCAATTTTTTTGCTCATTTTACCAATTTTTGCTCATTTTACAGATTTTTGCTCATTTTAAGAAACTTTTGCTCATTTTAGCAAACTTTCGCTCATTTTACGAAGTTTTTGCTCATTTTATGTTTTTTGCTCATTATGTTTTCGCTCATTTTAAGAAACTTTTGCTCAGTTTACAAATTTTTGCTATATATATAGGAAATAGGATCACGTGAAAACCACTCCTTATGCTGAAAACTGAAAACTGCAACATAAAATGAGCAAAAAGTTTCTTAAAATGAGCAAAACGATAAAATGAGCAAAAATATAAAATGAGCAAAAAACATAAAATGAGCAAAAAATTGTAAACTGAGCAAAAGTTTTTTAAAATGAGCAAAATCATAAAATGAGCAAAAAAACATAAAATGAACAAAAGTTTGTAAAATGAGCAAAAACTTCGTAAAAAGAGCGAAAGTTTGCTAAAATGAGCAAAAGTTTCTTAAAATGAGCAAAAACATGAAATGAGCAAAAAACATAAAATGAACAAAAATCTGCAAAATGAGCAAAAAGGTCGATTTTCAGTTTTCAGCTTAAGATTAGTTTTCAGTGGATCCTACCTATATATATATATATATTACCACCACGAGTCACTAAAAATCAAAATACACATCCTATGTACATCAAACAAATGTAGGAGTACATTATTTTGATGATCTTTAAGATCGGCTAAAAGCTCCCTATTAATGAGTTAACTACTAGTATTTAGGCCCGGGCGATACCCGGGGTTTCTGTGTGCTACAATTTAGTAGTAGTTAAATAAGTCATCTCATACTCATTTAAAAAAGTCATCTCATTCATTATATGGATTTCAAAAGTTTTCCATTCATATATCATCATTAATTTTGCTTAAATAAGCAATAATAGTATGGTGGAGTGATGGTTGGATCTCTTTCTTTCATACTTGAGGGTGTGGATTCGAATCTTCACGTTAACAATGTTTTTTTTATTACTATATGATAAAGACGTGGATAGAATGTTATTGAATGAGGGATGGTGACACGTGGCACATATACGTTCTTAGGAATGCTTTTTAATATATTACTCCCTCCGTCCCAATATATAGTTCCCATTTCCATTTTGGGTGTCCCAAAATATAGTTCCCATTTCCATATTTAGTTCCACATGTTTCCGTAATTTGTCTAGAAAAACTGTGTCCCATCATTTATTTGCTTCTTGAATTTTGTTTTTTGCTTTGTTTATTCAACCCAAGTGTTACAATTAATGCTCTTTCACCAATTATTCTCCATTCTCTCTCCTAAAATCATCTTTTCCCATACAACATTTATATAAATAAACAAAAAATCTTTACTATCCCTCTTAGATTCTACTTGCATAAATTATCGTGAAAAAAGGGAAATGAGAACTATATTTTGGGACGGAGGGAGTAGTATAGATAAATAGATTGATGTATCTTAGTTTTTTTTTTTTTTGAAAGAGAAATTTCATTAATTGAAGGTCAAACGGCATCTACAATAGGTATTAAAGAAAAAACAAGATACAATTAAACAAGACTAAATCAAATTCGTCTTCGAAGAAACTACAATGAACCGATCGAAGCAATACAAATATGAGCCCCCTTGTATTTGGCTTGAATCAAGCCTTATTGATGAGGAAGTCTATCATTCCGATATAGTTTGGGAAGAACATTCTTGATCGAGTCAGGTTGACCGCATCCGATATTCCAATACCTTCATGTTGAGTCTCGAACTTCAACCAATGAGAATAATTTCTCATACCTAAAAACAAAAGAACCATACTCACAACTCCCATAGGGGAGAAGGAGATTTCCAAAACAGAAACTAAAAACCCCATAACAGGGTTTGAGAAAATCTCATAAAGAGAGACTAATTTATTAAACAAAATAAGAAAATGAACTAAAAACTGAAAATAAAAGGGGAAAAAGGGCTATACTGGATGAAATCATCCATGCTTTTTCTAATCAAGGGGGGTAGGGAGTCAGGGTTTGAGAGAAAAAAGAGAGGGGGCGGTAGGTTATTTTCATGTGTAGACTTGATTGATGTATCTTAGTTGATGCAAACATATTAGTTGTATATCTAGTGTTTCAACAAAAATCAACAAGCTTTAACATGTTTGATCTCTTTGTAAGATAAATAGATCGCATGTACTCAAGAGAGGAATTAAAACATAATCCCGTGCTTCTTATGAATAAATCATACTTATTGTAGGTTGGTCATGTCCAGTCTTCTATGTGGGGCTAAATCCCCATGTGTGGTAACTGGTAAGAGATGTTCCCACTTAAAATTAAAAATTTAGAAGCATCAAATGTTTTGCCTTTTCAATTAAGAGGATACAAAAGCGTGTTTTTGGTAAGATAATTCGTTAATGGAATAAAATAGAAGATATGGAATTGGAAGGTATTGTCACACTTTTCATGGAAATTTTTTTATGATTAATGGTCCCAACGTCCCCCAACAAACAACGGTACTCTTTCTTAATTATGTTTATCTCTTGCTTCCTTTTGTTCAGTTGGTCTTGACAGAGATCGCCTACTTCTAATTTAAAATAAAGCGAACCCCGTGCCCCCAATAGTAAGAAGATATCGGACCATCTTTGTGAATATAGTGACTAGTTTAATCTTTTTGGTGACCAGTTTAATCTATTTAGTGACCAGTTTAATCCATTTATTTTTTACATTCTTTAATCCATTTAGTGACTAGTTTAATCTCTTTAGTAACTAGTTTAATCCATTCGTTAAGACTGCCGGTTTTATTTATTAAATTATTCATTGTAGTTCGAGATTCAAAGGGAAACAAAGGAAGGAGAAGAGAAGGGACAACTAAGTTGGCGCGAAATGTCTAGATATAGTATTGGGTTTGAGTGAGATGAATGGACTTGTTAAAAATATATAAGCTTAAATTTGTCTAATTTTATGTTAAAATTAGACCGCCTATTATAATAGGTGTTATAGTGTATGGCAATATTAATTTCAGGGAAATTTGTTTGATTTTGATCCAAATTTATTGTTGTTAAATAAGAGTTTCCCTTCATTTTTCAAAAAAAAGAAAAAAGAAAAAGAAAGAGTTTCCCTCCAACCTTGCTTAAGTTGGCCATGCTTTAGATGGGGTAATGATCACATGTGCCAACATCATTCTTATATGTACACCCGTTCTAATCATTACATCATGCACACGTGTATATGATTTCTTATCATGTACCTCTTTCATTTCTAAAATACATGTAACATTGCTTTCCTATAAATTATCTAATGTACTACTTTGTTTCTTAGTATATTTAATTATGTATAAGTAAAAATAATAAAAAGTTGATATTATGAAATTTTGCATTAGGTTAAATAAAAAAACACCACATTTGACTATATTTTTTCTTATACATTTGTGAGAGAATATGAGATAAGGTTATAGTCTTATAGATGAATAGTATTTGCTATGTAAATGTTGCATCATTCTTTAGTATTTAGAAACAGAGGAATATTTCTTATTTTGTAGACTTGTTTGAATATATCCTTGTGTTCTTTAAAGTTTGCACCACCTTTTCTTTTTACTTTTTCAATAGTTGAGTTGGTAGGTGTTTTGTATATAGGGTAATAAAAGGAACTGGAATAATCTCCAATGGACAAACCAAAATGAAGATTGGAGCAATCTTTTGAGAACATAGTTAGGAGGTCTTAATTTTATGCATAAATTAGAAAATGAAGGTGCTAATTTGTATGCATAAGCTTCATTGTTTTTATAACTAAAACTAGGTTCAAATAATCAAATTAGGACCAATAAGTTCAAATAATTTTAGATAAAAATTCAAAGAAAATTAGGTTAAAAAAAACCTAAACACAGTCGAGCAAAATCAATCTTAAATTAACATGGATTCATTATTACTTGTAGGTAAAAATGAGAAAGGTGGAAAGTAGCCAAACTTGCATCTTATTGGTTGGATCCTATTCTTATCTTGGAAAAATGATTCATAATCTGGAATATGAGGTTCAACAAGATATTTTTAAGAGGAGATTAAACTGTTTAAGAAGATTAGAGCCAGTGAGAATATCAATACTTGACTGGTGCATAGTTCAAAGGCAAATACCTGTTTGTAGTGCACAAGGGGGAATCTAATGCATATAAGTAAATGTCCCTAAATCATTGCTTAACGACACAAATGATAATAGCATCCAGCCATTAAAATCACACAAAAGTTTTCCTGTGCAATTAACAACCATCATTTCTATGTCTTAATTCTTTGACTAACGCCGTAAATTTGGTCCTACCCAAAGCAAATTGTGAGCAAAAATTGAAAATCTAAAGTTATCATAATGTTCCAGCTTCAAGCACCTATATAATGCTTCAAAAAGATAAATCCAACAAGATAATGTATAGAATTCAAAGCCAATAACGAGACAATAAGGGCTTTCACTGTCTCACTGGCCCAGTTTCTAGATTGCCCTGGCGTAATACCCTATAACTTGTTTCCATGAAAATAAAGAACATTGGTTCTTTTAAGTAAAGACATATTCACAGGAGAGTTACACTAGCTTATTCTGAGAGATTAAAGTTACTTTTCAAGGATACAGAAATCACTATTCATATGTAAAAAGCTATTATGAGAATTATTGCCCAAAGTTAAGGAGTATAGTCAGTATACTTGAGGTAAAACAGAAAATTTTGAATAACATCTTACCAAAGAAAAATCAAACAAATAACAAAAGAGGCGCTAAACACAACCTCATTTTACTGAACTTAACCGACTACCCGTTCTTTGTAAAATGATTCCTTCATAAGTGTTGCAAAACAAAGTAAGGAATGAGACGCGAGTGTGCAAACAATAATGGAAAAGGAATGATAAACATATTTTGTGTTGTAAATAATTTCATATTATTGAGAAAACCGAAGAATTGGAGAAGTATTGAGGGGAGAACTATCAAGTAAAGGAGGGGTTACGTTGGACAATCATGCTAGAAATGTTTTACTTCCTCCAGTCCATAGTATCTGAACATCACTGAGCTATAGATTCTTAGTTTAAATCAAAATGCACTATTACTTGTTTGTTTTACATTTTAACTAGCAATGCATTAACTCAATTTCTAACTATTTGCACAACCTCAAAAACACAGTTAATAAGTAGGGAGCACCTACATATTACAACGGTACCCCATTTTCGGCATAAGAGGGAATCTGATCATCTCAAATAATTGACATTATTGTCTAAGAGAGATAGTAATGCATAAAACAGATAAATATTAATCCAAAGGAGATGTGCATATTCCCCCATCTCAGTGACGGATGTATCGCTAATTATGTAAAATCATCGAACTTCTTGCCAAGAGATCAAAGGACAGTTGCTCCACAAGTCCGGCTAGATAATTAGACAACAAACATTTTACAAACAGAGAATCATATTTTATTAAACCAGACAAACATGTACATTACAAACAGACGATCACAGCAATTTACAGCGAAACTAACTATTGTGACCCAGTTATAATTGGAAATTGAAAAAAAGTACAATACAAAAAAGGGGGGGAAAAGAATTTACAGTACCCTCTAGCACCCATAACCAGAGTCAGCTCCTCTAATTGTTGGCAGCATTCTCTCAGTAAGCTACAATACCATGCTTTTACAGAAAGCTTGTCCCTAAAGAAAGGTCATTCAGATTGGAAAAAATTTGGGATCTAGTGGTCCCAATCTGGTGGGCAATGTCTAGTTGTTCTTCCAGAGGTAACATTTCATAACTGCAGAAGAGAAACATGATTATAACAAACATCTAACCTTTAAAAATTACGCTGCAAAGTAGCAGCAGGCAAATTAAGTTATTAGTAAAAACATGTGATATGTTGCAAGGGGAAAGGAAAAGAAGAAACTGATACTCACTGGCAGAGCAGCTCACAGTCAACAATGTTGTCAGGCCCAGGGCGATGTGCCCTACCAATTGATTGGAACTGGCGAAAAGATTTAGGATTTAGCCCAGCAACATGAGGCACAGCATCAACAAGCTTTCTCTGCAACGATTGCAGCCTCCGAAATGATAGCTCATCAAGCGGTGCGATACAGCCCACACTTCCATCAAGAGTACCAAATAACAAAGCGTATCTATTAGTTTTATCGGGGCCTGGAGTAGCATTGGGTCTATCAGATGAAGCGGGAAGCATTTGCAATCGCAGGAACTTCGTCACATGGGCACCAATATGAAACTCAGCTCTTGAAAGAAGCTTCTGTCCTTTCCAACTCTCAGAAACCTTTGGTGCATAGTAGAAAATCTATTGGGAAAAAAGTGCCGTAAGTAGATGGAAGAAATCTTGTATGGGTCGAACGATGGATAAGAAGGAAAAGAAGCTGGTAAAATTTCATAGCCTTGAAGAAAATGTGAAGCAATCCTTTAATCAACCAAAAACTTCTCATGTAAGCAATTGCTCCAGCAGAGACTCAGAGAGTGCGTCTGTGGGACAAGCAATCCCTTTAATCAAGTAGAAAAATTTTATGTAAACAATTATTTCAGCACAGAGAGTGTGTAGTTGATCACTACAGCACAAAGCATGATCAAACAACAGACTGGAAAACATGCTACTACAATATTATTTTCCTCTTCAAACAGTGGGCTTGGTTACTACCTACAGTCGCTTTGAATTATAGAGGAAAACATGCTACTAAAAAATTATTCTAGCTAAGGCTGCCAAATAAATTCTAGCTAAGTAGCTATCATGCCCTACAGCAATCTTTACATGCAACCCAAATCTTAATTTACCCAATTCTTTTTCATTACGTGTTATCATTTAGCACACCCATATATACAAGAGGTGGTTCATTCAAATGAGTTCAACAATGACTTCTGTTTTAGAACTTGTTATTAGCAAGATTATTTCAGAGTAGATGAATAAAGCTTGAAAGCATGATAATCCGGTTGATACTATATAGGCTTTTGTAAGCAAATCATTAAACAGTAAGCCCGATACACCACCATCCCCAGATTAGAATTTTACCTATACATAGATTGTGAAAGAAACTATAATTTATCAGTCCTCTCTAGTCACAACTAGCAAGGATGCCTAAGATCAATACTAAATTTCATTACATCGGTGTTCTCTCATCAACATGAATATGTAGAAAATAACATTTACCAATCTAGCTGGTTCCGACCACTTGGATTCTTATCACTGTCCTCGATATTAGATTCCAGGCATTAAACATATCATTGATCTCAACTCAAGTGTGACCACCTATCCACCCCAATGGATTTAAAACAACACATTTGCAGCACAACTTCAGTACTTGGTGTATAAAGGTTAAATTGCAACATTAACAACATGCTCTTTCTCCTCGGTAAGAAATCAATGAGCCTGCATGCATGATACTTGGACATAACTTCCCCTGGCCAAAGGGAAGTGCATCCAAGAAGGTAATGAAAAAGGAGGCCAAGCTTAACATAGGCTCATCTATGACTAACACAGGAAGTTGAAGACACCAGCAAAAGACTGATGTAGACAGCACCTGACAGAAATCAAAACCCCAGTATCATCATGAAGCACATTATTCCCCTAGAACACTCATAATGCAGTATTCGATTGCTTTACCTCGATCAAAGATGGTGTCAAAAACCAAAGTTCTACTACTCGTGATTAATTACCCAAAAGGCAACTAATCATTGCCACTTTCAATCTTATCTTGTGCCAGCCTTTTAACTTAAGTAAATCTGCATCAGCTTATACAAAATACTAACTTATTAACGCTAGAAATATCTATAGCCACTCAATAATAGCCCTTATAGTCTGACACTGCTACATTTTCCATTCTAATTCTGTTCCAGCTGCAACATAGGTTTTACAAAAAAATTGTCGAAGTGCTGACCTGAACGTTCTTCTGTTCATCTGAAACTACAAGGCTGAGTGTGCTCCCATCAATCAAAAACTCAGTTGAAAAACAATCAAGTGACGCAAAATCCTTAGCTAACAAGCTAAGTTGAGAACCTTGTTCCTTCCAGCTAAGAAAATATATACTCTTGTGAATGTCTCCAAGGAGAATAAAATTTTTAACCTGCAAAAGACATTAGAGTTATGAGAACTAGGAGAGCATTCTTGATATACATCTCATTTTCGTACTCTAAAGGGTATCAAAAGCAACTAAAGAAGTGAGAACTGAGAATCAGTATACTTGATAGTTTCTAAAAAGCGAATTAGCATAGTATAGCAAATTTGCAATTAACATAATGAGGTAAAAGAGCAGCAGACTACACTCAACCAAGGAATCATCAGAGCATCCATTGATAGTTATAACTCATATGTCTCATCAAACTTCTGAGTTGATGCAAGAAAATACATGTTTTGATAAGAAAAGTTCCACTCCATAGAAATTAGAATCATGAAGGGGACTAGTGGAGCACCAAAATCAATCAAAAAGAAACAGAAAACAACTCCAAGTATGTATCACATATAACAACACAAACTGGGGAAAGCCGAAAGCCCATAGCTTGAGCCCTGTGAGAAGCTGAATACAGTACTGAGTTCTATAAAAATGCCAGAGAAGACACCTGGTTCCAAAAATCCTCCTATGTCTCCTCAACCAGATTTCTCATAAAAATAGCAACAAAAAATTGCAGCTCACCACAATTTCTAAATTCTTACATACTGGATTCTGGAATCTAACAAAGAAGCTAACTCGTGGACACTCAACGATTAGTAAGCTTTCCCCAACTCCCAACTCATAAGGACATTCAGCTTCTTTAGACTTGTATTTTCGAGATTTTACTCCTTATTTGCTCGATGTTATATTTTCTCTGTCGAACTATTGGACCCATTGCCATCTGACTTATTCAGACATTAGCATGATAAATAAACTAGCGAACTTTAATGTGTATTTCAAGGTTCATTACAGAAAAAGCTCCATTATCTCAACATATCTTTGAAAATCTTGTGATTTCACAACATATAAGATCCAATCCAAAACAAGTTGTATGCACATTGCACACACCACCTGATGTAGCTGGCTGCAATTTAGATGAACCGTTTTTACAGCAGCCCTTTCAATAGACAACATCAAAACTCAAACGCAGTATAATAAAAAAAGGGGGGACGGTGAGTAGAAGCCAGCGCCAGAAGGCATTACATACAATGTTTAAGCTCACAACATGCAGAGGTGGATCAAAGAACGCCACACCATTCAACTCTGTACCAGTCCATTTGTGCAAGATAATTTTGGGGCCAGCGGCTATTAGCAAATGACCTTGAAGTGAAGCTAACGCAGATATGGCACCCTTCAATTCCTTGGAGTATATTTCTGAAACCTGAGGAGATACCCAAGAACAAATAAAAAAAGTGCTCACCTGCACAGCTTTCTGTAAAATCTATGCTTTTACTAAACAAAACTAACCTCCGTTTCTAAATAAGTGCAACATTTCCTATTTTAGGAAATGTCATAGTAAGTGCAACATAGCTCAAAATGAAAAGGTTTTTTTTTCCTTTTATTTACAAAAATGCCATTACTTAGTTCTATATCAACAACTTAATGAATTCATCAGCTACCAACTAAACAACATTAATTAATTAACTCAACCACCCCCACTCATGTCAGCCACCTCTCTCAACCCACCCACGCCTCTCTCAACCCACCCACCTCTCTCTCTCCTCAACTCAACCCATCCCTCTCTCTCCTCTCCTCAACCCAACTCAACCGACCCAACACCACCACCAGCCCGACACGAGTACCAGCACTACCAATCCGACACCACACCAGCACTACCAACCTGACACCACAAGCCCACACCTCTCTCATCTCAAGCCACCACCGACAATACAGCCCTCCACCTTTGCCCACATCGTCCGAGCACTCGCCCCATGCGCCGCTTTCCTCATTCACCACCAGACTCCCTGCACTTCACCCCCGGCAACTCCACCACGCGGCTCTCCCTCCTCCTCTCCCAGATCGCCTTCTTTCTCCGCCTCCTTCGCGTTCTCAACACAAGAATTCTTCTTCTCCAATTCACGTCCCAGAATCGATTCTTCTTCTCAGATTCAAAATCCTCAATATGCATATCCAACAACAGCAACGGAAAACCCTAACTCAATCAAAATCCCCAAATAATCAAACGTAGGCGGAATCAAAACCCTAATCGTCCGAAATCGACATAGATGAAAAGGGAAATTGAAATGGATTCGTCGGAAAATGGAGGCAAAACTCAGCTTGCAGCCGAAGTGCCGAACCCTAGTTCAAGGAGAAGAGAGGTATTGTGTGAGTAAACCCTAAACTCTAATTTCTTTGTGAGGAAATGTAGGAGGATAATATGGGTCGCAAGGTGGAGATTGATGGAGGGACGTTTGAGCAAACACGAAAAATTCGCAAGAAAAACAAAGGAGAAGCCATGGGTAGTTTGTGGTGGCCAGGGGTAGGGGAGTGGGGATTTCCAGTGGGCAGGGGTAGGGGAGGGAGAAAGAGGTTTTCTCGGTGGCACCGTGGCAGTGGCCAGTGGTGGCGGCGGTGTCCGGTGGTGACGGCGGTGGCCGAAGGCAGGTGGAAGGTGTGGGGATATAAAGTTGTTGGGTAATCAGTGTAGATGTTTTATTTAATTAAGTTGTCTAATCCCTCTTTTAAGTGTGGTCCCCAACTCTCTCTCTAAGTGCATTGGTCCGTGTGCCACTTCTCTATGTTGCACTTATTTAGAGACGGAGGAAGTATATAGTAGGGTTAACACTTAAACATTAAAAAATACTGTTTGAACTTCAAGATTCAACAAAATACCAAATTTTGAGGATTGTCTGATTTCCCCAGGGCATATAAGAGCACCCGTCCTCTTGCAGCCACATCTTCCCCTTGCACATAAGCTGTCCCAATAGCTAACAGGGTTTCATTCTCCTTAGTGGTTGTGTTCTGCACAAGATGATCGTGGAAATATTGAGAGTGATATAGCTGATCAAAAACAATCATCAAAGTTGCAGGCAAGAGACAGCATAGGAAAACTAGTCCATTTCCAACTGTATGACGCACTTACTAGAAGGGTAACCATTCGCACAGTGAGAGCATTTTCTGAACTTTGCATAGGAATAGTAGCTTTAGTTTGCCAAACTCCGCCAGATTTTTCTGGCTCCAAGATCCGAATTTCAAATGCATCAGTAGTGTAAGTCTTCTGTAGCTCATCAGAACTAAGATTGTCATGATCAATCTGATGGCCAGTTTCTTGATCAACTAATGAAGAAAGAATCTGATTTAATGGCTTTATAACCTGTTAGAAAAGACATCATATAAAGAAAAGAATAAGTTGCATGATATATTTAGCAGCACCTTTCAGATACAAAGCACACCTATCAAGCTAAATTACATTGAAAAGGAAACAATAACAAACAGGCAGTATAACAACACAATGCCAGTAATTTCAATATTCAGATCTAAAAGCACTATCAAAGTACGCGCTCCGGCAACCAACTTCCCTGTGACCAAAAAACTCCACCTTGCTTCATTGAACGTTTAAACACCAAAAGGTGCTTAACAGGTAGCAGTTTTTGACAGTCATCAAGTATTAAAATGTTTATTCAGTCGAAATTCTTATATTATCTGTGGCTAGAAATTCCAAATCTATTTTCCCACATACTTGAGCTGCTTACAATCATATGCAAAATAGGCAAGTGGGGGTGTGACCATTGGTAAATGATATATGCAATCAGCATCCAGGACTTCCTAAACTAATTTAACCAATAACAGCAGAAAAAAAATGTTTTATCTCTCATGTGTCCTCTTCCTAAGTTCCTTTTGTCATTGGTCAAGTTTAAGATGCAAAGCAAAATTAGATTCTGGCAGGATGCATGGAGAGGGTATCAACCTTTTCTGCATATTCCGACAACTGTTCCGCCTTTCCACAGTTGCTGATGTACTTGTGACTGCTTTCCACGTCAAATATGCTAAGGATCTTCACTTATAATCCCCCCCCCCTTCTCCCCACAAAACACGGGATAAAGGATTTACTTAGATGCTCAAGGTTGTAGTGCTGTAATTATCTTCAATTATCTGAGGTGGAAGATTCGAAGGCACAGGTGATTAATTGATGACCTTTTAACGCAAGTTTCCAGGGTTATCATACAACAAAGCCAACCCCCTCTTCCTGATTTCTAGTCCATGAAGGTTTCTCTTAAGGTGAAAGTGTACACCCTGAAATTGGGTCATTCTAATATTAATGAAGTGGCCCAAAACTGAACACTGGAGCCAGCTATCTTGATAGATACTTCCTCTGTTTCTTTTTACTTGCAACATAGCTCCTTGGCACGCAATTTAAGGAGAAGATTAGAAAAGGTATATGGACAAATTAATCAAAACAACTTAAACACCGATAAGAGGGATGAGTTAGGATGATAAGGCTTAAATTATTTTGATTAATTTGTCCGTTTACATTCTCTAATCTTCTCCTTAAAGTGTGTGTCAAGGAGCTATGCTGTAAGTAAAAAGAAACGGAGGAAGTATTTATTTGCTTTGTCATGTCAATAATGAGTCATAATCCCATGCCTTTATCACTGTCACATAAGACATAACACATTATCTTTGGAATAATTTGTTTGTTTTGGAAGGAGACTCTTGGCTTTAGCCCGTTCCCTGTTTTGCATTGGTCCCAAATTTGCTTTCCGAGATTTAAAGGGTCCGAGACGAAGATGCTGTAGTGTCATGTTATATGACAATTTTAGTCTTGTTGCTAGACGAAACTGAAAGCCTTCTTATCATGCGACTAGATGTTAACGTATTTAGCTTTCTTGTAGGCTCAGGCTGCAGGGGCTTTTGAATATTACCAGATTTGCACATCCAAAAAAATCAGGCTATTTGAAATAATTGTGATGGAGAGCATTGCACCCTCTTTGCTAATTCTACGTAAACTGTCTCTATTTCACCATATTCGGCCTAGTTACCTCTTCTTGAAAATTATGCAAAGTATAAACTAAGAGTGGCTTAGTTGAATGATTATATTAAATGCACAAAAGTGGACATTGATTTCGAAGTATCCTTAAATTGAAAGGAGGAGATACATTATGAACAAGAGGCACTTTCTGTTTCACCTATCAAAAACTCAGCCAGCTTACAGTTAGCTATGAGCAACGTAATCATCTGGTGAGGAATGAGGATTCATGGCATGAGTAATTTAAGGCACTATCTGACAGATACACCTATATGAATGCAAAAACAAGTGCAGCAAACACAAAATGCAGGAAAAGTAGAAATTAGGCAATAAAACAAACTGACTTCTCAATCATCATGTTGCAATATGGCAAAATTAAAGATATAAACTCCTCAACCATTAGAATGCCAAGATGCAATACTCACGAAAGAACCACGTTGCAAGAACTTACAGGAAACGAAACGATAAGTGGGTATAAATTCTTCTCGGCAAAATAGGTGACTTGATGTGGAGTGCCCTTCAGTGGCATCTAATAAATAAATGAAGAAACACCTCGAGTGAGCTCATTAACAATAAATGATTCGTGCATAAACATAATGTTAACAATCTTCTACAGAATATAAAAGGGGAAACCCGACTTTCTGCACAGGCCAGTGGTTGTCATAACTCAGTCCAGATGGCAGCTGACAGATTTTAAGAAACCCCTATCACATCATAGTGCAAAATTTATATCAGTCAAATGCCCTGAGCTAGAATTACAAACCAGTGTGCCAAAGGTGAGGATATCACCTGTGAGGTCACATATATAAATCCATGATTGCAATTGACATTGTGGAGAACTGTGAAAGCGGCAATGGATCCATCACATAGCTGCAACCAAAGGAACGACTTGTGTTTACATTGCCAAACCTAGAAGTACAAGTAACAGCATGTGCAAGCATAATATGTACGAGACAACAAACTAAACAGAGGAGCCGCAGGTTGTCAAAAGTCTTTAGAAAAAAAGAAACCCTAGAAAGTAATTCTTTAAATGGTAGCAAAGTACATATAACAACCGAAGACAACATATCCTGTTCCTGCATGGGTTATGTATCCATGCTTCAAATTATAATCTGACCTGTGGATGAACACGCAAGCGCTCCCTGAAAACCATAAACCAAGCTGGTCTCATCCCAGAAATAAAAAACCCTGATGACCACCAACATTCTTGAAAATGGAAATACGTGGTAGGGCACCTTCTGCGGGTACTTCCTCCCGTGTATGCATATCCAATGGAATGCGGAGAAACCTCAAATTTCGCAGCCTAGAGGAATTTGCACTATCAAGAGTACTCGAATCTTTTCCTCCTTTTGCATCTTCATTTTTAGCATTTTCCTGAGCCTCGAATACATATGCATGATAACAAAGAATAGTTCCATCTGTCAGTATTCCAAATAGAAAAGGGCGGCTGTGCTGTCCTGACCATCTATGCATTGCCAATTCAGAAACCTTAATGTTCTGTACATTTTCTTTTCTGCCCTGACTAACCGGATCCTCGGAGATCTGATGAGGTTCTAGTAGTGATTCTTTCACATGTGAATCAATAAGATGGGCCTTTCCAGAGATGAATTTTTCCACAGAAAAAACACATTTAAAACTTGGTACATCAAATACTTCAAGGGTGCCATTGTCATAACAAGTGATACAGTATATATCTCCATCATGTGGCGCCCCATCTGAACCATCAATAGCCTCACCAACACCAGTTGAAAGCCAAGCATCTGTACTGGCCTTCCGGAGCCATGGCTCAGGACCCCTATCATTATACAGAGTGCATGCAGAGATTGATTTCTTTGAACCTTCAAATACTGAAGGAACATAAATGGACACGGTGCAATTAGAAGGATCTGCATATCAGAATTCAAACAAGGCCTAATGAGATATTCATATCAAATAACTAAAGCAGAATACAAGACAACAATGTCATCGTCATACCTCCAACAAGAAGCTGGATACTACCGTCACTCATCTTTAGTAATACAAAAGGATCAGCAATTGATACTGCTGAAACAGTTATGCTATCAGTCCCAGAACCTGATTCTGTGCTATTAGGTCCAAAATTTAGCTCCTGGGTCATGTACGACCCATCTAGGATTCGGGCACCACGAGCATAGATCTGGATAACACGACGCCTGGATACAGAAGGAATAATACAATGCACAAGAAACTACATCAGTGCATATTATCCAATTAAACAGTCCATCTAAGAATTTTGTGACACCGCAGAGCACCTTAATAATAGATGCCCTTCCAATCTCTTTATTCCCCAAAACACATGATACATCCATGTAGAGTTTCTACAGAGACAAGTCTTGACAAGCATGATATGATTCTCAGATGAGTAAAAAAAGCCGCCTTTCAACCCATGTAGCCTTCTCTACCACTGAAATCTTCCCACAGCGTACTTCTAGAATCATCCCCCAAAGAAACTCCCGAATAAAAGAGAAAATTCAAATAAGAGAAAAACTTGGTATCCTACAATCTTTAAATGAGATTTTATCAAAAGTGAGAGCATCCTTATCCCCTGTAACCGAACTAAATATGTGATAGCTTCTAACGCATGTGAGTAGTATGCATGTTCCATGATGCTAGAAGCTGATTTAACTCTTCTAGTTGAATCATTATGAAAGAGTGTTCTCATTCATAATGATTGCAAATTAAAAGGTTTTACACCTCTAAACATAACTGTGAAGTCCTCCCAAGGGAAAAAAGATTCAGCACGATCATGGAGTCACAAGCACTAACTAGCAAGCTATATACCTTCGAGTCGGGCAATCATATTAGGATTCTACTTTTTTTAAGGAAAAAAAAATTGTTCCAAAATGAGGTGTTAAGTGTTCATAACCATGTCGAGTCGAGGATCTGACACGACTACTTGAGCTAAAAGTAAAATGGAGTGTCTGAGCAACATAGGAGATATTCACTTACATGTTTATGAATTTAAGAGGAACCCATCCTATATAAGCCTAGACAATGATCAAAGAATTCAAGACATATTACTGTAAATAGTCACCTTCCAAATAAATTCCCTGCAGCAATTGTACTCCCTTGAACATAATAGTCAACACTTTCAGTAACTTCTCCAAGAAGATCAGCAGTTTCAAGGACCTAATAAGATAGGAAAATAGCTGATGAAAAGAGAGAAAGAATATCAATGCGGTAATAAGAAAAAAAGGTTTGAGACACTCGTGTACATTTCTGAAACTAGGAAATTCAGATTTGATTTCAAAAGGTACAGAATGTCTCAATTTTATCAAAGACCTCCAGAAAATTTAACACCACTCGGCCGGGGATGAAGATTACTGTCAACTTTAGAATAGGAATCTAAAAATTCAAATATTTCGCTTTTCAGAGAAGTCTCTACCAAGCTGACACCACTCAGCAGGGAATGAAGGTTACTGTCAACTTCAGAATGGGATTCTACAAATTCAAATATTTCTCTTTTCAGACAAGAGGCTCTACCAAGCTGATAGTCATGCTACATGACTTGTCAGTCAGCAGCACTGTATATTTTGGTCGTACGGTTTATACTATTAAAATGAGCAGGAGGCACGGAAATAGAAAATTAGAAAGAGAAATAGTTCAAAGGATAGTCAAATAAAAGATTAAATGTGATGGTAACTATCGACATTAAGCTCCCCATAAAAAACACATAATGCCTGTTTGACACTGGAACCCTGCCCAAAGTCACAAGGTGTGCTGCTCTACGGCCAAATTGTTCAACTCTTGAAACAAACCAGAAATCAAAATTAGAAAGAGAACTCCAGAAGCACAAATTCAGCTAAAGAATATTGTAATTTGCAACTGCATCTCGAAACATGAATAAAGTTTCAAAAGCCACAAGAACGGGAACCCCATGACCACAGTAGAGATTTGAACTACAGCAAGCATGATATTGTGACCAATCAAAGGAGCGGATGCAAGACAAAAATTATTTCCACAAAATTTTGCTATATGCATTTTTTTCAAAGGGGCTAAAATCATATACCCAAATTAGGAAGCTTATGCTCTCAATTCACAAGCCAAAATATTCATGGACAAAAGAGAGCAAGAGGAAGAAAGATTCATACTACTGCAGCAATGTTGATGAGTTGGTAAGCAGAAAGAGTAGAAATCACCTTACCATTGTTCGTGCATCTAAGCTTATGATCAAATATGCATGATATTCATCCTCCTCGGAAGCTATCTTGGATGCATCAGAATTATGACTCCGAGAACTCTTGTGATAGACAGTCCATATACCTTTAACTCCAGGCAATTCGACCTTTAATCATCCAAAGAGAGGAAAAGGCACTAATTACTCACAACATCACATTGCAGAAAGAACTGCTTAATGATAATATTCATTATTCAGGCATTGTGGTCATAACTCATACATGTACAAGTTTTAATAATCCATAAATTTAAGAAACTAACAAAAAAAATATAGAGCCAAATAGAGGCCTCTTTCAGATTGAAAAAGAGTCCATAGCGGTGGTGAAACTAGTTAATTACTAAAAACGCCCCCAACAACCCAACCCAACCCCCCCCCCAAAAGAGAAAAAGGGAAGCTATGGAGGCGTGTGAGTGATGAGAATTTAAAAAGTGATAACTCAGCAGTGATAACTCAGCATGAAAAAAGGGATGGAGGGATGAGCACAACAGTCTAAACTCTAAAGTTCCCCACATTGGAAACAAGAGCTAAAATAACAAAAAAAAAAGGACAAAATTGCATATTAATTATAACCCACTATCTACCAGAACATACCTCAGTAATCATTTCTGGGCGAATTGAGCGCTGAAGCACACATAGCGCACCATTCTTCCCATGTCCAGAACAACAAACCTGCAAGAAACACATCGTGAAATGTAGAAACTGATGATAAGGGAAATCTGATCAAAGATTAGCACGGGATGGTACATCCAAATTTTCCACCAGAGGAAGTTGTAAAACATGGGTCTCTTTTAATTCCCTTGTTCCCCACTATCAAAAATCCAAACCACACGAAGGGAGATTCAATTCAGAACCCTTATTTCAAATTAGTCAAGAAGAGCTGAACTGACCAATTCATAATTACTCTGTTTAGCAATTCCAGTGGCGTTGGGGTTTGCATTGATCCTTAAACCATATGAGAAATCCTTCAAAGGACCAATATTTATCAATGAGTCCCTTACTGCAAATGAGAAAGATTTCTGCAAAAGGAAAAAAATTCAGGTCAAGTTGATTAACCAATGCATTATATAAAGCTAATTAATTATTTTAATTTCACAAGGTAAGTCTTGTAATGCATTACTTAGTGTTATACTTCCTCCGTTCTTTTTTAATTGCAACGTTTCCAATATTTGGAAGTTTCATATTAATTGCAACGTTTCCTTGTTTGATAATATCTTCTCACTATCTCTCTCCTATCACATGGCTCCCACCTTTTATTTATCTCTATCTCTCTCCTCTTCACATGGGTTTCTTAAACAATGTGTCAATTGGGTATGTTGCAATTATTATAGAGAGGAAGTTTTTTATAATTTGCCCCTCCTTTTCTCTTCCTACTGCCCTTTTATACTGGAGCAACTGGGGTATAATAGTCAATCGAACTTCCGTTTCAATCTATATACTAGAACCTTAAAGACCATAATATTGAAGTACAGGACAGTACAAAATAAAAAGTAAATGCACTAAAGAATAAATAATATCTGAGTTCTTTGCCATTTGAAACAAAGCCTGTGAAGGATGAATAAAGGATGGAAGGAAAAACAAAGCCTGCAGTGGATCCAAATCAATTGAGTCTTTTCTTTATAGCAAACAGGGTATTCTGTCTGGTAAAGGAAGTTTCAGCTTAGGCATGTCGCTGTTTCAATAAGAATTTCACTATAGAGTACTCCCTCCGGTCTTTATTAGTTTACCCGTATTCCTTTACGGGATGTCCCTTATTAGTTTACCCATTTCTTTTGTTTCTATTTTTGGAATGGGACCACTAACTTTATATGACACACACATTCAACTTTAATATAAATTAATCTTTCTCTTTCTTTCTATGTCTCACAACATTATTTCTCCTCGAACTCTGTGCAAAAGAAATGGGTAAACTAATAAAGACCGGAGGGAGTAATATAGAACAAGTCTAATGATATAACATCAATTAAAATTGTTCTCATTGGCGATATCCAACCCCTTCCTCCACCCCCCCCAAAAAAAAAAAAACAACCACCCAACCCCACAAAAGAAATATCCAAATCCATGCCTTACAGTTGAATTAAAGAAATTGGGAGAAACAAATATAAGATAAGGGAAGTGGATGTGCATTATGCAGAACAAGTTTTCGAATATCAGTGATCCATAATGCATTAAAAGATTCAGATCCGAGGACAGACCTGTGTAGAGTCTGCTTTATTAGGGGTTGAGCCATATAAAGAAAGTTCCTCACCACCAACCATATCTTGCATAGCATCTGATGATGAGCGTCGTAGCCGTTTCGTTGACGGGGCATCACCTTCAATATCCCCAACCTGTTCAAACAGAAAATTTGTTGCGGGGGATTTGTCAAATAAAGAAACCATGTACAAGCAATTTAGAGGAGGACAAAACATTCTCAAGTATCTCAAAATTAATAACTAAAAATCAACCCGACTAATCAAAAAGGGGGTATTAGGGCCCAATATTCCATCTCAGTCAAAAAGTACAACGTTGCTTTTTTCCCAACTAGGAAAACTGCGAAAAAGGGAAGAAGCATTCAATAGAATCTAAGAACTAACAGAGCATACAAGCAAAAACAGAAAATGGGAGGAACAAAACAGAGGTAAAGAAAAACCCAGGGGATCAAGAAGCAGCAAAAGTCGTGTGTAAACTAAAAACGGAAATTTAGAGTTCATAAAGCACCTCTTCCTTCACAGAAGATGCAGAGGCTGTAGGAGCACTTCCAGAAGTATATTGCACAAGCAAGCTATCTCCCAAGCGGCTTCCCAGAAAGAACAAAGAGTTCCCAATAGTTGTTATATCCTATAAAATAGACAAATCTAATCAATGAAACATCAAGGAGGTGGTTATTCTTTAACTGAAATAAAATCATGTCCTGACGTAATGATTCATGACATGAACTATGAAGGAATAAATTAGAGCCATGTTGATATCTGTAACTAACCGATGTAAGCACAGAAGCTCTGGACTTCACAAGGTCAAGCCTCTGCACAACCCTACATATCAAGAACAGGTTTGGTTATTTAATTTTATTTTAAAAGGAACAAACATGAATAGCATACAGAAATTACCTAAAAAAATCACAAACCAAAAAGTCCAAAAGAGATTTCCATACTTTTTTCCCGTTCAAACATCAACAACTTCTTAGCATGATTCTCATGCATGTTCTATACATTGATAAATGAGTAACTGTATGTAAAATTATCCGGCTGTTAGTCAGTAAAGGACTGTAAGGTGGGACAGCAAAAACTGCTCTTCTGTTAGCAAATATAGGTTTTTTTTCCTTAGTAAGTGTAAAAACAAGATCCTAGTGCTAGTTTCCAAGGCAAAATGTATAAATTATCTGCAAGTTACCAAGGTAAAATTTGACAAGTAGGAGCTCTGAAGATTTGGGTCTAAAACAAAGATGCCATAAGAACCCTGGGGATACAAGCAATTAAGAACTTCCCCTTCCAACCCTAAAGTTTAAAGGGTATGATTCTCACCCATCAAAACTTTCAACCCCTTTATCCATCCCATTGACACTTCCTCTAATCGAAGCCTAATAATGGAGTTGGATGTACCAACCTTAAAAAGAAAAATTGAACAGAAGTGCATGCCAGTCACACTTATATCAGTCAAAAGAAATTGTTTCTTCTTGTTGCCTACAGCAGTCTTTGGAGTTCAGCATAGTAGGCCAACTCAGTTTATTCCAATCCCAAGATTCCCAACATCTTATTCAAACATCAGAATTTGTGATGATCCTTCAAATGTATAAGAAAAGCTTCAGAAAACTATCGTATTCCCCGACACATATGTATGACACCTTACAGAAACGAGTCCTACTCAATTACCGTCTTCAATTGCAGAAAAAAAGCTTTTAGAGAAAATCGACATCTGCTTTTCCATGACACTACAAGTTGCTCCATTTCCTACAAGTCTCTTTGAACGTTTGTCTTCATGCCCTTAAGCTTTCATGTGAGTTTATATATAAAAAGCGAAAAGTCAAGCGCCACTGAATGCTCAAGTCTCAACACTTGACTCCTGGCCATTTTTTTTCCCCATTCACCACCAAATTCCAAAGGAACCATACTCTACAAGTTTCCACTTCAAGGATCTCACCTTTCCTCATCCTTTCCCATGTCACAAGAACGTCATTAGGACCAAGAGATTGAACCGAACTCATCCAAGCAAAGCTGAGGATAAGTGCCAAAGAGATAGAACAAATCCAATGACTATAGAGTATTTTAGCTCTGCATTATACTTGGACATGGCTGTGAACATACAAAGTGTGTACATGTCCAAGTCTGGAACTCGAACATTACTCAAAAAGTTTGCATGGTTTTGTACTTATCAATATCTCCAAGTCTGCAATCCCATTTTAATATCCAACACAGCTACTAAGTGAAACAAAGAGGCCATTGAAGAATGTAATAAACTGTGCATACCATCAAAATGAATGATAATTATAAAGGCATTATTGTTGTGGCTCGGAATCTCCAGCAGTTCGCAAAGAAGTAACTAGCAAACACTTAGAATATAACTTAAGAGATTAGACCACTAACCTTCCATCATAAACAAGAGTTAGCAAAAGTAGTTCACCAGTTTTAGTTGACAACATGGCAACATCATTAGCCAACCATGTTGCATGGGCAGTATCAAGCTCCACAGTAAAACTCGATCTTGGCATCTCTTGGCTGACAAGAAAGTTGCGTAGAATATAAACCAATGAAATGCGCACGTCACATCAGTAAGAAAAAATTGCATAAACAATAAATAGACTATACAAAATAACACAGCCATTAAAGAAAATTCAAAGAAACTGACAAGTATGAAACAATATTAAGGATCTTATCTTATGTAACAAATCGGAATATGATTCTTTTTTTCTTTGGATGGGTAATGAACTAGGCCTGTGCAGGGGACCTACTGCCAGGGTAGTCCCCAGCCCAGTTGGAACCCACGTGCCCAACCCCTTCCCCCCAATCCCATTTTACCAAGGGCATGTATGCTTTTGCTGAAACCAAACCCAGAACTTGTCTCAAAGGAGGTGGAGTAGATACTGTATGAGCTAAGCTCAACTGGTCTCTTTGGAGTACAATATTGTCCAAGAAAAAAAACAGCAAACTCACAAGGAATGAGGAAGTGATGCCAGAGATTAAAAGTTGATCATAAGAAACTGATTTTTTGATAGAAACATAATATTCCCATAATATAATTTTTGGGAGAAGCAAAGAAAGCAACTCTAACTTGTTATAAAGGTAGGGACCAGACTTTGGAAAAAAGAGAAAAACCATAACAAGAGCGATTGTCTAGCCATCAAACTTTTGTCACATAGAAGATTTTGTAACCTGTACCCCCACAAATCACGCTCAAGAAATAGGAACAGGGAAAATTCTTAATGAAGATGTCGCACCACCTGGAGACTGGAGAAACAAATACAGAAGAAATTACATCCTTCTACTCAGCTGAGAAACAATGTAGAGGAATTCCCCGTAATAAAAGCGGAAACTGATATTTGCGCAACTGACGCAAGTAAGACGGCACAACAGGCAGCGGAGTGATTAAAACTCCCACCAAAAGTAAGGTAAAATACTCAGCCTTGAAAACTCCACACTTCCATTTCTTTATCTCCTTGCCTATTTCTATCGTCATTGAATATAAAAGGTTCTGTATATTGGTCCTTCAATCTCCTTAAAAATAACTAGGCATGAATGACCTTCCTCTTTCTCCAGCCATTAGTGTTTAAGTCATGTTTGATCTAAGGGAAACAGGTAGCAATGCAGCATTACTCCAGTACCCATCTTTGTTTCGAATTAAAAAGACACCATAATAATTGCTGCCCACTGAGGTACAAATTCAAACACGGAAAAAACGTACTATGAATGTCCGAAGTAAAGCAGTATAATAATGGGAAAAAGGAAGGAATGCTACTAAAGCAAATATTAGAGAGGCGATGTACAGCCTATTTGTGTTTACTACAAGTGCCAAAAGGCTAACAGTAGTACTTGTGGGAGTATTTGGGTGTGCATGTTCAATAATTGATCATTACGCAAGGAAATAAGGTAAAACTCTAGAGGAGAATAAAAACTACCTGCCATCAGCTGAAACTGCAAAAGTGTTCATAGCCAGAGCACATGACATCGACTGCCAAACAAAAGAGGATTCACAAACGTTAATAAACCATGTTCTGCAAGCATCAGTTGAAGTAACTGATAAAAGTACCAGAGTGCTTAGAGAAAAGATTGACGATATTAAATAAAAGAAAAATAAACCAATACAATGAAACAGCACTGAGACAAATGCTTCTAAAAAGATTTAATACCTGGCTGTGATAATAAATAGCATTAGTGGAGACTACAAGAACACCGCCAATTGGAGAAGGAACTGCAAGTAGCTTGTACGAATCATGTGGCAGGTTCTGTTACCAGATAAAGGAATATAAGTCAATAATATGAATGTCTCAAGACTAAGAAAGCAAGACAACATATGATTAAGTATTCAAGTTATATACATCCTCGGAGAAAAGGACTCAATAATCTTGGGGAGAGCTTGGGATTTCACTTTATTTAAGAACAGGCAAACCTAAATAAAAAGTGGAGTATAAGACAGAACTCTCCGAGTCTCCTAACAAGACGCACGGCGTATATATGTATCTGACGCCTCGAACAGATATAAATACATCAGCACATCATTGAGATATAACAAGAAAACATATAAAAATACACCTTAACCATGTCTAATAATTCACCATTCCAACACTTCCCAAAAACCAACGTAATTAAGTGGCAGCTCTGTATGCACCTATTAGTGTTCTTGTATATAGAATTAATATACGGCAATGGGGATCATTGATCCTTGAACGCAGATCACTAGACCTCATAACTAAATTCTCTTTTTTTTTAATGTTCCACTTTGCAAACGCACAACTTTATTCTCATTTAGTAGAATTGATAAAAAGTTGGTATGTTGCAAATGCACAACAATCCTAAAACATTGTACATAATAACATTTTTTTTAAAGTTAAAGAATCGGGTCGAAGTGAAATATGTAAACACTGCAAAAAGTCAAATTGGAACAAGTAAAAAAACAGAGGGAGTATTATTTACTACTTATATATAGTAAAAACCATCATTCTTTTGTAACAAAACATAGAAGTAAATCATAAATTAAGTTATCTATAATTTATAATAAAAGCATTGACACTGGCCATTATTCCTTATTGTTCTTGAGAAACTATTAAGATCCTCCACAAACAGATAAATCCACTAAATTAGCTAGAGATCTCAATATGGATTGGTCAACGTCCACAATTTGGGTCAATCTCAATACTGATGAGCTAATTTTGGCAACCTTACAAGCACATATCTATCAATACACATGACTACACCACAAGTTCAACTATTCAAAATGAAATGCAAGTAAGAGTAAGGCAGCTCCGCAGCTATAACTTTTATTTCCTTCCTCTTCCCTTTACCTTCCTTTTTCACGTTGACAAGGTTCCTAGCCCTCAAATCCTCGGTATAATTGTGCAAATACAATGAGGTGAAAACCTCCTCCATTACAGAGCAGAAGATAGGTATATGATAGCATATGAGACATGTGACTCAGTTAACAACCCCCAACGGCCCAAACCCACCTCACCTCACAGAAGAGAATAACATAAGAGTGGAACCAGACACAGAGAGAACATGAGACAAAAAGAGAGAACTAGGAGGATAGAAGTAGGAAATTGTGGGCCATAAGATATGCAATAAACTTCTAGAGTTCTAGCCTCTAGGCATGCCAAAGACTCTTTGATTTGTGCTCAATGGAATTAATTAATTTTCAGTGTATGAGAATCATATATGTGGCATGGGCAGCTATTGAACAATCAATTAAGAGCATTATAGGTTATCCATAATCCTGAAGTCTTCAATATTTACATATGCAATCCTTATCCTGTTAAATATTTTAACAATAGCCAAATTGACCCTGTTTGCAACGCCATTTTATCCAACTGGAAACTTACCGTAGCAGACCATATAAGGGGATGTTGCTTCATTGTTGTGTTGATACTAAGGGCTGAAAGCATGCAAGTGTGGTGCTTCCATGGGATCCTCCCCGCCCAAGTAAGCTCCCGCTCATGAAGAATTACCAGCACAGGCTCAATATATCCTGAAAACCAAACCATGCGCATTTAAAAGTGCTTCACCAGAAGTACAGCTGCAAGGGACGATATATACACGGAGACACAGCCATGAGATGATGTAAAGGGTATCACAGGAGTTAATTATGTAAATATAAAGTGACATAAAATCATGTTAACACAGTAAGAATGGGACAATGCAAATATTTATATACATTTCCAATCTGCACTCAATTCTACCGTACAGATAAATAAAGGTTTTGCTTCATGAATGAATATGAAATCGTTAACACATTACACAAGTTAATTATGTAGAATCAAAGTGACCCAATAATTATTACAAATTAAGAATGCACCAATGCAAATATTCATGTGCATTTCCACTCTGAATGCAGTTCTATCATCCGAATAGAAAGGTTGCTTTGCGAATGAATACGAAATCTACAAGATATTGCTTTCACTGAACAAAGTTTGTGAACCTCACCATGAACAAATACAAAATCTTTTACATGCTTGATGTCCAACTCCCTTAGATTAATCAAATATGTCGATTCAATGCGAGCAGATGCTGCACCTCCAAAGCCAAAGCTTTCATCATCCCCGACTAAACCTGAACCAGCCTATACCAACACACAAAAGTAATCCATTTATACAATATACTGCAGAGAGAAACAGAGATACATCGTGTATACATTCAAGAAACCAAATGCAGATGCCCTATCAAACATTTCAAACTTCATGGTGCCTATGCATAGGAACTGCATAATAACATGATATTGACAAATACGATGTTCTAATCCTATTAACAGAAACAGTGATATTTATTTTTGGATCGCTGGTGATCTTACTAGATGGGGGTTGAGAGTTGAGATTCCCCATACTCAATAGTATCGAGGTCCAGAAGAGACCAAAAGTTGCACACAGATACATTCAGATATTGCTTTCTATTTTCTTTTTAAAAAATTAAATTCTTGAAACTGCAAGACAGTCTTCGTTACATATCAAATCTCTTACAGAACCCAACTTCTTTGATGGGTGGACAGTACAGAATCAGCCCTCATATTTCTACTCACAGATACACCGTACACGTGCCTACATTGTCTGTGACGAGAGGTTTCAGCCTCCATTTCATCAAACATCTCAAACTCTTACTTTGCTGTTCATTTGAAGGATCTCAGAAATGAAAGGCTTCAAGCTTACCATAGGTCAAGGTGGCCTGTCAAGGCAAACATGCGTTGCATATGCTCCACATGAGAGCCAAATTTGGTGGCAAAAGTTGGGTAAACAACAGTAGACACATACCTCCAATCTGACCTCATTCCTTAGCAATGAATGATTTCCTTACATAATGCTAGGCAATAAAGAAATTTCACTCTGCATTAGTTTTGTAGTACCATCCATGATGGACCAGGAAAGGGATCATTTGTTCTTCTTATATCTTTTTTTTTTTCAAAGACAGGGTGAGACAAAAAAAAATTAAGATCTATGTGACATTACTTAGCAAAATACAAGTATACAACTAAACAGAACTCCAAAATATGACAAGTAGTTGCAGTAACCCAGGGGGAGAATATTCGGCCCACAACTATCTTTAATGACAAAGTCACTCCAAATTCTGTCACTTTCTCTATCCACATATCCTACAGAAATACTAAAGAGCACACTTGCTTATAGAATTTTCCAGTCCTTAGTCCCTCAATATCAGCATAATCACCTAGAGGGCTGGAGATGCTCAAAACTTCTGGCGGCACAAACTAACTTCTACCTTTTGTCCCTTCCACCTCAAGGAAGGTTCTAAAGTGTAATCTGGACAGTAAGTCTAAGGGAAGAACATAAATATCATCATGAAGTAAAAGTGAATTTAGGGGATTTTGATAGTTGATTGAAATTTGATTCAATCAAATGGGGAGTTTACAATCCCAAGCCTTCGAGTGGCTGGAGCTGGACACCCCCAAGTCCCAAGACAAAACAAAGTAAAATAAACTCAACCCAATTCTGCTTATCCCTCATTCTAACTGATCACCTCTACATATAGAATAATATTTTTCCTTTCTCTACTTTAACTACTCAACTTATTCCCCAAGATACATCCTAAGATATTTATATTGCCATTTATAGTACCACTCCCTCTAGGGCAGTCTATTACATAAAGACAAACAAATGGATCTCTACAAATTTAATTTTACCCATTGTCCCTTTCACCTCAAGCAAAAAGAAGCTAAAGACAGACAAATAGATCTCAATCTCTCCTCAAAATTTTCAACCTGAATATACTGTTTCTCATTCTTATGTCCCAGCTCCCAGGTCCTAATAAAAACCCACTCATGCCCTAATAAGCTATGGCCACCAGCCAAAAAGAAACAGAATCCACAGAAAATATACCAGAATTGATCAAGCAATTGCTTCAAGCAGCACAAAAAGCTACTGTGGCCAATCAAAATCATGCCTATACCTCTACCCACATATTTCCTAGACCTATTACTTCTTAGGATCTGTTCACTTCAACTAATTTTTACTTATTTTCGGGATAAATAAGAAAAGTTCAGAAGTTTAGAAAAAATTAGAAAAGTTTATACAAGTTCAGAAAAAATAAGTAAAAGTTGACAAAAAGTAGGGAGTAATTTTGAAAAGTTCATAAAGTTCAAAAATTAAGTAATGCTCAAAAAAAAAAGATAAGTTCTAAAAAAGAAAAGTTAAAGAGAACAGGCCCTTACTCATGCCTATTACCTCGATAGTCACTGCTAGTGCTCATTAGTTGATTTTTAAGTTCATCCATCATTTGTTACCCAACATTGATACTACCATTCCACTAAATGCTTCATTTAAAGAATACAACTAATACACTAGAAAACACAAAGTTATTCAAGACAAAATATATATTGGACAAATAACAGGTCAAAAAACAACAACTTCCCACTCTTTATCCAGAATCGTGCGTGACAAAGAGAATGACACAAAGAATTATGCAAAGGCCAATCGCAAATGATTCATAATTGCCAAATGTAATTCAAAAATTAATCAAAAGGGGTGAAACTCACCAACTAAAAGTCCTTTTATTGTGCAATTATATATTTATGAGACCACTGTGAGTCCACTGGGGTAAGTCAAATAAAGATAAGGGGGAAAAAAGAGTTATAAGATCATGTGCACGATGATGATCAGTGAATGCAAAGATAGCCCAGTGGTTAAATGCATCCACATGAAACACATCTCCACCATGATAGTAGCAGGTTCAAATCCCACTCTAAAACACATCTGCTGGTTTTCTTAAATATATTTTGCTTTTCCTTGTACGCTGTTTCTTTTGTTGATTTCCTTCCCTACTTTTTGGTTTGGAATTGCATTTCCTTCCTTTTTTTTTCTCATTATTTATCTGGATTACCCCTGCCTTGTTAGTTTCCTTCCTTTTATTGATTTGCTTTCTTATTTGCCTCTTTCTTTCTCATTTTTAAACTTTTCTTTAATTAGTCTATTTTTGTGGCGGGTGAAATTTTCTTATTTGTGTTTGTCCCCTTCGCTTTCACAATATTAGTTCCAAAACAAGCAATAATCCAAAACCTTACTTCCTTGACACAAAAAGGCGGGTCCTTTTATACACAAGGTATGAAGCTTGTCGGGTACGATTGCAACTTTCTTGTCTCGATATAATTGCACCCCTATTGATCATTAGTAGGAATTAGACTAAGATATAGACTTTTTCTTAAATTGTCATAGGCAGAAAGTCTACAAAACCACAAGCTAGAATTCCTGGATACACCATTGTATGAGACCCAAAGAATACACAAAGGTCTCTGCTTCTGCCGAAGACCGCCTTGTGAATAGCATCTTCTTACTTTACGGTAGTTAGAAGATTGATTTCAAACAGGAGAAACGGGGAAATGTAAGAAAAAAAGTTGTTGAATAATAAAAGGCTACTTCATTCAAAATGGTGCAAAGCAACCGAGGATGGTGACAGATGAAAAAAGAGACCTGAACAGTCTTAAGTATTATCATTTGCAGATCATAAACAAGAACTCCGCCACACCTTCCTTGAGGATCAACTTTCACCAAAGGGCCTCTTGCAAAGGATTCTCTTCCCCTTTTCAGATGAAGCCAATCTGGACCCTCAAAACAATGCAATGAGCTGAAGACAAATTGCACAATATCAGACACCATAGACTGAAAGTCGAAACAAATTAATCAGCAAAAAGATGGGGAAAAAGCAAATAAAAACTTAAGATACACCATGAGCATACTCTACAACAATATAGAGCGCAAAACAATGTGAGGGCATTAAAAAATAAACTATACAAGGTAGCTTAGTAACTTTAAGTTAAGACTAGACAACAGAAAGCCATGAAAACAGAACTCTTCCCACAGAATTCAGACAACAGATTTTTGTTTCAAATCCGTTCCTCTTACAAAAGAAAAATGAATATAAATAATAAATAAAGGTCAACAGGAACAACAAGTCCCTGAATTTTCATTTCGACGCAACTGACTTTTGGGGAAAGTTTAAGCCAGGGGAGCACTCATGCATCCGAGAAGAGGCTTAGGATTTAGGAAAGGGATGACCCTCTTTTAAATCTTTTTGAACTAATACTTATCACCCTACTCTTCCATACTACACACTTAGGGGGGCATTTGGTTTAGGGGCTTCAAGAAAGGGTAAGGGAAAGAAAGGTCTTGATTCTCTTTCTTGGTGTTTGTTTGGTCACTTTAATCATTCCCTTTTCTCCTTCCTTTCCCCCAAAGTCCTCTAAATCTATTCCCTACTCCCCCCCAAGGTTTCACTTATCCTTTCTCTCCTCTACTCCATGGTCACTTGGACCTATTACTGACTACCCCATTAACCAATGCTCACTGCCTGACCCCACCTTCCCAACCACCAATGCCGTGCCATAGCCCACCAACCACCTCAAAAACAACCACCAACACCGCCCCATAGAGCACCAATCACCTCGGAAACCACCAACAACCACAAAAGCCACCCACCATCAACCCCAAAACCCAAAAGCCACCACCCACGAAAAACCTATCCACCACCCACGAAAAACTAGCCACCACCTCCGAAAACCATCCACCAACCCCGAAAACCCATCCACCACCCACGAAACTTACTCACCACCCTTGACATACCACCTACTACCAACGAAAAACAACCCACAACACCACCACCCACAAGACCCTGCAAATACGTAAATAAGAAAAATAAGAGTGAGAATGGGGAAATACTTCTTATCATTAATAATGGCTTTAGATGGTCGAATTCGATCAAAAAAATTCAGATATGAAGTTTTTATGATCGAATTCGACCTTTAAAACCTCGAATCCGACCAAGAGATAGGCGGCGTTGGAGGAAGTTGAAAGGCGAGGGTAGGCAGCGCCGCAGCGGTGGAGGAAGAGGAAAGGCGAGAGTCGGTGGCAGTGGGGGAAGAGGAGGGGGCAGTAGCTGCACATCCAGAGAGAGAAAGTAGTGGTGGAGCAATGGTCACAGGTGGAATGGCTATATACAAGCCAAACAACCTTTTTCATCTAAGGGTTTTAGTTTCCTTTCCCCCTCTACCCCTTTCTTAATTCCATTCCCTTTACCCCCATTGATACCAAACACCCCCTTATAGTTAATTATATGGTCAAGAATGTTGATTCATTCAGTATATTGTAAAGTCTACTTTATGGGTAAACCTTATGTTTGGAAAATTTAAAACGCTAGCTTTGTTCCAGAATCCTTTCGAATCTTAACCTACTCTTAAAGAAGACATATACACCTAACAAGTACGTTGAGTAATTGGTTGATCACCTACTGCTAATTTGTCCTGGGTGAACTGTTTGTGGTGTATCATCTATGAGGATCTTCTTGTTCGGGCTTTATTTGGTCCATAAAGCCAAAGATGTGTTAATAGTTCTGAAAAGAAGGACGAAATATATGTGGATTTGGAAATGGGCAACTTAACTCCTCTAGCCATTTAGAGCAGCACTAGCAAGCAAAGGGCCTGACACATTTTTTCAGGAAATGCATACTCAAAACAGAGATTATAGTTTCCTTCAGTAAGACTTTTGTGTCACACTTCACCGATAGCATGGTATCTCCATCGTATTCTGATTTTGTGGCAACGATCAAGCATGATTTATCAGCTTAACTGCGTAAGACGTGCTATTTTGTCCGTAAGCAATCTTGCAGATATGGGTGAAATCATTAGCTTATATGGTTATACCATGATGGAAATTCTCTGTTTGAATCTGCCTAAAAGCCTTTGATTCCTATCTAACAGTATTTTTTTATCAATAATTTAAAAAGGAAAAAATCCAGAACACCTTAATTAAAGCCCTTTGGAAAGAGCATGTCTTACATTTATGCTAATTATAACTTGTTCATGGGCTACACAGAAAAGGAAAAAAAAATATTGGGAACCGGGAAGTAGATAAGCCTACAGTTCTGTTTCTCAATGGTTATCATATTATTATAATAAAAGAAATCAATTCAAGACCTCAAACATGTAAACTACAGAGCTAAACATTGTTTATCAAAAAGTAGCGGAGTTTATAGTGTCTTCATATCATACTAAATTCATGCATCTTACCTTGCACGTAGACTATGAGTCGAGTCATCATACTCCAAGACAGAAACTTTTGCATCTCGAAATGCTAATATGATAGAATCTCTTCTTCTAGAACTGTCAGAGCCACCAATTGAGAGTACAGCCATTGATTCAATGTTAGCATGCAACCTGTCAAATCCCAGTGGTCAAAATATGCATTGAGAACTTCACAGTTCACAACCCCCAAAAAAAAAATAGAAGGCTAAATATTATAATGGTAAATCTAATTAAAATTTCTAATCCAATTAGCCAAGCGATCTAGTTGCTGTGACTATTCTATCATTGATTATGGAAACAATTTCATGCCTATCGTGCCAAGGTAGGTGAAAAGAGCTTTGACAGCCCATAGATTTTTCTTTAAAACACGAACGGATTTGGTTTATCAAAAAGAAAAAAATATATTCCCCCATTATTCTGCCCTTCCCCTCCCCACTCCATATCCCAACAAAAGAAAAGTGAATAAATCACTTTCCCTCCCCTTCCCTTATCTTTAAATACACTCATCCAAAAGGCAAATGCAGAATAAAGCTTAACAGAAGCCCCCTAGTGAAGTGGTTTGAGAGCTGTACTTTAAGTACTTATCAAACTGATTGGCTAGCAATCAAAGAGAGGTTGATGAGATGAAAAAGAGGAAAGATTAGGAGTTAGCTTGTATAAATTTTTACAACATTTGATTTATGAATTAAGATTTAGGGAAGGAAAGAAAACGGATCCCTCTAATTCCCTTCCCTTCCCTCCATACCCAAACAAGGAGAAGTGGACCCTCATTTCATCCAAACACACTATAAACAAGCCCTATTCATAGAAAAGGCTGTGAATTGTCCCTATTATATACTAATTTTGTAATTTAGACCACCCTGGCCCAAGTACTAGTTTCAGCAAAACTGCAAAAATCCATGTCAACACCAGTCACCAGCCCAAAGAATCTTCCTTAAGAACGGACTTTGCCTTCTACACATGCCAAGAACCCACTAATTTTCTTTAATTTCACCTTTGACCATAGAAATTTGACACTTCAACCCTCCACGAATCATGAAATTCTACATGCTCACAAAAAAGTTGGGATCCATTACGTCAATCAACTATCATTCAAGTTTGTTTCAACATATGTACAAAAGCTGAAACCAAACGATAAATACATATTCCCCCTAATCCAATTAGTCCAATTGCTCAGGATTCTCACCCTAGCGGTAAAAATTGTGCTCGTTATCGCCCATATTCACTAAATTGAGCTTTGATTACAGCTCAAAATATCAAAACCAATCTACATTTTCCATCAACAACATAATAAAATAAACTAAGCTAAACCACAAAAACTACGAAACTCGAAAAAGAAGGAAACGGAAGGAGCGACAAACCTATAGTGGCAAACAAGCTCCAAGGAAGCACCCGAAACACCAGCCATAAGACCGCCGCGCTTAGCATCAGAAGCAGCATTGGTTTCCTGAAGACGAACGACGTAAACCTCGAGGACATTAGCGGCGGAAACAACGAGATTAGGGACAGGACCAATGCCAGGATTCCGAGGCCAATCAGAGTCGAGGTCGTCGGAGGGAAGTGTAGGGATGAATTGAGGTGTGAAATCAGCAATGGAGTGTGTGAGGTAACCGGAAGCGCAGTTTTCGATGCCGGTTGCCCAGTGCATCATCTTGTACGCTGCGTAACTCATTGTGGATCAGCGAGGAGAGAGAGAATGAGAGATTGAAGATGGAGTGGAAGGAGAGAGAGAGTGAGGGTTTCTGGTTTCTAGGGTTTTGGAGATAGAAGGAAGAATGAGTTCTGAAAGGCTAAAACCCCTGTGTTAGATTTTTCACTTGGCGGGAGGGTTCATCAACTCTAATTTTTGTCAAGACTGTGCTAAGAATCATGAAAGTTCATAAATCTATACAAATATATTAAAAAGGCGTTCCTGTTAAGGAACGGTGCCACATGACACTCTTGTGTGGTTACTACTTACTAAGATTCGAACACATGACCTTTGAAATCATGAAGTGTGAGAGTTCAACCAATAATCCACTATAATTTCAATGCTTAGGGGGTTTGGTTCAAAAAAATAAGGTATGGACTAAAACCTATACCTAGTGTTTGTTTGTAAAATTTAAAATTCTAAACCCATACCTCAAACTCATAAGGTATGGGGTTTAGAAACCCAAGGGGGGAGGTGGGTATGACTCATACCAAACCTTCATGTATAAAAAAAAATCATTCCAAGATGAATCCAAACACATGAAATCAAGTATCAAATTCCAACCCTATATCACCCCGATTTCATTCCTTATTCCAAACCTATACCACTTCGTGAATCAAACGCCCCCTTAATGTTTCAAAGTAAAACATAATAAAGTCTTATAATTATATGTAACTATAAAGATATAGACAAGCCTTTTGATCTCTAACATTTTTATTAAGTAATAACATTCTCTTACCCTAATTCCATTGAAATTGTTCCTTATAAGTGTTTTTAAAATAATTTATCACGCCATAACGTCCATTTTCCACTGGACAAAATGTTACAAAAAACTAATAGAATCAATTATGAATAGTAATATATTTGATAATTATTATAATGGGCCCGGCCACCCGGGGCATTACCCGGGCAAAAAAAACTAGTTTAAGGTAGGAAAAATTGACTCTACTAGTCCTAATTATGTTGGTTCATTTTAAAAGGTCTCAATTTTTTGTTCCCTTTGTTTCTTTAAAATTTAAACATTTCTCTTTTTGGTTTGTAATTTTTTAATTTATACACGTTTGTTTTTTCTATTATTAGTAGCATGTCCTATCTACTTTCTCCTAATCTTCTACCCACTTAATATTTTAACCAACTTTTTAGTTTCTTTCTCTTTTCAGTTTCTCTCATACATTGTATTTTTCCTTGATTCCCTCCAAAGTGAAGTGAGTAAACTAAAAAAAATAAAAAAATATCGGCGCCGATCATTGAGGATACCAACTTAATATTTTAACCAACTTTAATGATTTCCCTTTCGTTTTTTGGCTCTGATACCAAGATTGACCCCAGGATTTGACGGGTTTTAGGACCGTCTTGACTGTATGTCAGATTAATTATATAGCGAAAGGGGGACCTTCTGGTAGGTAATTAATCTCGTTAAAGGATGTATTAAGTATTAAAATTTTTGAACTATGATTATTAAAATTTGTATCTTGTTTTAAAAAGATGATTTATTATTAAGATTAATAAGTAGATGAAATCAGTTTCGAAAATATGAAAATAATACGCAGATATGTATAATAACTTACTTTGATTGATCTTGGATGAACTTTTACAAGGATTGAATAATACAACTATTTTGAGCGTAAGGCTTTTGTAGAGGATTTTGCTTAAATGAACTTTCTATGAAAAAGACTTGTTTTTCCTACCGAACTACATGTTCCTATTTATTGTACATGAAATTTGGAATTAAATGAGACAATTGTGATAAACTTTGCCGCTTGATATAGAAAATGGTACTGTATTGAGTTGGCATCAAAACTTGGTTTTTGGAATGATCCTTGATTATGGTTTTTGGCTCCTTGTGAAAGATGGGTGCATATCTGAACATGCTCGGAGGATGGAGTTGATAAAGATGTCATTTTGGTTTTTTGTAGTAATTGGAATCTTGTTGTTTTGTGCCTTTGAGTGTTGAACTTTTGGATTCATCAGATAATCAGGTGGTACACCTGGTATTTGATGAGTCATTATTTGAAGATCCTGCATTAAAAATGTTAGTAAAATATGTCCCTTATTTTTGCCTAAGTGATAATCACTTAGCGGGATCTTTTTATTTTTAATTTTATTTTGCCCTAATTTTTGCCAGGAGGATCCTGCGGGCTATTAATATTATTTTATTTGAGTAAAAGAAAAACTTTTTATTGTAAATAAGGATCTTGAGCACAAGGTGTAATACCCCGATTTTTAATAGCGTTTTAATTAGCGTTAATTGTAATTATAAAGTTAATTATGTTTTGAAAATTCTTATTTTATTTGAGTTTGGAATATTTGTAGTGTTTGTAATATATTTTGTTTTATGAGATTATTAGTATTAATTATATTTTTGGATTTTAAATAACTAAAGTCAGTTTTCCTTCCTTCCATTTATGTTTGTCGGTTTAAGTTGGGAAACAAACCCCCCAAATCCTTTCTCTCTCTGTTATTTTCTCTCACCCAAAAGGAAACCCCAACCCCCTTATATTTCTTTCTTCTTCCCCGTAAGAACCCCAAACCCAAACCCCAGTTTTTCTCTCTCCTCTTCCCGACCCATCTCTCAAACCCAATCTCCCTCCTTTCTCTCTCTCGTCCTTCATCCTCGTCGGATCCAAGCTCACCGGAGCTCTGTTGTTGTTCGCTGCTGCAACCCGCGAGCATCGCGCCGCGACGTTGCCGCCCCGTCGCCGGGTCGCGGTGCTCTGCCACGCTCGCCGGAGCCCCATTTTTCCCCCTGTTGGTGCCGGAGTTGTGGTGATGTTGTAGTAGTTGTTATTCTGTTGTTGTTGGTTGCTGCTGCTCGTTGTTGTTGGGTTGTGTTGCTGCTGCCATTGTTGTTGTTGTTTGTTGTTGTCGTCGTTCTTCGCGCTCTTTGTTCTTTGTCGGTGTTCCTCCGCCGCTGCCGGAGCTCCGTCCCCTCCCCTGTGTTCGTCCACCGCGGTAGAGCGAGAGGTACTACACCCCTCTCTTCTCCTCCTCTTGTTTCCCTCAAATTAAAAGTCATTTTTTTTGAAAATCGAATCGAAATACTATTGATGCTTTGATGAATTATGAATTTCGATTTTGAATTCTGACAATTGGTTATTTACTGTTGATACTTTGAATTCATGAGTTATTGTTGATGATGTTGAATTGGTTGATGATCATGAATTAAAATCACAAATTAAACGGTTGTGTTGGAAGATGAACTAAGTATGGTGTTTTATTGGTTAGTCGGTTAGTCGGCTAGTTGGTTGAAATCGCATCTTTGGAGTAGATTGAGTTACTTGATAATCTTAGTTGTTATTTTTATTGATTTTGGAAAGGAATTCTAAAATGATTTTATAAGTTAGTTTAAGTAAATTACAAGATCAATGAAATCAGATGTGAGTTACATGTCTAAAGCATATCATAATCATTTATTTATTAAGTGATTAGTCTATATTAGGTAGCTAACACCTGAGTTAATTAGAGTTAACTTTGAGAGATCTAGTTTGATTAGTTTCTAAATGATGTCTCATTAGTTGGTGCAAGAGTTGGTTTTAAGAAGGATAAGCTAAACTAAAATGCATAGCAAATTTATGGATATAATTAAAATGGAAATAAGGAGTCCAGGTTATAAAATAAATGAATTGGTTAGTATGAATGAATTGAGATGAATTATTGATTTTCAGACAATCTTAGTATTATATGACATTCAAAGTATATTTGTTAACTATATCAGGTTTACCATTATATTCTAGTAAGTTGGAAAGCTAAGAAAGATGTATTAAGAACTACTGTGAGAATTGTCTAGAGTCGAGTTATGTTTAACGACGATAGTCGATTTTGGGAATTATATCACTAATAAGCTTATTATATGGATGTAGTATGAAATAAGTATGCTTTCTGTTTCATAGGTGATCGAAAAGTGTGAAAGATTACCTCTGTTCTTATGATGGACGAGTTATGAGATTTATACTACGATATATGTTTATGTATTCCGAGTATGCCAAAATATACCTTTTAACTCTGAAACTAACTAAAAGTATGAATGACTCTTAAACAATTTGAGATACGAAAATACTGTTATGTTTCTGTTGTTATTCTTAAAAGTACTTTAAGTTATGAGACATGCATATGATTACTTTCCATGATTAATGATATGTTTCGCATATGGATTGCGGGAAATGAAATGTTTTATGATGATTATGATGATACGATGCTATGAAATGATTATGATTTTGAAGTGATAAATGAACTCAAGTGACGGTTGTATTTATGAAATGAGTTAATGCAACCACTATGAATGGATTGAGATTATGATGGATGAAATATGTTCACACTGGATTGAACAATGATAACGTAATTGTATACGTGATTTATGTGATGACGTGAATTAAAAGATGTTAATCACGTAAAGTGAAATATCGGAGGGAAATGATGAACAAGTTTGCCCCGTATGAGTGGTTCAATGCCCCTACGAGGTTCTCTCGGTTACTATGCTGATTATTCTCATTCTTGTCTTCCTTCTATCTTGTTGTGATCCAAGTAGAAGGGGTGTGCACACTAGGGACTCTGTTATTATGGCCATTATGTTATCCGTAGGTGGTTACAGGGGATCGACCCCGCCTACAATGTTGAAGTAAGTGGTTACGGGGATTGACCAAACTGCTTACCGGCGTTCTCTTTCCTCTCCTTAAATAAGCTGGATTAATTAAGATTAATTATGTAATTAATCATTGTATATATATCTACATGTGAACGTATGGATTATGTGAATATTGCTATGCTGTTGTGATATGGTTATGAATGATGTGAACATGTATTGATTACGTGAGAATCGTAGACACCAAAGCATGTTTTAAGAATGTTTTATGGGTTAGTACTCAGCGTTGTGCTGATGTGTATGTCAATGTTTTGTTTTGTCACTACTGTGGCCTGTCACTTGGTGGGTGGCAGTGTTACAATAGTTTCAGGTTGAAGTTCTGGAGCATCTGTTCCAAGATAGAAGCAGTTACGTGCTACGATTTCAGCTATGAATGTTTTATGTTTTCTTTGAGGCGAGGATGTTCCATTTTGTAATAGTTAGATAATTAATTGATTTAGTTTCATTTCTAGTTTCTGGTTGAGCAATAGTGCTCCTGATTCTCTTTAGCTGGTACTCCGCGAAAGCGTTGAGTTTTGGGATTTGGCATGTTTTATTTGTAACAGGTTTTTCAAACATTTTCCCATTTTGGGTTGTCCAATTTACAAAGGAGACTCTGCCGAAATTTTCAGAAAAGATTAATCTATTATTAAATTGTTTTTTTTAAAAAGTGTCAAATCAAAGTATTGTCCCTGTAAGTTTAATGATTAATGTAGCCTTGCATTTATTTCCAAGGAGATAAGTGCGGCGGTAACACGCCCGTTGGGTCGAACCTTCGTGGATTTTCCCCCATCTCGAGTTTTATTAAATGAAAAAGGGTTCGGCTTGGCGGGGGTGTTACACAAGGTCCTCCAAATGGGTCGTCAGGTGAGGAATGAACTGATGAACCAGATGAATCGTCTGAAATTCGGATTAAGAGTTGAGTTTGTCTTTTGAGAAGTTTGATTTCTTTTTTGAGTAATTCAATCTCGGACTCTTGAATTTCTGGCCTCTTTGTTTCTTTGTCTTTTCGTGGAGTAGGAGGAATATCTTTGATTGCCTTAATAAGTTGATTATCTGCAACCATTTGTTCTTGGACTGTCTTTAATGAGCAAAATTTGTCAATGGCAAATTTTTCCCACCATTTGATCTTGAATTCACGTACCAAGGACATGGGTAGTGGTGCTGGGAGCCATTGTATAATGTTATACGACCAGCACATTATCCATGGAACATTGAACTCTCTATGAAATAAGAGTTCTGTAGAATATGGAGCATTGGTTTGCACATGCGTGGAGAAAAATTCATAGGACTTTTGGACTTCCGTTGGCTAGATTTGTTGAGAGCTTCCAAAGTAGAGCCACCATTCATAAAACCATATGGGAAAATTTTTTGGGCATTGAGGACAAATGCTAAAGAACCATGAGTGATTGAATGCTCTGAGTAGGAATGCCCGAAACCAAGCCATCTGATAGTCGATGTAATTATAATCCTGTGGTTGAAATGGGACTGAGAATTCTTTTGGGACATAAGCAGAAATTCATTCCGTCTGTGGAATGATCTTCTTAATTTTGCACTTTGAATAAGCTATGAAATTACCCTTTTCAGTATGCTCAATTTCAACAGACTTGGTGTCAACAAGTATGAATTCATAGAACCTTTGGTTTTTGTAAGATGCTTCAGGTCGGTATTGGCAATACATTGGGAAAAGAGAATTAGTAAATTTGATAAGTTCAGGAATTTGAGGGGTTTCTTTAAAACGGGTAAGGAGCATGCGCTCTTCGTGTGGTTTAGTGATGTATTTGTAAATTTCAGTATTTGAGGATTGGGACTTTTGAGTAGTTGGTTTTGAATTTGAACTTTGAGAAGGATATTTGACGGCTTGAGAATAAGATAAAGGTGGAAAGTCGGAAAATGCATCAAGCTTATCTGTCGAAGATGCTTTCTCACTTGATGGGCGGAGCTTATGAAATCTCATAACATAATCTTCCGGTTTTGAATACCTTTGCCTTTATCGAGTCTTGATTCATTTTGTTTCTCGTAATAATTTGAATTTAATTATTATTACCTTTTCCTTGTAAAAATTCTCTAGTTAAAAAATCAGGAAGAGAATTATTTTCTCCTTTTATGAACTCTATTTGAAAATCGAAAACTGATAATATAGCTTGCCATCTGGCAAAAATTTGTTTTGAAACAATATTTTGAACATCCTTTTGTAATATTTGTTTCTTTGATTTGCAATCTATTCTTAGTAAAAAGGTTTTATTATAGAGATCATCTTGAAATTTTGAAATGCAAAGAACAATAGATAAAATTTCCTTTTTAATGGTTGAATAATTTTTTTGAGAACCTAACCATAAGCCTGAATGAAATCTAACTATTTGTTCATTTTTATTTTCAGGTAATTTTTGTTTAAGAATGCCTCCATAGCCCATGTCAGATGCATCTGTTTCTACTATCATAAATGCGTTGGGATTTGGGAGACCTAGGCATGGAAGAGACTTAACTTTTTGTTTTAACGTTTGTATTATATATGTATGTTTGGATGACCAAGCTGGAGGATTTTTCCGTAATCTTTGGTAAAGACATGAACAATATTGTCTTAAATTAGGGAAAAGTCCGAAATAGAATTAAGACATCCTAAAAATCTTTGTAATTGATTTTTATCTTTAATTTCATCTCGGAAATTTATCAGCAAATTCTATGGCTCTATTAATAGGTTTTATAGTACCTTGGAAAATATCATGTCCTAAAAACCGTATTTTAGTTTGAAATAGTTTCATCTTAGGAAATGAGACGACTAAGCCATTCTTTTTAATAACATATAAGAACGTATTAAGGTGTTTGAAATGTTGATCTAAAGTATCTGAAAATATTAGAACATCATCAATATATACTATAATATTTTGAGTATAAGGATTAAAAATATCATTCATAATGTTTTGAAATTCCGATGGAGCATTTTTTAAGCCAAAAGGCATTACATTCCATTCATATTGTCCAAAAGGAACATTAAAGGCGGTTTTATATCTATCCTTTTCTTCTATTTGAATTTGCCAAAATCCACTTTTCATGTCAAATTTTGAGAAGATTTTTGCATTATAAAGACGACTTAATAAATCTTTTTTATTAGGGATTGGGTATCTAATCCATTGTAAGACTTTATTAAGAGGTTTATAATTAATTACTAATCTAGGAACTCCTCTTTCCTTTTCTGCTTGATTCATAACATAAAAAGCAGCACAACTCCAAGGAGATTTCGATGGTCTAATTAATTTTTTATCTAATAAAGTTTTAATTTCTTTTTTACAAAATTCTAACATTTCTTGATTCATTTGAATAGGTCTTGCCTTAGTAGGAATAGTTTTTTTCTGAAAATTCTTTTTCATAAGGGAGTGAAACCATATGTTTTTTCCTTTCCCAAAAAGCATTAGGAATATCCGCACAAACTTCTTCTTTAAACTTCTGCTCTAAATCGCATATTTTCTTTTGAATATAAGGATTTTTTAATTGTTCTTCTATTTTTAAGTATGCTATTTCTTGTTGTAAAAGTGATATTTGAGATTCCTTATTAGTTATTGTATTTACTTGTTGAAATATAGAAGATGATTGTAATATAGTTAAATCCTTTTGATAAACTGGGGCAAGGAATTGAAAGGATATTTTCTTTCCCATAATACTAGTATGAACACCATTACGATCTACTGCAAAAGGATATATTTGAGTAATAAAAGGAGTGCCAAGTATTATTTCATTATTTATATCTTTTACTAATATGAATGTATTCTTAGAACAATAACCTTGATTACAAATATATGCATTTGGAAGTTTATATTTTATTTTTAATGGTTCACCATTAGCACTATGTAATTTTTCTTTTGTTTTTTCATAATAGACGCTAGGAATTAATCCTTCCCTTATACAATTTTGATCGCCTCCACCGTCAAGTAAGGCTATAGTATTTAAGTGAAAATCATTACCTATTTTAAGTGAAATAAGAATATACCATTTTTGAAAATTTATTCTATCTATAACATTTATTTGTTCATCATTAGGGTCTTGAGATGAAATTTGAATAGAAGGTAAATTTGAGGTAGAAGGTTGATCTTTTTGACTATTATTTGATTCTAACAAAGCTATTATAGTTTGAAGCTCTAAGTCTTTAGTTTTGAATTCTAGTAATTGCTCTTTAATATCTTTTATTTGTGTTTTTAGAGTATTAACTTCAGTTTGTAAATCTTTAGTTGTAATTTGTTTAAAAATATTAGGAGTGGGATATTGGTCAAATATTTTTGATAAAGTAAGCTGGTTCGGTTCTAGAAGGATTTTTTTCTTTACAAATAATATCTTTTAGCTCGAAAAAGGTATTCCTTTTTTTATATCTCGTATCATTAATCTTGTCTATAAGCTCAAATAAAAATTCTTTTTCATTGTTATTTTTTGTAATAACATTGATAGAAGGAATAGAGATAATATCTACATATTTTTTCGGCATAGTCCAGTTTTGAAAATTAATCGGAAAAGATATCTCTTTACTATGTACTATGTTTGAGTTACTACTATCATGTGAGAACAATTTTCTACAAAAAGTAGCCATGATCAACTAGTAATAAAATTTTAGTGCATATAGCAGGTTAGTAGATGCGTATAAATGGGGCCAACGGACCAGCACTTCAGGACCACCTTTTCTCCTTATTAACGGTGGCCGGTTTAACAAGGGCCGACCAACGTCGACCAACACTTAGCGCAGCTTCTTAATTACTAAACCCACAAAATTATATACTATATGATGTAGGTAACTTTTAGTGAAAGTAATACTAGATAGTTGAACTAGACTTAATACATATAAAGATAATAAATTTCCCTTTAAATAAACATAACATAAACTAATCCTAATAAAATATAGTAGTATGATATTATGAGTAGCAAAGTTTACGTAGCAAATGAATTTAAGTACATCAAAAGAGCTAAAAAACGAAATCATTAAAAGACGAAATAAGAACCCAACTTTAATTTTTTAACACAATTAGTAGTACTAGTATCAGTATTTAGACTGTTTTAGACTTAATATCGGCAGATCCTATCCCCCGGTGTTTTTTGGCTCGGATACCAAGATTGACCCCAGGATTTGACGGGTTTTAGGACCGTCTTAACTGTATGTCAGATTAATTATATAGCGAAAGGGGGACCGTCTGGTAGGTAATTAATCTGACATACAGTCAAGACAGTCCTAAAACCCGTCAAATCCCGGGGTCAATCTTGGTATCCGAGCCAAAAAACACCGGGATAGGATCTCGCCGATATTAAGTCTAAAACAGTCTAAATACTGATACTAGTACTACTAATTGTGTTAAAAATTAAAGTTGGGTTCTTATTTCGTCTTTTAGTGATTTCGTTTTTTAGCTCTTTTGATGTACTTAAATTCATTTGCTACGTAAACTTTGCTACTCATAATATCATACTACTATATTTTATTAGGATTAGTTTATGTTTTGTTTATTTAAAGGGAAATTTATTATCTTTATATGTATTAAGTCTAGTTCAACTATCTAGTATTACTACTTTTCACTAAAAGTTACCTACATCATATAGTATATAATTTTGTGGGTTTAGTAATTAAGAAGCTGCGCTAAGTGTTGGTCAGACGTTGGTCAGCCCTTGTTAAATCCGTTGGTCAGCCGTTAAAAGGAGAAAAGGTGGTCCCGGTAAGGGTGGTCCCGTTGGTCCCATTTATATGCATCTATTTAACTGCTATATGCACTAAAATTTTATTACTCGTTGATCATGGCTACTTTTTGTAGAAAATTGTTCTCACATGATAGTAGTAACTCAAACATAGTACATAGTAAAGAGATATCTTTTCCGATTAATTTTCAAAACTGGACTATACCTAAAAAACATATAGATACAATTTATCAAATAGGAAAACTTGACTTTAAAACTGCCTTTTCTATTAAGCATCATGAAGAAACTACAAGTCTAAATCAAGAATTTCAAAGTATTAAATTACTTAATAAGACATCTATAGATAAATATTTAAAAACATATAGATATATTCATTTTGGCATGATTCAAATAGCCTTAAAACCTCTTTCTAGAGAATGTCTTGATTGTCCAATATATATAGCCTTAAGAGATAATCGTTTAGTTGGTTATAAAGATTCTCTTTTAGCTATGATTCAAACTAATATTTGTAATGGCCCAATTTACTTTAATTGTTGCCCAAATTTTACAGTAGACTTAACTGATCCTTGGATACTAGACACCTTAGTATTAGATGTCCACCTTTCAAATAATTCAAAAGTGCAATTTAGGGAATATGTTAAAAATTTTGCATTAATTTATCGTGTATATTTCAGATTATTAACTTCTCAACTAAATCCAAAATGTATACTTCATCCTACTATAGACGAGACCATTTTATTAAAAGTCGAAACCGATAATGTTGCAACCTTTACTCCTAAAAAACTAAAATGGAATGAAATCACTATTCCTAAACAATTTTTAATTAACTATAATCCTCCTCCTAGAAATATTGCCCAAAAGAAAATAGATCAAATTATAGAAGAGCCTGATGGTCAAGTCATAATAAAATTAGGTACTAATTTTGAACGAGCTAGACCATCAACTTCCTATGAAAATGCTCGACCTTCTTACGAAGAAAACTCATTTGATAATCCTCGAAAGTCTACTTCAAAAAAATTTCAATTCGAGGAATCTTCAAAGTTACATTACAAAAACCCAATACTCCAACCAAGAGAAGGATCCTCTACTAATTCAAACTCACCTACTTCTTCCGCTATGAAACCACCTACTTTATCCTCCATTAATGTTATAAAAAAGGAATTTCAAATAGATTTAGATTACATTCATAATGATTTTTATTCAAAAGAAAATAATGATAAAAAAGACTGGTTCTTTGGTTGCTTTGATCAAATTGCTAAAAATCATATTAGACTAGAATGGATTTCTGACATGAACAAATTAGAAATTAATATTCCTTTTTTACATGGTTCTCCACATTTACCATAAAAAATAATATATTTTACCCATTCAACAAAAATCAAATAAACATGACAAGTAGTTTAATTCAAAGTTGGACCTTAAAAGATGGAAGTATAGTTAAGTCCATTCATCCTTCTTTAACTGAAATTCAAGTTAATAATAATGAAGGATCTTTTGTCATGACCCCTTTTAAAAAAGGAAGAAATGATGATAGTTCCTCCGTTTCAAACTTAGGTGACATTAAAAAATTATATCATCAAAATAATTATTCAAATCAACTTCTTACTACCATTTCAAAACAAATAGATATGTTATCTACACGAGATAGAGTCTATAAAATCTTCCGAAATTGAAAATATAACATCCAAAATAGGAGCTTTATCCGTAAAAGATACAAAATTCCCCTTTGACATAGCCACTCCACATATTAATACTTCAAGCGTTCCAATTTATCGTCAAAAATCTCTTAATTTACCCGAAAAACAACCCCTTTAATTAGTAAGATTGAGAAAAATTATCCGACTTGGGAACTTCTAAATCAACTAATAATATTAATGTCTTAGATTCAAATAAAATAATCGGTTCCGATAATGAAGAAAATGAAATTAATAAAATAAATAATAGTTCTTGGAAAAATGTCTCTACTAGAAATTACTATACTAGACCAACTCCACCCGGATATTCAATATGAAGAACGACATAAATTCGAGACTCACAATATGATGGATCCATGATCTATGAATGGAATGTTGATGGAAAATCGAGAATATGAAATATTAAATGTCTTATCCGAAATGACTATGGCTATTACTACTTATAGATCAAAGAATTGTCATGAACATACTATTATAGATTTTCTTACGATTGGTTTTTCTTGGTCAATTAAGAAATTGGTGGGACAATAGTATTAATGCGAAAAGCTCTATCATCTTCTACTTCCAAAGAAAAAACCAAAAACTTATATTTCACACAAAAAGGAAGAATTCATAGACAAGGAATCCAAGACTTACTCAAGAAACTTTCTTCTACTTCACAAGAATTATCAATAAATCTTACTCAAACTGCCAAAACCCATACCTTACCCACAATACACAAACCATTTCCAAACTTTTTATACTTGAAATTATTATCCGATTTTTCAACTTCCCACGAGATATGCAAGAAATCATTATCAATAAAGTTAAAAAGGAAAATTTCGACAAATGGTACATCGACTTTCTATCATCAGAAACAATATCTCCCTATAGTATTTGGAGAACATGGGGTCGATCAATATTACTATTTGCATATTACCAAACCGGAGGCTTTTTCATCTCCACAAGAGATCTACAAAAAAGACGATCCATATTTTAATACGTGGAAATATGGTTTAGTAAGGAAGTTCTATGAAATACCGAAGCACGGGTCGAGATTTTTCAAAGAACTCACAAAGTTCCAAGAATATATATTTTCAAAAATACATTCCATTCAAGGACAAGAATGGATTTATGAAGAAATCATCGACGCCAACATAGAAATGGTAAATGGCAAGATCAAACCAGCTCACTACTTCATACTGATTAATATTATAAAATGTGATCTTTACAACAAGGATCCGGCTATCACAAATCCCACTCAAGCAAGAGCATATGGTTTTTTCTACATCATTCGAAAAATTGAAGAATTAATCGAAAATCGATGAAAGTCCAGCTTACTTTTATTCATTATGGTAATACAACGATCGTCTTCCCTACATGGCTACAAGAATATTTTATTACTGGTATCAATCACTCTGAACCGTTGGATCCATATTTATCTCAACTCAAAGCTGGAAAATTCCTTTCTGATGAAGGCAAAACTCACTTTTTCAAATTATTAGAAAATAGCCCGCAGGATCCTCCTGGCAAAAATTAGGGCAAAATAAAATTAAAAATAAAAAGATCCCGCTAAGTGATTATCACTTAGGCAAAAATAAGGGACATATTTTACTAACATTTTTAATGCAGGATCTTCAAATGATGACTCATCAAATACCAGGTGTACCACCTGATTATCTGATGAATCCAAAAGTTCAACACTCAAAGGCACAAAACAACAAGATTCCAATTACTACAAAAAACCAAAATGGCATCTTTATCAACTCCATCCTCCGAGCATGTTCAGATATGCACCCATCTTTCACAAGGAGCCAAAAACCATAATCAAGGATCATTCCAAAAACCAAGTTTTGATGCCAACTCAATACAGTACCATTTTCTATATCAAGCGGCAAAGTTTATCACAATTGTCTCATTTAATTCCAAATTTCATGTACTATAAATAGGAACATGTAGTTCGGTAGGAAAAACAAGTCTTTTTCATAGAAAGTTCATTTAAGCAAAATCCTCTACAAAAGCCTTACGCTCAAAATAGTTGTATTATTCAATCCTTGTAAAAGTTCATTCAAGATCAATCAAAGTAAGTTATTATTCATATCTGCGTATTATTTTCATATTTTCGAAACTGATTTCATCTACTTATTAATCTTAATAATAAATCATCTTTTTAAAACAAGATACAAATTTTAATAATCATAGTTCAAAAAATTTAATACTTAATACATCCTTTAACGAGATTAATTACCTACCAGACGGTCCCCCTTTCGCTATATAATTAATCTGACATACAGTCAAGACGGTCCTAAAACCCGTCAAATCCTGGGGTCAATCTTGGTATCAGAGCCAAAAAACACCGGGGGATAGGATCTGCCGATATTAAGTCTAAAATAGTCTAAATACTGATACTAGTGTTAAAAATTAAAGTTGGGTTCTTATTTCGTCTTTTAATGATTTCGTTTTTTAGCTCTTTTGATGTACTTAAATTCATTTGCTACGTAAACTTTGCTACTCATAATATCATACTACTATATTTTATTAGGATTAGTTTATGTTTTGTTTATTTAAAGGGAAATTTATTATCTTTATATGTATTAAGTCTAGTTCAACTATCTAGTATTACTACTTTTCACTAAAAGTTACCTACATCATATAGTATATAATTTTGTGGGTTTAGTAATTAAGAAGGCTATGCTAAGTGTTGGTCGGTTAGCCTTGTTAAATCCGTTGGTCGGTAGTTAAAAGGAGAAAAGGTGGTCCTGGTAAGGGTGGTTCCGTTAGTCCATTTATATGCATCTACTTAACCTGCTATATGCACTAAAATTTTATTACTAGTTGATCATGGCTACTTTTTGTAGAAAATTGTTCTCACATGATAGTAGTAACTCAAACATAGTACATAGTAAAGAGATATCTTTTCCGATTAATTTTCAAACTGGACTATCTCGAAAAAATATGTAGATATTATCTCTATTCCTTCTATCAATGTTATTACAAAAAATAACAATGAAAAAGAATTTTTATTTGAGCTTATAGACAAGATTAATGATACAGATATAAAAAAGGAATACCTTTTCGAGCTAAAAGATATTATTTGTAAAGAAAAAAATCCTTCTAGAACTGAACCAGTTACTTTATCAAAAATATTTGACCAATATCCCACTCCTAATATTTTTAAACAAATTACAACTAAAGATTTACAAACTGAAGTTAATACTCTAAAAACACAAATAAAAGATATTAAAGAGCAATTACTAGAATTCAAAACTAAAGACTTAGAGCTTCAAACTATAATAGCTTTGTTAGAATCAAATAATAGTCAAAAAGATCAACCTTCTACCTCAAATTTACCTTCTATTCAAATTTCATCTCAAGACCCTAATGATGAACAAATAAATGTTATAGATAGAATAAATTTTCAAAAATGGTATATTCTTATTTCACTTAAAATAGGTAATGATTTTCACTTAAATACTATAGCCTTACTTGACAGTGGAGCTGATCAAAATTGTATAAGGGAAGGATTAATTCCTAGCGTCTATTATGAAAAAACAAAAGAAAAATTACATAGTGCTAATGGTGAACCATTAAAAATAAAATATAAACTTCCAAATGCATATATTTGTAATCAAGGTTATTGTTCTAAGAATACATTCATATTAGTAAAAGATATAAATAATGAAATAATACTTGGCACTCCTTTTTATTACTCAAATATATCCTTTTGCGATAGATCGTAATGGTGTTCATACTAGTATTATGGGAAAGAAAATATCCTTTCAATTCCTTGCCCCGGTTATCAAAAGGATTTAACTATATTACAATCATCTTCTATATTTCAACAAGTAAATACAATAACTAATAAGGAATCTCAAATATCACTTTTACAACAAGAAATAGCATACTTAAAAATAGAAGAACAATTAAAAAATCCTTATATTCAAAAAGAAAATATGCGATTTAGAGCGAAGTTTAAAGAAGAAGTTTGTGCGGATATTCCTAATGCTTTTGGGAAAGGAAAAAACATATGGTTTCACTCCCTTATGAAAAAAGAATTTTCGAAAAAAAACTATTCCTACTAAGGCAAGACCTATTCAAATGAATCAAGAAATGTTAGAATTTTGTAAAAAAGAAATTAAAACTTTATTAGATAAAAAATTAATTAGACCATCGAAATCTCCTTGGAGTTGTGCTTTCTTTTTATGTTATGAATCAAGCGAGAAAAGGAAAGAGGAGTTCCTAGATTAGTAATTAATTATAAACCTCTTAATAAAGTCTTACAATGGATTAGATACCCAATCCCTAATAAAAAAGATTTATTAAGTCGTCTTTATAATGCAAAAATCTTCTCAAAATTTGACATGAAAAGTGGATTTTGGCAAATTCAAATAGAAGAAAAGGATAGATATAAAACCGCCTTTAATGTTCCTTTTGGACAATATGAATGGAATGTAATGCCTTTTTGGCTTAAAAAATGCTCCATCGGAATTTCAAAACATTATGAATGATATTTTTAATCCTTATACTCAAAATATTATAGTATATATTGATGATGTTCTAATATTTTCGGATACTTTAGATCAACATTTCAAACACCTTAATACGTTCTTATATGTTATTAAAAAGAATGGCTTAGTCGTCTCATTTCCTAAGATGAAACTATTTCAAACTAAAATACGGTTTTAGGACATGATATTTTCCAAGGTACTATAAAACCTATTAATAGAGCCATAGAATTTGCTGATAAATTTCGAGATGAAATTAAAGATAAAAATCAATTACAAAGATTTTTAGGATGTCTTAATTATATTTCGGACTTTTTCCTAATTTAAGACAATATTGTTCATGTCTTTACCAAAGATTACGGAAAAATCCTCCAGCTTGGTCATCCAAACATACATATATAATACAAACGTTAAAACAAAAAGTTAAGTCTCTTCCATGCCTAGGTCTCCCAAATCCCAACACATTTATGATAGTAGAAACAGATGCATCGACATGGGCTATGGATGCATTCTTAAACAAAAATTACACGAAAATAAAAATGAACAAATAGTTAGATTTCATTCGGGCTTATGGTTAGGTTCTCAAAAAAAATTATTCAACCATTAAAAAGGAAATTTTATCTATTGTTCTTTTGCATTTCAAAATTTCAAGATGATCTCTATAATAAAACCTTTTTACTAAGAATAGATTGCAAATCGGCAAAACAAATATTACAAAAGGATGTTCAAAATATTGTTTCAAAACAAATTTTTGCCGGATGGCAAGCTATATTATCGAGTTTTTCGATTTTCAAATAGAGTTCATAAAATGAGAAAATAATTCTCTTCCTGATTTTTTAACTAGAGAATTTTTACAATGAAAAGGTAATAATAATTAAATTCAAATTATTACAGGAAACAAAATGAATCAAGACTCGATAAAGGCAAAGGTATTCAAAAACCGGAAGATTATGTTATGAGATTTCATAAGCTGCGCCCATCAAGTGAGAAAGCATCTTCGACGGATAAGCTTGATGCATTTTCCGACTTTCCACCTTTATCTTATTCTCAAGCCGGTCAAATATCCTTCTCAAAGTTCAAATTCAAAACCAACTACTCAAAAGTCCCAATCCTCGAATCCCGAAATTTACAAATACATCACCATACCACACAAAGAGCACATGATCCTTACCCGTTTTAAAGAAACCCCTCAAATTCTCGAACTTATCAAATTTACTAATTCTCTTTCCCAATGTATTGCCAATACCGACCGAAGCATCTTACAAAAACCAAAGGTTCTATGAATTCATACTTGTTGACACCAAGTCTGTTGAAATTGAAGCATCTTGAAAAGGGTAATTTCATAACTTATTCAAAGTGCAAAATTAAGAAGATCATTCCACGGACGGAATGGATTTACGCTTATGTCCCAAAAGAATTCTCGGTCCCATTTCAACCACAGGATTATAATTACATCGACTATCGGATGGCTTGGTTTCGGGCATTCCTACTCGGAAGCATTCAATCACTCATGGTTCTTTAGCATTTGTCCTCAATGTCCAAAAAATTTTCCCATATGGTTTTATGATTGGTGGCTCTACTTTGGAAGCTCTCAACAAATCTAGCCAACGGAAGTCCAAAAGTCCTATGAATTTTTCTCCACACATGTGCAAACCAATGCTCCATATTCTACGAGAACTCTTATTTCATAGAGAGTTCATTGTTCCATGGATAATGTGTTGGTCGTATAACATTATACAATGGTTCCCAGCACCACTACCCATGTCCTTGGTACGTGAATTCAAGATCAAATGGTGGGAAAAATTTGCCATTGACAAATTTTGCTCATTAAAGACGATCCATGAACAAATGGTTGCGGATAATCAACTTATTAAGGCAATCAAAGATATTCCTCCTACTCCACGAAAAGACAAAGAAACAAAGAGGCCGAAATTCAAGAGTCCGAGATTGAATTACTCAAAAAGAAATCAAACTTCTCAAAAGACAAACTCAACTCTTAATCCGAAATTCGGACGATTCATCCGGTTCATCGGTTCATTCCTCACTGACGACCCATTTGGAGGACCTTGTGCTCAAGATCCTTATTTACAATAAAAAGTTTTCTTTTACTCAAATAAAATAATATTAATAGCCCTGAGGATCCTCTGGCAAAAATTAGGGCAAAATAAAATTAAAAATAAAAGATCCCGCTAAGTGATTATCACTTAGGCAAAAATAAGGGACATATTTTACTAACATTTTTAATGCGGGATCTTCAAATGATGACTCATCAAATACCGGGTGTACCACCTTGATTATCCGATGAATCCAAAAGTTCAACACTCAAAGGCACAAAACAACAAGATTCCAATTACTACAAAAAAACCAAAATGGCATCTTTATCAACTCCGTCCTCCGAGCATGTTCCGATATGCACCCATCTTTCACAAGGAGCCAAAAACCATAATCAAGGATCATTCCAAAAACTAAGTTTTGATGCCAACTCAATACAAGTACCATTATCTATATCAAGCGGCAAAGTTTATCACAATTGTCTCATTTAATTCCAAATTTCATGTACTATAAATAGGAACATGTAGTTCGGTAGGAAAAACAAGTCTTTTTCATAGAAAGTTCATTTAAGCAAAATCCTCTACAAAAGCCTTACGCTCAAAAATAGTTGTATTATTCAATCCTTGTAAAAGTTCATTCAAGATCAATCAAAAGTAAGTTATTATTCATAATTGCGTATTATTTTCATATTTTCGAAAACGGATTCTATCTACTTATTAATCTTAATAATAAATCATCTTTTTAAAACAAGATACATATTTTAATAATCATAGTTCAAAAAATTTAATACTTAATACATCCTTTAACGAGATTAATTACCTACCCGGACGGTCCCCACTTTCGCTATATAATTAATCGACATACAGTCAAGACGGTCCTAAAACCCGTCAATTCCTGGGGTCAATCTTGGTATCGAGCCAAAATCACTGGGGGATTGGATCCGCCGATATTAAGTCTAAAAACGGTCTAAATACGATACTAGTACTACTAATTGTGTTAAAAATTAAAGTTGGGTTCTTATTTCGTCTTTTAATGATTTCGTTTTTTTTAGCTCTTTTGATGTACTTAAATTCATTTGCTACGTAAACTTTGCTACTCATAATATCATACTACTATATTTTATTAGGATTAGTTTATGTTTTGTTTATTTAAAGGGAAATTTATTATCTTTATATGTATTAAGTCTAGTTCAACTATCTAGTATTACTACTTTTCACTAAAAGTTACCTACATCATATAGTATATAATTTTGTGGGTTTAGTAATTAAGAAGGCTGCGCTAAGTGTTGGTCGAGCGTTGGTCGACCCGTTGTTAAATCCGTTGGTCGGCACGTTAAAAGGAGAAAAGGTGGTCGGTAAGGGTGGTCCCGTTGATCCCATTTATATGCATCTACTTAAGCTGCTATATGCACTAAAATTTTATTACTAGTTGATCATGGCTACTTTTTTGTAGAAAATTGTTCTCGCATGATAGTAGTAACTCAAACATAGTACATAGTAAAGAGATATCTTTTCCGATTAATTTTCAAAAGCTGGACTATACCTAAAAAACATATAGATACAATTTATCAAATTGGAAAACTTGACTTTAAAACTGCCTTTTCTATTAAGCATCATGAAGAAACTACAAGTCTAAATCAAGAATTTCAAAGTATTAAATTGCTTAAAAGACATCTATAGATAAATATTTAAAAACATATAGATATATTCATTTTGGTATGATTCAAATAGCCTTAAAACCTCTTTCTAGAGAAGGTCTTGATTGTCCAATATATATAGCCTTAAGAGATAATCGTTTAGTTGGTTATAAAGATTCTCTTTTAGCTATGATTCAAACTAATATTTGTAATGGCCCAATTTACTTTAATTGTTGCCCAAATTTTACAGTAGACTTAACTGATCCTTGGATACTAGACACCTTAGTATTAGATGTCCACCTTTCAAATAATTCAAAAGTGCAATTTAGGGAATATGTTAAAATTTTTGCATTAATTTATCGTGTATATTTCGGATTATTAACTTCTCAACTAAATCCAAAATGTATACTTCATCCTACTATAGACGAGACCATTTTATTAAAAAGTCGAAACCGATAATGTTGCTACATTTACTCCTAAAAAACTAAAATGGAATGAAATCACTATTCCTAAACAATTTTAATTAACTATAATCCTCCTCCTAGAAATATTGCCCAAAAGAAAATAGATCAAATTATAGAAGAGCCCGATGGTCAAGTCATAATAAAATTAGGTACAAATTTTGAGCGAGCTAGACCATCAACTTCCTATGAAAATGCTCGACCTTCTTACGAAGAAAACTCATTTGATAATCCTCGAAAGTCTACTTCAAAAAATTTTCAATTCGAGGAATCTTCAAAGTTACTGTACAAAATTCCCCTTTGACATAGTCACTCCACATATTAATACTTCAAGTGTTCCAATTTATCGTCAAAAATCTCTTAATTTACCTGAAAAAACAACCCCTTTAATTAGTAAGATTGAGAAAAAATTATCCGGCTTGGGAACTTCTAAATCAACTAATAATATTAATGTCTTAGATTCAAATAAAATAATCGGTTTCGATAATGAAGAAAATGAAATTAATAAAATAAATAATAGTTCTTGGAAAAATGTCTCTACTAGAAATTACTATACTAGACCAACTCCACCGGATATTCAATATGAAGAACGACATAAATTCGAGACTCACAATATGATGGATCCGCGAGTCTATGAATGGAATGTTGATGGAAAATCGAGAATATGAAATATTAAATGTCTTATCCGAAATGACTATGGCTATTACTACTTATAGATCAAAGAATTGTCATGAACATACTATTATAGATTTTCTTACGTCTGGTTTTTACTGGTCAATTAAGAAATTGGTGGGACAATAGTATTAATGCAGAAACTAAAGTTCTAATATTTAATCATATTAAAAAGAAAATGAACAACAAGTTCTTGACGGAAGTTCAATTCTTATTAATATGATTGCCATGCATTTTATTGGAAATCCTAAGGAAGAAATGTCAACAAATCGAGGTAGTTCTCACTAATCTTAGATGTCCTACACTTGATGATTATCGTTGGTACAAAGATGTATTCCTTAGTAATATTTTTTAGACGAAGTGATTGCAATCAATCCTTTTGGAAGGAAAGATTTATATCCGGTCTCCCATCCTTATTTTCTCAAAGAATATTCTTAAAATTAAGAGAAAGTGCGAGTCAAGATGAAATTCCATATGATAGTATGACCTATGGACAAATATTCTCCTTTGTTAAAAAAGAAGCAATTTCTTTATGTCAAGAATTAGCAATTCAAAGTAAATATTCATCAGAAAAAGAGAAAAACGTAGAGAATTAGGTAGTTTTTGTGCTGCTTTTGGTCTACCTAAAATTCAACCTCCTTCAGCTATTAATAGAAAAAGATTAAGAGAAAACTTTAGACCAAATAGACAACCTTAAAACAATGATTCATACTATAAAAAGACCGTTAAAAAACCCACAAGACCACCACTAAAGAAAACCATAGATCCTAAATGGCCAATTTATTGTTATAAGTGTGGTAGAATAGGTCATAAAGCTAATGAATGTAATTTAAAACAAAAAATCAATGAGTTATGTAGTCATGATTTAGACCTTCAGCAAAAAATTTTAACCTTATGTTTACTCGAAAATTCCTTTTCTGATGAAGGCAAAACTCACTTTTTCAAATTATTAGAAAATAGTCCGCAGAATCCTCCTGGCAAAAATTAGGGCAAAATAAAATTAAAAATAAAAAGATCCCGCTAAGTGATTATTACTTAGGCAAAAATAAGGGACATATTTTACTAACATTTTTAATGCGGGATCTTCAAATGATGACTCATCAAATACCAGTGTACCACTGATTATCCGATGAATCCAAAAGTTCAACACTCAAAGGCACAAAACAACAAGATTCCAATTACTACAAAAAACCAAAATGGCATCTTTATCAACTCCATCCTCCGAGCATGTTCGGATATGCACCCATCTTTCAGAAGCCAAAAACCATAATCAAGGATCATTCCAAAAACCAAGTTTTGATGCCAACTCAATACAGTACCATTTTCTATATCAAGCGGCAAAGTTTATCACAATTGTCTCATTTAATTCCAAATTTCATGTACTATAAATAGGACCATATAGTTCTGTAGGAAAAACAAGTCTTTTTCATAGAAAATTCATTTAAGCAAAATCCTCTACAAAAGCCTTACGCTCAAAATAGTTGTATTATTCAATCCTTGTAAAAGTTCATTCAAGATCAATCAAGTAAGTTATTATTCATATCCGCATATTATTTTCATATTTTCGAAACGATTTCATCTACTTATTAATCTTAATAATAAATCATCTTTTTAAAACAAGATACAAATTTTAATAATCATAGTTCAAAAATTTTAATTCTTAATGCATCCTTTAACGAGATTAATTACCTACCGAAGGTCCCCTTTTCGCTATATAATTAATCGACATACAGTCAAGACGGTCCTAAAACCCGTCAAATCCTCAGGGTCAATCTTGGTATCGAGCCAAAAAACACCGGGGGATAGGATCCATTCTTGTCCTTGAACCATTTACCATTCTTAATCATTGTTATTTCCTTGTTTTTTGGCTCGATACCAAGATTGACGCCGGGATTTGACGGGTTTTGACCGTCTTACCGTATGTCGGATTAATTATATAGCGAAAGGGGACCGTTTGGTAGGTAATTAATCTCGTTAAAGGATGTATTAAGTATTAAATTTTTTGAACTATGATTATTAAAATTTGCATCTTGTTTTAAAAAGATGATTTATTATTAAGATTAATAAGTAGATGAAATCGGTTTCGAAAATATTGAAAATAATACGCGAGATATGAATAATAACTTACTTTGATTGAACTTGAATGAACTTTTACAAGGATTGAATAATATAACTATTTTGAGCGTAAGGCTTTTGTAGAGGATTTTGCTTAAATGAACTTTCTATGAAAAAGACTTGTTTTTCCTACGGAACTACATGTTCCTATTTATAGTACATGAAATTTGGAATTAAATGAGACAATTGTGATAAACTTTGCCGCTTGATATAGAAAATGGTACTGTATTGAGTTGGCATCAAAAGTGGTTTTTGGAATGATCCTTGATTATGGTTTTTGGCTCCTTGTAAAAGATGGGTGCATCTGAACATGCTCGAGGATGGAGTTGATAAAGATGCCATTTTGGTTTTGTAGTAATTGGAATCTTGTTGTTTTGTGCCTTTGAGTGTTGAACTTTTGGATTCATCGGATAATCAGGTGGTACACCTGGTATTTGATGAGTCATCATTTGAAGATCCTGCATTAAAAATGTTAGTAAAATATGTCCCTTATTTTTGCCTAAGTGATAATCACTTAGCGGATCTTTTATTTTTAATTTTATTTTGCCCTAATATTTGCCAGGAGGATCTGCGGGCTATTTTCTAATAATTTGAAAAGTGAGTTTTGCCTTCAAAGGAATTTTCCAGCTCCGAGTTGAGATAAATATGGATCCAACGGTTCGAGTGATTGATACCAAAGAATAAAATATTGTTGTAGCCATGTAGGGAAGACGACTTGTATTACCATAATGAATAAAAGTAACTGGACTTTCATCGGATTTTCGATTAATTCTTCAATTTTTCGAATGATGTAGAAAAAACCATATGCTCTTGCTTGAGTGGGATTTGTGATAGCCTGGGATCCTTGTTGTAAAGATCACATTTTATAATATTAATCAGTATGAAGTAGTGAGCTGGTTTGATCTTGCCATTTACCATTTCTATGTTGGCGTAGATGATTTCTTCATAAATCCATTCTTGTCCTTGAATGGAATGTATTTTTGAAAATATATATTGCTGGAACTTTGTGAGTTCTTTGAAAAAATCGACCCGTGCTCCGGTATTTCATAGAACTTCCTTACTAAACCATATTTCCACGTATTAAAATATGGATCGATCTTTTATAGATCTCTTGTGGAGATGAAAAAAGCCTCCAGTTTGGTAATATGCAAATAGTAATATTGATCGACCCCATGTTTTCCAAATACTATAGGGAGATATTGTTTCGATGATAGAAAGTCGATGTACCATTTGTCGAAATTTTCCTTTTTAACTTTATTGATAATGATTTCTTGCATATCCGTGGGAAGTTGAAAAATCGGATGATAATTTCAAGTATAAAAAGTTTGGAAATGGTTTTGTGTATTGTGGGTAAGGTATGGGTTTTGGTTTGAGGTAAGATTTATTGATAATTCTTGTGAAGTAGAAAAAGTTTCTTGAGTAAGCCTTGGATTCCTTGTCTATGAATTCTTCCTTTTTGTGTGAAATATAAGTTTTTGGTTTTTTTCTTTGGCTTTGATCAAATTGCTAAAAATCATATTAGACTAGAATGGATTTCTGACATGAACAAATTAGAAATTAATATTCCTTTTTTTACATGGTTCTCCACAATTACCATAAAAAATAATATATTTTACCCATTCAACAAAAATCAAATAAACATGACAAGTAGTTTAATTCAAAGTTGGACCTTAAAAGATGGAAGTATAGTTAAGTCCATTCATCCTCCTTTAACTCGAAATTCAAGTTAATAATAATGAATGATCTTTTGTCATGGCCCCTTTTAAAAAGGAAGAAATGATGATAGTTCCTCCGTTTCAAACTTAGGTGACATTAAAAAATTATATCATCAAAATAATTATTCAAATCAACTTCTTACTACCATTTCAAAACAAATAGATATGTTATCTACACGAGATAGAGTCTATAAAATCTTCCGAAATTGAAAATATAACATCCAAAATAGGAGCTTTATCGTAAAAGATACAAAATTCCCTTGACATAGCCACTCCACATATTAATACTTCAAGTGTTCCAATTTATCGTCAAAAATCTCTTAATTTACACTGAAAAAAACAACCCCTTTAATTAGTAAGATTGAGAAAAAATTATCCAGCTTGGGAACTTCTAAATCAACTAATAATATTAATGTCTTAGATTCAAATAAAATAATCGATTCGATAATGAAGAAAATGAAATTAATAAAATAAATAATAGTTCTTGGAAAAATGTCTCTACTAGAAATTACTATACTAGACCAACTCCACCCGGATATTCAATATGAAGAACGACATAAATTCTAAGACTCACAATATGATGGATCCGCGAGTCTATGAATGGAATGTTGATGGAAAATCGAATATGAAATATTAAATGTCTACGAAATGATTATGGCTATTACTACTTATAGATCAAAGAATTGTCATGAACATACTATTATAGATTTTCTTACGGTGGTTTTTCTTCGTCAATTAAGAAATTGGTGGGACAATAGTATTAATGCGAAACTAAAGTTCTAATAATTAATCATATTAAAAGAAAATGAACAACAAGTTCTAGACGGAAGTTCAATTCTTATTAATATGATTGCCATGCATTTTATTGGAAATCCTAAGGAAGAAATGTCAACAAATCGGGTAGTTCTCACTAATCTTAGATGCCCTACACTTGATGATTATCGTTGGTACAAAGATGTATTCCTTAGTAATATTTTTTAGACGAAGTGATTGCAATCAATCCTTTTGGAAGGAAAGATTTATATCCGGTCTCCCATCCTTATTTTCTCAAAGAATATTCTTAAAATTAAGAGAAAGTGCGGGTCAAGATGAAATTCCATATGATAGTATGACCTATGGACAAATATTCTCCTTTGTTAAAAAAAAAGCAATTTCTTTATGTCAAGAATTAGTAATTCAAAGTAAATATTCATCGGAAAAAAAGAGAAAAACGTAGAGAATTAGGTAGTTTTGTCTTTGCTTTCGGTCTACCTAAAATTCAACCTCCTTCAGCTATTAATAGAAAAAGATTAAGAGAAAACTTTAGACCAAATAGACAACCTTTTAAACAATGATTCATACTATAAAAAGACCGTTAAAAAACCCACAAGACCACCACTAAAGAAAACCATAGATCCTAAAAGGCCAATTTATTGTTATAAGTGTGGTAGAATAGGTCATAAAGCTAATGAATGTAATTTAAAACAAAAAATCAATGAGTTATGTAGTCATGATTTAGACCTTCAGCAAAAAAATTTAACCTTATGTTTACTCGAAAATTCCTTAGACCATAACCTTACTGACCATAGTGAAAGTAATCTACTTCAAATAGAATCTGATAATGAGTCAAATTCATGTTGTTCAGAAGAGTCAACCCATTTTGTCGAGAAAGGATGTTGTAATAATATTTGTACAATTTCAAAAAATCTATTTTCCAAAAAAAATACTTTTTTATATTACTTACTTATTTAATTATTCCAGATGCAGAAAGCTCTATCATCTTCTACTTCCAAAGAAAAAACCAAAAACTTATATTTCACACAAAAAGGAAGAATTCATAGACAAGGAATCCAAGACTTACTCAAGAAACTTTCTTCTACTTCACAAGAATTATCAATAAATCTTACTCAAACCCCAAAACCCATATCTTACCCACAATACACAAAACCATTTCCAAACTTTTTATACTTGAAATTATCATCCAGATTTTTCAACTTCCCACAGATATGCAAGAAATCATTATCAATAAAGTAAAAAATGAAAATTTCGACAAATGGTACATCGACTTTCTATCATCAGAAACAATATCTCCCTATAGTATTTGGAGAACATGGGGTCGATCAATATTACTATTTGCATATTACCAAACGGAGGCTTTTTCATCTCCACAAGAGATCTACAAAGAGCGATCCATATTTTAATACGTGGAAATATGGTTTAGTAAGGAAGTTCTATGAAATACCTAGAGCACTGGGTCGAGATTTTTTCAAAGAACTCACAAAGTTCCAAAATATATATTTTCAAAAATACATTCCATTCAAGGACAAGAATGGATTTATGAAGAAATCATCGGCGCCAACATAGAAATGGTAAATGGCAAGATCAAACCAGCTCACTACTTCATACTGATTAATATTATAAAATGTGATCTTTACAACAAGGATCCGGGTATCACAAATCGCACTCAAGCAAGAGCATATGGTTTTTTCTACATCATTCGAAATATTGAAGAATTAATCGAAAAATCGATGAAAGTCCGATTACTTTTATTCATTATGGTAATACAACAATCGTCTTCCCTACATGGCTACAAGAATATTTTATTAGTGGTATCAATCACTCAACCGTTGGATCCATATTTATCTCAACTCGGAGTGGAAAATTCCTTTACGATGAGGGCAAAACTCACTTTTTTCAAATTATTAGAAAATAGCCCGCAGGATCCTCCTGGCAAAAATTAGGCAAAATAAAATTAAAAATAAAAAGATCCCGCTAAGTGATTATCACTTAGGCAAAAATAAGGGACATATTTTACTAACATTTTTAATGCAGGATCTTCAAATGATGACTCATCAAATACCAGGTGTACCACCTGATTATCTGATGAATCCAAAAGTTCAACACTCAAAGGCACAACCAACAAGATTCCAATTACTACAAAAAACCAAAATGACATCTTTATCAACTCCATCCTCCGAGCATGTTCAGATATGCACCCATCTTTCACAAGGAGCCAAAAACCATAATCAAGGATCATTCCAAAAACCAAGTTTTGATGCCAACTCAATACAGTACCATTTTCTATATCAAGCGGCAAAGTTTATCACAATTGTCTCATTTAATTCCAAATTTCATGTACTATAAATAGGAACATGTAGTTCCGTAGGAAAAACAAGTCTTTTTTCATAGAAAGTTCATTTAAGCAAAATCCTCTACAAAAGCCTTACGCTCAAAATAGTTGTATTGTTCAATCCTTGTAAAAGTTCATTCAAGTTCAATCAAAGTAAGTTATTATTCATATCTGCGTATTATTTTCAATATTTTCAAAACTGATTTCATCTACTTATTAATCTTAATAATAAATCATCTTTCGAAAACAAGATACAAATTTTAATAATCATAGTTCAAAAATTTTAATACTTAATACATCCTTTAACGAGATTGACCCCAGACGGTAACCTTGATTACAAATATATGCATTTGGAAGTTTATATTTTATTTTTAATGGTTCACCATTAGCACTATGTAATTTTTCTTTTGTTTTTCATAATAGACGCTAGGAATTAATCCCTTCCCTTATACAATTTTGATCAGCTCCACTGTCAAGTAAGGCTATAGTATTTAAGTGAAAATCATTACCTATTTTAAGTTGAAATAAGAATATACCATTTTTGAAAATTTATTCTATCTATAACATTTATTTGTTCATCATTAGGGTCTTGAGATGAAATTTGAATAGAAGGTAAATTTGAGGTAGAAGGTTGATCTTTTTTTGACTATTAGTTGATCTAACAAAGCTATTCTAGTTTGAAGCTCTAAGTCTTTAGTTTTGAATTCTAGTAATTGCTCTTTAATATCTTTTATTTGTGTTTTTAGAGTATTAACTTCAGTTTGTAAATCTTTAGTTGTAATTTGTTTAAAAATATTAGGAGTGGGATATTGGTCAAATATTTTTGATAAAGTAAAAAACATATGGTTTCACTCCCTTATGAAAAAGAATTTTCAGAAAAAACTATTCCTACTAAGGCAAGACCTATTCAAATGAATCAAGAAATGTTAGAATTTTGTAAAAAAGAAATTAAAACTTTATTAGATAAAAAATTAATTAGACCATCGAAATCTCCTTGGAGTTGTCTTTCTTTTTATGTTATGAATCAAAGGAAAAGGAAAGAGGAGTTCCTAGATTAGTAATTAATTATAAACCTCTTAATAAAGTCTTACAATGGATTAGATACCCAATCCCTAATAAAAAGATTTATTAAGTCGTCTTTATAATGCAAAAATCTTCTCAAAATTTGACATGAAAAGTGGATTTGGCAAATTCAAATAGAAGAAAAGGATAGATATAAAACGCCTTTAATGTTCCTTTTGTGGACAATATGAATGGAATGTAATGCCTTTTGGCTTAAAAAATGCTCCATCGGAATTTCAAAACATTATGAATGATATTTTTAATCCTTATACTCAAAATATTATAGTATATATTGATGATGTTCTAATATTTTTCGAGATACTTTAGATCAACATTTCAAACACCTTAATACGTTCTTATATGTTATTAAAAAGAATGGCTTAGTCGTCTCATTTCCTAAGATGAAACTATTTCAAACTAAAATACGGTTTTTAGGACATGATATTTTCCAAGGTACTATAAAACCTATTAATAGAGCCATAGAATTTCTTTGATAAATTTCGAGATGAAATTAAAGATAAAAATCAATTACAAAGATTTTTAGGATGTCTTAATTATATTTCGGACTTTTTCCCTAATTTAAGACAATATTGTTCATGTCTTTACCAAAGATTACGGAAAAATCCTCCAAGCTTGGTCATCCAAACATACATATATAATACAAACGTTAAAACAAAAGTTAAGTCTCTTCCATGCCTAGGTCTCCCAAATCCCAACGCATTTATGATAGTAGAAACAGATGCATCGACATGGGCTATGGAGGCATTCTTAAACAAAAATTACACGAAAATAAAAATGAACAAATAGTTAGATTTCATTCGGAGCTTATGGTTAGGTTCTCAAAAAAATTATTCAACCATTAAAAGGAAATTTTATCTATTGTTCTTTGCATTTCAAAATTTCAAGATGATCTCTATAATAAAACCTTTTTTACTAAGAATAGATTGCAAATCAGCAAAACAAATATTACAAAAGGATGTTCAAAATATTGTTTCAAAACAAATTTTTGCCGAGATGGCAAGCTATATTATCGGTTTTCGATTTTCAAATAGAGTTCATAAAAGGAGAAAATAATTCTCTTCCGATTTTTTAACTAGAGAATTTTTACAAGGAAAAGGTAATAATAATTAAATTCAAATTATTACGGAAACAAAATGAATCAAGACTCGATAAAGGCAAAGGTATTCAAAAACCCGAAGATTATGTTATGAGATTTCATAAGCTCCGCCCATCAAGTGAGAAAGCATCTTCGACGGATAAGCTTGATGCATTTTCCGACTTTCCACCTTTATCTTATTCTCAAGCCGTCAAATATCCTTCTCAAAGTTCAAATTCAAAACCAACTACTCAAAAGTCCCAATCCTCAAATCTGAAATTTACAAATACATCACTAAACCACACGAAGAGCGCATGCTCCTTACCCGTTTTAAAGAAACCCCCTCAAATTCCACGAACTTATCAAATTTACTAATTCTCTTTTCCCCAATGTATTGCCAATACCGAAGCATCTTACAAAAACCAAGGTTCTATGAATTCATACTTGTTGACACCAGAGTCCTGAAAGTGAGCATGCGAAAAGGGTAATTTCATAGCTTATTCAAAGTGCAAAATTAAGAAGATCATTCCACGGACGGAATGAATTTACGCTTATGTCCCAAAAGAATTCTCGAGTCCCATTTCAACCACGGGATTATAATTACATCGACTATCGATGACTTGGTTTCGGGCATTCCTACTCGGGCATTCAATCACTCATGGTTCTTTAGCATTTGTCCTCAATGCCCAAAAATTTTCCCATATGGTTTTATGAATGGTGGCTCTACTTTGGAAGCTCTCAACAAATCTAGCCAACGGAAGTCCAAAGTCCTATGAATTTTTCTCCGCGCATGTGGCAAACCATCCTTCGTATTCTCCCTAGAACTCTTATTTCATAAGAGAGTTCAATGTTCCATGGATAATGTCTGGTCGGTATAACGTTATACAATGGCTCCCAGCTTAGCGCCACTCCCCGTGTCCTTGGTAGTGAATTCAGAGATCAAATGGTGGGAAAAAATTTGCCATTGACAAATTTTGCGGAATGAAGAACAGTCGAGAACAAATGGTTGCATGGATAATCGACTTATTAAGGCGATCAAAGATATTCCTCCTACTGCACGAAAGAAGACAAAGAAACAAGAGGCCGGAAATTCCAAGAGTCCGAGATTGAATTACTCAAAAAGAAATCAAACTTCTGAAAAGACAGGCTACGTCTCTTAATCCGAGAATTCGGACGATTCGTCCGGTTACGTCGGATTAAATTCCTCGCTGACGGCCCATTTGGAGGACCTTGATAACACAGATCGCATATTACAATAAAAAGTTTTCTTTTACTCAAATAAAAATAATATTAATAGCCGCGAGGATCCTCTCTGGCAAAAATTGAGGGGACGAAATAAAATTAAAAATAAAAGATCAGTAAGTGATTATCGACTAAGGCAAAAATAAGGGGCGTATTGCACTAAGCATTTTTAATGCGGGATCTTCCAAATGGTAAAGCTCATCAAATACCAGGTGTACCACGTGATCTATCAGAGAAATGAATCCAAAGTTCAACACTCAACGGCACCAAAACAGCAAGATTCCAAGTACTACAAAAAACCAAAATGGCATCTTTTCAACTCCATCCTCAGAGCATGTTTAGATATGCACCCATCTTTCACAAGGGGAGCCAAAAACCATAATCAAGGATCATTCCAAAAACCAAGTTTTGATGCCAACTCAATACGGTACCATTTTCTATATCAAGCGGCAAAGTTTGTCACAATTGTCTCATTTAATTCCAAATTTCATGTACTCTCAATCGGAACATGTAGTTAAGTGGGAAAAACAAAGTCTTTTTCATAGGAAAGTTCATTCAGCAAAATCTCTGCAAAAAGCCTGCAACCAAAAATGGTTGTACCTTCAGTCTTGGCAGTTCATTAAGATCAGTAAAGTAAGTTATTATTCATATGCGTATTGCTCATTCCATATTTTCGCGTGATTTCATCTACACTTATTAATCATAATGGCCAAATATCTTTTCCAAAACAAGATACAAATTTTCAATAATCTGAACAAATTTTAATATGTATCCTTCAGTAAGTTATTATGAGCCCAGTGCACTTTCAGCTATATATAATTAATCGACATACGGTCGAGACGGTCCCAACCGTCAAGTCACAGTCAATCTTAGAGCCCGAAAGGGGTGGAAATCCACTGAGTTTCGTGCGGTAAGTTATTAAGGCCTCTCCCTCGAAGTAACAAAATCCATTATAGTGTGGTAATGGTTACCATTCCCTTTTGTATTTCATGGCTTAAAAGCCAAACACCCAATAAAAGTAGTCATTTTGTTACCATTTCTCCCCTCAATTTTTTATTATCTTCAGGTGTTTCTACTTTTGGGGGTCTCTTTCCAAAATAGTCCTTTAGTTTAATAAGTTGTTAAGTAAGTTTATTGAGACACATGACACTTATCAGATAACTATCTTTTAAAATAATTAAAGACGATGAAATAGTGTGATGTGTCGTAATTTACCAATTAAGCGTGAGTTAATTAAGTTGAAGAACCAGTTTTGGGTATAGAACCTCCAAAGTTGAGAACACTCTAAGATAAAATAAAAGTTAAGGACCTTTGAAAGTGGACGAGTTGAAGTAGTTGATTAGTTGGGATTGATAGTGTCGATTTTTGTAAGGAAATATTGGTTTTTAAGATTTAAGTACCTTTGTTATATTATACTATATAAATAATTATACATAGACCTAATTGCACATAATGGATACTTGAATTACGGAAATACGTATAATAGTCATAGTATCTTAACATTAAATTTAAAGCGTAAAAATTAAAAGGGCATTTTAAGGTATTTTAGGTATACACGAAGCTCATAAAGTTGGCTTATATGATTGAGACATTCATATCTCTATTATATAAAGTGAAGGGGGGATAGTGTCCCTCAAAAAAGGCCAAAATACCTCAATGAATTAAATGAAAGAAAAATTACAAAATAAAGCAACATGAGAACTCTTTCGATTCTACTTGTCACTAAACAAGTTAAAAATGGTATATGCATCAAATATTTAAATCAAAAGAATAAATGGACAAAATATCTTGACCTTTTTATAAGGGGAAGAAGGAGTACATTTTTGTCCACCTAAAAAATTTGAAACACCCCCTTTCTCTAAATAAGGAATACTTTAGTTACGAAAAAGAATGAGTTCAATTAATCAACAAAAAAGCGGTTATATCAATCAATCAATAAACTTGCAAAAAACATAGCAATCAATTACATGTTAATATCCAAGAAAAGCAGTCACATTATTTAATTTATGTCCATTAGTACTATAAATCAATTAATGCACAAATATAAATATCCAGTCTATCAATATACTAAGTACATAATAAAAAAAAATCAAAATAAGTCTATAAATTCAATAACTAATAAAGGAGAAAAGAAAGTAATGTCATTTCTTCCACACAAATTGTCGGCTCAAGTTATAATATATCGGTAATTTTGATGCTCTTTAATTCAATCAAACAACTCGTTATGTTTATTCTTTTTGTTTGAAATCGATAACAGATATAATGAGAAGTGAAAAACAAAATCACTAGCTAACTTTTTTTAGTTTGGTAATGGAATCCCAACTTCGGATCGCCCGACCTTTTATATTGGTGAATTAATATATCCATATTCATATAATTATTAATGTTTACATTTTAAGTATAATCGATCTTATAGCATTATGAAATGACTAGAGTTTTTGAAATTAGCAGCAGCGGCGTGCACATAAAAGCTATTTTTGATTTAAGTGAGGGGCAAATTGGGAGTATATATCTATTTTCGGTTGAAATCCAAGTTAGATTCTATCTTAAGGGGTTTTAAGTTTTTTTAGATAAAAAGATAAAATCAAAAGCTTATTTGCAAAGTCTTGTGTGAAGATTGGATTACGATAAGTTATTGTGAGACGCACCCTCATATGTCATAAAGATGTTGAGGTTTTGAAAATTAAGAAATCAATATTATCTATCTAATAGATGTCACTTCTATTATAAATAATCCATTTACGACACCTAAATTATAATAATGAAAACCTTAAACAGTTACCAACCTATATATTGTAAACTAAATTATCTTATTCTTTTTTTTTAATGAACTTTCATGGACTTTTCTTTTTTTATTTTGAAATTTTGTTGTTTTCCTTAACTTTTATTATTGTTCAAAAATTCACTTTAATTTGTAACTATTATTTTTTTTTTAAAATTCTTTGTAATTTTTTTTTTGAAACTTTATGGATTTTTTTATTATTTTAAAAGTGAAAATAAGCAAAAATAAGGTGGAGAAACTTCGCCTTAAATATATCCATTTAAAAGTGATATATGTAAAGAAAGCTATTTGGGAGGGAACAAAGCAACACCTAGGATTTGTCATGTCCCAATGGCTTATTAAAAAAAAATATAGGATTCTTTATAGAAAAATACATATATAGGAGGTTCTAGATAGCGGAAAACAATTGTTTGATTTTGAATAAATTAAGTATGACTTTTTTAACACAATTTAAAATATTATAATTCTTATATAACTAAAATATGCTCAAAATATGCTTGAAAAGAATTAAGATACGAATTAGAAGACTATAACATTATAAAATATATATGAATTACCCAGTAGAATTAGTATACTATAATATTTTTAACGGCGGATCCAGATATCAAATTTGGGGGCCCGAAATCAATCGACACAATAGCTATAAAAATTTTAAAAATTCCGACAATGTAAAAATTTGTCCTCGAAAATTGTTTTATTTAAATCACTATCTAACAAGTCTTCAAAGAAATTATTATATTTGTT
>CANSZD010003885.1:0-107438 GCA_947648045.1 Beta corolliflora | reverse complement strand
TCTAACCTTATCGATGTATTACATATTTCTCCAAAGCACGTGGATAAAAATCTATGCCTAGCTTAATTTCTCCTCCCTAACCGCTCCTGATGGGATATTAAGAAACTTCAAGATTTACTTCCTCAACATCTAGTCAATACTATAAAGGTATTCCGCTTCCTAAATCAAATATATGTGACACATCGGTGGGATCCCACCCTCTCTGGGTCTTTTTTCGCGTTAAATCCGCTACCCGGCTTGCTCATAATTTTGACCCTCGGGAAGAAAATTGGGCTTTTCAATGGATTTAGGGTCTTGACATCCCCCGACGATTACATACACTACTTATTATACTAATAAGCTCTTGTGCTTTTGTAGCTCACAAGAGGAAACCATAGACTACTTATTTGGACAATGTAATATCACCAAAGATCTAGGGGACCTCCTCGAAACAAAGTCCTGACTGAGTTACCACTTCATGTCAACCTCCCTTCTCCTTGCCCTCACCTCCCTCACATCACAAAACAATATAATTGCAAAAATAATTTTCCTTCTTTGGAGTCTCTGGAAGGAAAGAAACAATAATATAATCTTCAACAATGAAAACATTAGTATCCATAGAATGGAAACTTCGCAATACTGTCGATTATTGCCACTCCACAGGTACCCCGTTATCTCAACCCCCCACTTCCTCCACCACTTCGGATCCACCTCCCTCCACGCTTGTGGCGTAGACCGACCTCCTCCAAACTCCTTCTTCAAGCTCAATTTTGATGCCTCAGTCCGCCACTCCTCCACCTCTGCTCGAGTTATCATATGTGATCAGTACGGGAACCTTGTGAAAGCTTGCACGTATAACCTCAACCAAGCCCAAGTTTTTGTAGCGGAAGCCACAACTCCTCATAAAGGCCTTCTCTTTGCTGTTGAAGAAGGTATCCACAACCTCCTCATAAAGGGCGATAATTTGCTAGTCATCAAAGCAGTTCAAGTTCTTTGGAATCCTTTATGGCAAATAGATAACATCATCCAAAATATCAAGACTCTCCTTCTCCATTTCGACAATTGGCACATCGACCAACATCTATCGGGAAGCCAACAAAGCAGCAGATTAGATAGTCAATGTCTGTCATGTAATCGAGTCTAGTTTCCCCATTCAAAATTGTACAACTTCAGCTTTAAATTTCATCCTTGTAAACGATGTTTTAGGAGTCCCCCTTGTGCGGAGAGCCTCTTAAAACCCCCTTTTTTCTTACCTTATAATGGTTATTTCACCAAATACCCCTGACAAAAAATTTATTCACCAAATACCCCCACTTTTTTCAAAATTCACCAGATACCCCTCACCTTTAAAAAAATTCACTAGATACTCCTGACCTTTAAAAAAATTACCCAAAATGTCATTTTGGCTAACGGACGTTAGTGCTCCGTTAATTAATTAAACCTAGCTAAACCCTAAGTAAACCCTAAAAACCCTAACACTCTCTCTCTCCTTAACCCCATCCCCACCCAACCCCCCCAACCCTAGACCCACCACCCCCACCACCCAACCCCCACCCCACCCTCCCCTCCCCCAGCGGCCACGCAGGCCCCTCCCCCTCCCCGGCGGCCCCACGCAGACCCCCCTCCCCTCCCTCCCCTTGCGCCTCCCCTTCCCTCGCGCCTCCCCCCTCCCTCACACTCGCGGTTCAACACTAGTTCGCGTCGGTTCAACACTGTCCCCCTCCCTCGATCTCGCCGGCGCCTCCCCCTCCCTCACTCACTCGATCTCGCTCTACTTTTCCGGTTGCCCCGACTTGATGCGGGACCAGGGGTGGTGGGCTCGGATTCGAAGGGGTGGGGGTGGTGGGCTCCGGGATTCGAAGGGGGAGGCGCGGTTGCGGCTGCGGGGAGGGGGGAGGGGAGGCGGGTGCAGGGGCTGGGGGAGGGGGAGGAGAGAGGGGGAGGGGGAGGCACGGCTAGCTGGCTGCGGGGGAGGAGGGAGGGGGAGGCGGTTGGCCATGTGTGGGAGTGGGAGGAGGAGGAGGAGGCTTGGTGGGGCTGGGGTTGTTGGGGGTGGGGTGGTGTCTTGGGGGCTGGTGGGGTGGGGTTGGTTGGGGGGGGGCAAAGGTGGGTTAGGGGAGAGAGGGTTAGGGTTAGTTAGGGTTAATTAGGTTGACTTAGGGTTAATTAGGTTGACTTAGGACTAATTAAGTTGACTTTGGGCTAATTAGGTTGACTTAGAGCTTACCCAGCCGTTTCCCATCAGTGGTTTTTTGAGGAGAGAGGTATAAAAAGTAATAGTATAATAATAGGAGAGAAAAAACTATGGGCTGACATTACAATGCCCAGCTCTTCCCCATGAGCCAAAGGAGAAAGAGGAGCAAAGAGCATTACACACCTCTTAGCACAACACGTGGAAAGTGATGTTGATTTCTGCCAACGAATCCAAGCATCCAAGGGTCCTTATTTTCTCAATCTAACGGTTGAGAGCTGTGATGCTTTTTTTTTTACCGTTACACACGTTTTTGCATTGTAACGTTAATATTGCTGTTTTATAATAATTATCTTTTTAAAAAAAAAAAGTCTACAAGTCTACAACAGCTATTTTTTCTTCTTCTATAAATGAAGACCAATATTGATATACTTTCATACACTCCTTCTTCTTCTATTCTTACTTTCATACACTCCTTCTTCTATTCTAATATTCTACTTGTTATTTGTTTCAAAGACAGTTATTTGCTTTATAAAAATCTATCCACTCTCCAAAGATAATATTATCTCATAAAAAATGGATCCAAAAAGTGGAAGGAAAAAAAACCCCTCAAAATCCAAAAAGACCACACAATCTCAAACTAATCCAAACTATTCTCAATTGGATCTCAATTTTGAAATGCAACCCAACTCACAAAATTTTTCAGAGTATCAAAATTATGCCATGCATATCTTAGGTTCCCCTAATCAAAACAGTCAATCACATTATCCCCAACACAATTTAAATTTCTCAAATCCAAAATCGTTCAGCCAATTTCCTCCAAATTCAACCGAGAAATTACAACATTCTCAATCTGACTCGGTATTTCCTATGTCTCAACATTTTCAGTCATCGGTAGGTGGAGAGCCACTTCCAGACTTCGATACTTCATTGCGATCTCGTGTTGCATCAGTAGAAGGTGATGATGATGAAGAAGAAGACAAGATTGAGGACAATGATAGTGAAGATGGAGACACACAAGCTGAAAAAATATCTAAACAATTTTGGTCGCACGCTGAAGAAGAAGTCCTTGTAAAATCATGGCTGCAGGTTAGTACAGATAAATATGTTGGTACGAACCAAAAGGGAAATACGTTTAGGGGTAGAGTTACTGATACATTTGACCAAGTTAGACGTTATACAAACAGATGTTGGGAAGAAAGGGTTCAAGGGATTAGGGAGTCTGATTTATTAAATGTAATCCCCCGTAAATTTATGGGTTTTATGAATATATTTTAATGTACAGTTATTTATATTTAAATATATTTTAGTATTTTAACGATTTATTTCTTTAAGGTTGACTATTTGAAAGTCAAAGAAATTATTTTAATGATTTATGCAAGTCAAATATTTATTAAAGTCATGCTTTGAAAAGTATTTGAAATGTTTGAAATACTTTTGGATTTGAAAAAGGATTTCTAATTGGGTATGAGGAGCCCAAACACTCTTAGACTTAGAAAATGATTTATAATCCTAGCCCAACTACCTTTTCCTAAGCCCACAAAAGGAAAACTATATAAACCCCAAATTTTTCCCCACACATTATTTTCTCTCTCCTCCTTCCTCCCACATTTTTCGGCTTTCTCTCTCTTCCTCCGGTTTTTCCTCCTCTTCCCTTCGGCTCTCGTCTTCGGCCCTCCTCCGTCGACGGCACAGCGCCGCTGCCACCGCCGACTACCGCCGGCGAGCCACCAGCACCGCGGCTTTGTTCGTCGCACGTCCTTCTCTCTTTTTTGCTTTGGTTTGTTTCTTTTCTTCCTCCTCAAGTTTTGTTCAAAGATTATATTTTTAAGTTTTGTTTTAATTTGTTTATGATTAAAAGTTATTGTTTGATGATTTAATATTGAATCTAAGTTATATAATTTATGTATTAAAGAAATAAAATTCAGATTTGCATATTCGAGTTTAGATTAGAGTTTTAATTATCAAAGCATGAATTTTTAGGGTTTTGAAAGTTAGAAATCATAGTAGTTTATTATAAGTTATCAAATTTATTAATCTTATGATTTTAAATATGTTTAAGCTTGTTTAAAGGGAGTTTTAATAAATTATATGTTGCTGGAATTTTAAAAAGGATGTTATTAAAGGAGTTTTAAGGTTTTAAATGACTAGTATAGTAGTACTATGCTAGGAAGTATTAGTAATTGAAGCTTTAATGATGGAAACAACTTTTAAATATTTTTAAAGGAGGTTTAAAGTATTTTAAAGTTGCTGGAAATTATTTGAGTATTGATTATAAATTTATATTGGTTATTTTAGGCGGAGAATTCTCTCTAGACGACTTTTAAAGTTGTTAAAGTAGCCTCGAATTTTGTCTACACAAGGTACGTACATACCTATGTGTTGATTGAGATAGTATCATGATTTAAGGAAGGAAAATTATGTAGTATCATGTATAGGAACTATGTTGAGTTCATATATGATATTGATTATGTTGGATTTTGCATGTTTTATGCGGTGGTGTAAACATGTTGATTATGAGATTATATTATGAGATTTATATCATGTTTGTATGGAAAATTGATGCAATCATGTTGGTTGGGAACTTTAATTTATTAATTTCCATGGGGGAATTAATATATTTATTAGTGTTGGATCATGATTGATCATTGTTCCCTTTGAGTATTTCACTGCTTTATAAGGACCGAGGGCCTTATCTGGTAAGTTGATATTTTCTACCTATGAAAGGTAATTTGGTTGTTGGCTAGGTTCAACAAATAAGAAGGATTGAAATAAGAAGGAATTAATCTTGGGTTGTAAGTTGTATGATCACTTATTTAATCCTAAGATAAAAAGGAGTTAAGTTGTGAATGTTTGATTATATGTTATTTGTATTGCTTGTGTGTCATAACAAGTAATAATTGGTAAATCATGTAAAGTGTAACGTGGATAGTATTAAACTTTAGACTGGTGCACGTCTGAAGTTGGACAATCAGGAGTTGGGGTACATGGTGAGCGTGCCATGGCTTTTTCTGGGAATTGGATTGATCACCGTTCCTATTTTTATTCAAAGGTTCCTCGATATCGCAGGTCGCTATGGAATACGGAGTCGCGCCCGTATTTCGTCTTCCTAGGTGAAGGCTGGTTTTTAGTTAGACAACTCGGTCCAATAACTATTCCATTAAAGTAATAAAAAGATGGTTAAAGTGTAGTTCAGTAAAAGTTGTCTGCAGAGTTTTATGTTATTATTTATCCCTGCTTATTATTTATTAGTATCATGTTAGGAATGTTTATGTATTATTATGTAGTACTCAGCTTTGCTGATTACGTGCTTTGTTTCTATGTGTTGATCATGGCTTTGCCTTATTGATCCTGTGATGACCCATTCTGGTGAGCAGATTCTTTAGTGCATTGACATCTACAGGTTTGCAGATGTTGCATCATGGTGGGGATCTGGGAATGGAGAGCTTGTGTAGAAGATTGTTTTATCTAGTGCTTTTTAGTAGATACTTTATATTATTTAAGTTTGGTTTGAAGTTAACCTTAATAGTGTTGTTTGGTTTTAAAGTACTTTGTTTATTTATTATATTTTCAATTCTAAAAGTTCAGTTATATGTTTTCCGCTGTAAAATTCTGAATAAGCCGATACGTTTTCACACGGGCGATAATACTTTGATAATTCTCTATGTTTTATATTAAAAAGGTATTTAAGAAAAGAGAGAATTATCGGGGTGTTACATTAAAGGAGAGAGAAATAGAGCCCCTTAGAAGTCGTTGGAAGAGGATTAATGCAAGTGTTTCAAAGTTTGTTGGAGCATATGCTCATGCTGAGGCAAGGAGAACAAGCGGTCAATCTGATGATGATGTTATGAAGACTGCATTTGCCATATACAAGAGTGACTCAAAGAGACATGCAGAGTTTCAAGACAAGCATTGTTGGGAAATTCTAAGGGGGGCAGACCAATGGAAGCCCATTGGGAGTACTGTCAAGAAATGCAAGAAGAAGACGGCAACCCAAGAAGGCGGCTCTAAGAGGTTTCGAATTAATGAAGATGGTAACCTCTCCACTTCAACTGACCAAAATACACCAACCAGTGGTGATATAGGTTGTTCCATCCAGCCTCCTAGTGATGGGTCTGTAAAAAATAAAGGTAAGGGTAAGGGAAATTAAAAGTTATGAACATGCCTCCAAAGACATTTCAACAATGGGTGGATTCGGTATCTGAGATGAATTTGTCGAGGACAAGTGAAACTGAAATGGAACTTGCTAGGCTAAAACATGATAGAGATATCGAAAGTGAAAAGGTGCAGCTAGAGAGAGAGAAGGTATTAGTGAAACAAAGAAAGATTAATTTGGAGTTATTCAAAGTCCTTTCATCAAAAGCATACCTAACAGAAGAAGAAGAAGAATTGAAAAATAATCTTGTTAAGGTTTTATTTCCAGGATAAGTAATTTGGTAGTTCTATTTGTACTTAAGTTGTTTTAATTAGACGCTATCTATTTGTGTAAGCTTTATTTGTACTTAAGTTGTTTTAATTAGACGTTATCAATTTGTGTAAGCTTTATTTTTACTTAAGTTGTTTTAATTAGATGCTATCTATTTGTGTAAGCTCTATTTGTACTTAAGTTGTTTTAATTTGATGCTATTTATTTGTGTAAGCTCTATTTGTACTTAAGTTGTTTTAGTTAGACGCTATCTATTTGTGTAAGCTCTTGTATAAACGCATTATTATTAGTTAATGTTTATGTGTTGAAAAAAAGTGATTCCAAAATTATTGGTTTTTTACTTCATTAATAAATTTAAGTTGTACATGAAGTGACTACCCATATGCAGTCAAATTTATTGCTCTATTTACAGCTACATGAAGTGAATACTCAACTTTTAAAAAAAGACTACTCAATGTTGGTGATCAGATGCAATGATATTCATAACTTGCAAGAAAAAAAACAAATGCAGGAATGACTACTCACTGCAATTTTCAGATGCATTATTATGTTACTTTCACTAGTAGAATAATTGCTTATTGCTGCGGTGGTATTGCTGCGGTTTTACCCATACGCAGCAATAAACCACATGAAAAAAAAGGTAAAATATAAAATAGACCTATTGCTGCGGTTTCGGCCGGAAACCGCAGCAATAGATTTCATCAGGAAAATTTTCAAACTTAAGTTGACTTTTTGACCAGTTCTATTGCTGCGGTTTCCCGTCAAAACCGCAGCAATATATTAAAATATTAATTTTTTATTAATATTTGAACCTATTGCTGCGATTCCTACAAAAAACCGCAGCAATAGGCTGTTTTAAATATAAAAAAAGCGTGGCTCAATTAGGGTTTCCTTTTAACAACTAACCCAGCCGTTTTCTCATGTTCCTCTCTCTCATCACTCTCTCCTCTCAACCTCTCAACATCTCACTCTCCTCTCATCCTCTCATCTCGCCGGAAATTCCTCTCATCCTCTCATCCTCGCACGTCGCTCCTCGCACGTCGCTCCTCGCACGTCGCTCCTCTCACTTCATCGGCGACCAAGCCTTGGAGAATGCTCCTCTCATCTTTGCACATCGCTCCTCTCATCTCCTTGCTTCGAACGCGACTGAAATCTTCGAACGCCGGCATCAAATCTTGAGGAGTGAGAGGCGTTGGCCTACAGATCTCGGAGAACGGATCTGGGCGTTCTACTTAATTGACTGAAATCTTCGAACGCCGGCATCAAATCTCGAGGTTTTTTAGTTTTTTTTTCGATTTTAGCGAACCGCATTATCATGAGTACGCGGCAGATCTGGGCGACAAAAATCCCGATGAATTCCGGATGCTCGTCGGCGTGTAGATCTGGTGGATTTGATTTTTTAGTTTTTTTTTTCGATGAATTGCGGTCGATTTGAATTTTTTTATTTTACTCAATCTTTTTATGTTTATTTTGTTGGGTTGGATTATGTTAATTTTCGTTCTCATTTTTTTTTCGAGAATTTCCTCTTCTCCGGCGAGATTAAGCTCGTGGATCGAGATCGAGATGAGATGAGATTAAGCTCGGCGGTGGCCTGGGTCCGGTCGCCACTTGGTTTTGTGGATGTTGTTATTTCTGGTTTTGTGGATTGTACTCATTTTTTTTCAATTTAATTTTTTGTTAATTTTATAGATCTAATTGAATCTGTATTTTAGGTTTATGGTGAATTAAATGAATTTGTATTTTTTTATATATCATTTGTATATATTTTTTTTTAGATCTTATATATGTGTATTTTCTTATTTCAACATAAAACTCATATAGTCAAATGTATAATGTAGTTATGTAATTTGTCAATTAATTTAATGCTTGAATGAATTCCAACAAATTTAGTTGTGGTTTTGAAAATGTTGTGTGGGTTTGCTGTTGTAGTATAGTACTATAGTAGTATATGGCATTAGAAATGTAAAATTTTTTTTTATAAAAAAAAAAACAACCTATTGATGTTGTTGTTTGGTAAAAACAACGAAGAATAGACTCACCTATTACGCTAGCTTTTTTTACCAACAAAGCAGAAGAACATGTTACTTTTTTTTATTTTTTTTTTATTATGGACACTACCTATTGCTGCGGTTTTGGCTAAGAACCGCAACAATAGGTTGCTCTATTGTTGCGGTTAAAAACCGCAGCAATAGGTAACTACCTGTTGCTGCGCCCTTAATTATTGCGCGACCAAAAACCGCAGCAATAGACCACTTAATGACCGCAACAATTAACCTTTATTCTACTAGTGTTTAATGACAAAATCTGACAAAATGACCTTTCAATTTTTGGAGCATTATTGTTTTGGTGGATTTAAAAAAAATGTCATTATTTGATGGCAATAATGATAGACATCATGTCTATATATAAATTTAGTTTGATGCTAAGCTTTACTACACTCATCCTTTCACACAAGAACGTTCATACATACACACCAAAAAATGTCATCTGAATCAAGTTACAACAGTCATATTTCAACTTTCGACTCCTCCAATTTAGATGATGTTGCCAATTCTAATCAAGCAAATTATAGAAGACGTTATGAAAGGCGTAGACAAGCAAACCGTCTGATGGATCAGATGATGGATGGCTTCATAATGGCCAATCCAGCTGAAATATACGCCGCGGTTAATCAAGTTCCTAGGGCACCAAGGACTCTAGTTCCAAGAGATCGTGAAAGTGGACACGACCGCTTATGGAGTGACTACTTTGCAGATAATCCTGTCTTCCCTCCAAATTATTTCCGCCGAAGATTTCGCATGCGAAAACATGTCTTCCTCCGTATAGTGGAAGTCTTAACTACTCGTAATGAATTCTTCAAATAAAGGCCAGGCGCCACTGGTAGACTTGGTGCTTCTAGATTACAAAAGTGCACATCAGCTATACGATTGTTAGCATACGGCACATCAGCTGATTCAGTGGACGATTATCTACGAATCAGTGCATCTCTTGCAAGAGATTCATTGCAACATTTTGTTGAAGGGGTTGTCTCCCACTTTAGTGATGAATATCTGAGACGACCTACTGAAACAGATTTAAATAGATTATTATTTGCAGCTGAACAACGGGGATTTCCAGGCATGATGGGTTGTATTGATTGCATGCACTGGCGGTGGAAATTTTGCCCGACTCAATTTAACGGAATGTATTCTGGAAAACCTGGTAAGCCGAAATTGATTCTAGAAGCCATTGCCTCATATGATTTGTGGATCTGGCATGCTTTCTTCTAAACACCAGGTAGGTGTAATGATATTAATGTTCTTGATAGATCTCCATTGTTTAACAATGTTTTTGAAGGTCGTGCACCTCCAGTTAACTATGTTGTAAATGACCACCAATACGATATGGGATACTACCTCACCGACGGTATATATCCTCGGTGGGCAGCTTTTTATACCCACAATAAACCTTCCATGGAATGAGAAGGAAAGTCTTTTTGCCCAACGTCAAGAGGGTGTACGAAAAGATGTGGAACGTGCATTTGGAGTACTACAAGCTCGATTTGCTATTGTTCGTCAACCTGCTTTAGCTCGTGATAGAGAGATGTTAGGGAAAATAATAATCGCTTGCATTATTATTCATAACATGATAGTTGAAGATGAACGAGATTCATATTCCCTTCATTATGATCCCAATGATTATGAGGAACCTCCACGTCCTAGTTCAAGTCAACAAAATGCGCAAAATGTCAATGAACCATTTAGATATGAAACTAGTGAGAATCGCATTGCAAACTTGCAAACATACATGACTAATAGAGTTCGAGTTCGTGACAAGCCCATGCATGACCGCCTCAAGTCAGGCCTAGTGGAAAATATTTGGATGAAATTTGGGGAAACCAGGCTTTAATTAAGGCGTAGTGTTGTTTTATTTTAACAACTTCGATGTTTATCTATTTAATAATATGTTTTGTCTTTGTTGCTTTTGTTTAATGCATTATTAATAAAACATCCATTTTCTACAATGCCATAAGATTCAAGTGTTAATCATTCGACTTAATTAATTAAATCAAATAAAAATTTCGGTTTTTTCACCATATACCCCTGACTATTTTTTTTTGCACCGTATACCCTCGCAAGTTTCCAAATTCACCATATACCCCTCACGTTTCAAAAAATACATCAACATGCCCTTATGACTAACGGTGTTAGACTTCCGTTAGTCATTATGCCCTAATCCCCCCTAACCCTAATTAACAAACCCTAAACCTAAGCTAAACCCTAACCCTAACCCCCCCTAATCTAATAATCCTAACCCTAACCATCCTAACCACCACCCCTCCCCCCACCCCTTACCCCTACCCACCCACCGCCCCACCACCCACCCCCTCCCCTCCCCTCCCCTTCCACGGCCAGGTCGCGCCGCCCCCTCTCCCCCCCTTCCCCTTCCACGACCCGGTCGCGCCGCCCCCTCTCCCTCCCCTTCCCCCGCTGTCACGCCGCCCCCCCTCCCCCTCCCCTTCCCCTGCAATCGTACGACCCCTCCCCTCCCCTTCCCCCGCAGCCGTAGCGCGACCCCCTCCCTCCCTCTCTTCCCCGCATCGCCGCCAACCCCCCTCCCATCCCCTCCCCTTCCCCCATGCACGATCGCGCATAGAGCGAAGTGGTTCCGGGCTTTTCGATTTTTTTTTTTCATTTTAGGGGAGGGGAGGGGTTCGGCGATGTGGGAAAGGGAGGGGAGGGGTGCGCGCGGCCATGGGAAGGGGAGTGGAGAGGGTGCCAGGCGGTTGCGAGGGAAGGGAGGAGAGGGGGTCGCCCGCGATGCGGGGAGGGAAGGGGGGGGAGGGGGTTGCGGACTGCAGGGGAGGGGGAGTCTGCGCGGGGAGGGGGGCGAGGTGGGGAAAAGGGAGGGGGAGCGGCGCAACAGGCGGGGAAGGGGGAGGGGGTGGGTGGGTGGTGGGGAAAGGGGTGGGGTGGTGGAGGGTGATGGGGGAAATGGGTGGGGGGTGGGGGTGGGGTGGGGTGGGGGGAGGAGTGGTGGGTGGGTGGCTATGGTTAGGGTTAGGGTATTAGATTAGAGTTAGGGTTAGAGTTAGGTTTAGTTTAGTTTAGGTTAGTTAATTAGGGTTAGAGGGGGGGATTAGAGCTTAATGACTAACGGTGTTAGACTTCCGTTAGTCATAAGGGCATGTTGATGTATTTTTTGAAATGTGGGGGGTATATGGTGAATTTGGAAACTTGCGAGGGTATACGGTGCAAAAAAAAATTAGTCAGGGGTATATGGTGAAAAAACCGTAAAAATTTTGTCTAAAAATAATTAATAAAAAAATATTATTTAATTACCATCAAAATTTAGTGTTCTTACATTAAATTATTCATAAATAATAATATAGTGGAATTGGAGGAGAGAGAAAATATGGTAGGGTATGTTAAAAAGTAGGAGAGAGAAATGTGATGACCACAAATTGGAGGGCAACCATTAGGAGTAAGAAATATATGGGATTGAAATGAGTAGGGTATGAATGAGGTGGAAGAGTGAGGAAGTAATAAAATAATTGATGACCACAAACCATAGGGCAACCATTGGGTATGCTCTTAGGAAGTAACGGAGGACTAACGTCCGTCAACAAAAGGGTATCTGGTGAATTTATTTAAAGGTCAGGGGTATCTGGTGAATTTTGAAAAAAGTGGAGGTATTTGGTGAATAAATTTGTTTGTCAGAGGTATTTGGTGAAATAACCGTATGAAAAATTAATAATAATAATAACTTTGTTCTAAAATAGTTATATAGTACTCTCTCCGTTTTCTTTTGTTGTTCTTATTTGGAATCGGGGAAGAAACCAATACAACTCAAAAAATGGGCAAGATTCCACAATTTTAAATAAAATTAAATTAACTAAAAATAAAGATTATCTATAAACAACCAATGACACAAAAGTTTGAGGGGTAAAAGAGTAAAAAATGACTAATAACTAGTGTGAACACATTTATTGTCTTTGAGTTACTCTATGTTAGGCAACCAATGACACAAAAGTTTGAGGGGTAAAAAAAGTAAAAAATGATTACTCAATAGTGTGAACACATTTATTGCAACTTAAAACTATTGAGAAATTTAATTCATAAATTACACTATGTATGGAAAGATTTAAAATAGGAACAACATATTGAAATTTCTCAATGGGGAACACAGGAACAACAATATATAGTAAGAATATATCCTTTTCCCCTAGGAAAAAAAGAATATATCTTCCGTTATCAGATAATGTAATTTAATCATGACCTTTTATTATAACTAGTAAAAGTTTGGGTGGTTTGGGTAATTTTTTTTTTTGAGAAGAATATATCCTCCCTCTGTCTTTTTTAGTTGCTACATTTACTTTTGCACAATTGTCATGGAAACATGTGAGGATCATTGAAAAGTAGAGCAATAAAGCATAAAGTAGTTGTCTTTTTGTGTAATGAAGACAAGAATGAGGGTATAAAGGTAAATAATATGTGGGTACCACATTCTAAAAGTAGAAATATTTAGTAAATGTAGCAAGTAAATTAAGACACCTGAAAATGGCAAAATGTAGCAACTTAAAAAAGATGGAGGGAGTAATAAAAAATGATCAACTACGAACAATTTGGTAAATTAAGTAGGAGTAATATGAAGTTAGTTGAGCTAACAATAATATAAAAAATCGATAACTTTGTGTTGGACTGTGATTAGTGGGCTAACTAATCTCTAATAAAATCCCTAAAGCAGCAAAATTCAACTCAACTTAACTCTCTCTCTTCTCCTCTCAAGTCTCACCCACCACAACTGCCGTTGCCGTTGCCAAAGTAATTCATGTATTTTCATTCACCTCTTCATATGCATTTTTTTTTCTTTTTTTTGCAAACTTCTCTGTAACTTGTTATATTGTGATATTTGAATATTGTGATATTTGAAGTTGCAAAGTATGATGTTCTTCCCTTAATTTAATGGAACAATATATTTTCGAATTTCCCATCTACTTTTTTTCCAACCAAATGAGGCCATATATGTTTCAAATTAAGAGGTGATTAAGGAAATTAAGCATATGATTAATACTGATTTGTAGGTGTGGATATGGATGATACTTTATCTATGAAAGGAGATAAGCTAATATTAAGGGGGCTCAAGTTTCATGGTTTTCATGGGGTGAAACCTGAAGAGAGAACACTCGGTCAGAAGTTTGTGATTGATGTCGATGCCTGGATGGATCTTCGAAAGCCTGGCATATCGGATCAATTGTCTGACACTATCAGTTACACTGAAATTTATCGGTGAGTAATTAAGAGCTCGTTCATTATCTTTTTTTTTCTTCCAGTTTTCAGTTTTTTTTGAAAACCAAAAACAAAATTAGGAAACCAGGGTCTAGCGAGTAGTTTCAAGTTTTCTATTGTCAATTTTGAATTTAACATACGTACGATAATTTTAAGTTTATTATACTTTCCTTTATATCATACGACTTTTATATTAATAAAAACCAAAATTAAAACTAACAATGCCAAACGCCTACAAGTTGTTCAATCATCAAGCTATTATTCTTTCCGTTTCGATTATGTTTTCGGAACCTGTGTACAACTAACATTTTGTTTAGTTGGTCGGAAAACATTTTCCATCGTGAAAAAACATCTTCCAAGTGACATCAGAATTGTATGTTACATTTTCTAACCAAATAGCAATCTCTAATCTGTTGGACATATCAGTAGGAAGGTTTTCTCTGGGAAAACTACTGTAGGATATTTCTGACTCGCAGATACTTTTTTGTGTGTAAGATTCACTCTCATGGAGTCAGTTCCATTAGCTTAGTTACTGCGTCAATTTAATATCCACTTCTCGTGAGTACCTACATCTCATATTGTTATCATTGACATGTTTGTGTTGTGTAAAACTACAGTATAGTGAAGGGGGTGGTGGAGGGAACTCCTCAAAACCTTTTGGAGTCTGTAGCTCATCAAATCGCGTCTATTACCTTCAGTAAGTTTCCTCAAATATCTGCTGTTCGTGTGAAGGTTGGAAAGCCTCATGTTGCAGTCCAAGGGCAGCTAGACTATTTGGGAGTTGAGATTTTTCGCTCAAAACCCGCTGATGGACAAAGCTAGCGGACATTGTTTGTTCCATGTCTTATAACCCTCGGCCCCTTGCTCTGTCTATGAACTCTATAATCTTCCCCTCCAAGTAGAGGTGTATGTGTAAAACTTGTTTCCGGCGAACAGCCGAGTTTGGTTATCGTCAACCGTTTTAATGTATTACTTTTCCTGAAAGACATCAGTTGGGTGCAAATGGCAAATTCTTGCAGAAAGATGGTCCAAGTCCAAACAGAGAAGGCACATTGCTTGTATTGTAATACATGGGAGAAGGTGAGTGGATTATACAACTCACAAGGGAACTCTTATAAAAACTGGAAATTTCATTTAAAAGAACAGAAACCACAACAATTATCGACTAAAGTCGAGAGCGATGAGGTCAAAACGCTTATTATAGTTGAACAAAAAGGGCGAAAAGTTACAACAATAGGTATCCAACAATATAAATTGATAGAAGCCACATTGATAATAATAATCTCTCATTTTTGTGTGGATCTCAATTGAAATGTAAAGTGATTTATGCAATGGATTATCATCTGTTATTTGAGAGATCTCAAGCCTACAAATAAAATGCATTACAACTCATTGAATGAATGATAATATGAGAGATCTTATTTGCTAACTATAGATCCATTTCAAACCAACACTGGTGTTTCAGGATGCCACTAATGTTTACACAAAATCTTCAGGGTAAAATGTCTATAAATATAGCATAAAAGGGTAAAAGTCATCAAACACTTGGCTAAGAAAAACTCTTTCAAGCCATAACAGAAGATGTCTGGCTACTACTTTTGTTCTTTCTCCCCCAAATTGGTGTACTCTCAATGAGCTTATGAGGAACAAGTCGTGATTCCCGTTTCGTGAGCTTCTTGAAATTACTGACTCTGAGTTTCGCTACTTCAGCTTCTTCTTCTGAAGTCAATTCTCTTACCACCACTGTCAGTCTACATTCTGGTCTCATCATTATCCCATGTCTCATTTTTGCATGATATCTTAGTCTCTTCTTGAAAAATCCTTTGCCAACAAAAGCTTCGGCTACAAAATCACATGAAAATAAAAAAGGATGTCACGAATTGAGATGACAGCAGTCCCAGAATGAAAGAAAAACTACTGATATCTAAATTTTAGACATCTAGATGTGAAAAAGAATAGAGTTACAAAGATGCCCCCGACTCATATTTCAAACATTAAATTCTCTAAATGTATAAGATGTGCTGTCGTGAAACATACCAACTAAAAGCCGCTCGGGATCTAATCCGTGATTATGAACAGCATTTGCACGAGCCGAGTGGACTACCTGCATATCCACATGAACTCTATTTTCAATTCAAATCAAGATATAGGACTAGCATCTCACCATCTGAGTTCTCTGCTCTAGCTCTTCAGTTACGTTCCAAATTTGGTTTCAGATAATCAGTAAATGGGCAGTTTAAGTTTTCTATCTAGTCCAGTTTTTATGGAGTGTAAAAGTTTAAGGCAATTGACAATAACATATATTCCCTTCGGCCCATATTAATTGTCACGTTGTACGAATCTCTCACAATTAAGAAGTCACCACAATTTTGCTAAAAGAATCCCTTTATAATATTAATAGTTCTGTCCTTCACATCCCCTCTCCAACTGTCCATTTAAGGAGCTCGTGTTTGAATTTCAAAATCTCATGTATTTCTATTTAAGAAAATGTGATAGATTTGAAATAAAGCTCTTGCAAGATAACTGTTTCTTCTAAGTTCTAACACCAAGTAACAATCTGTGTAAAGAACTCAAACCTGATAGACAGTTTTTGATGCCCGTTTCAAAGTCACTTGCAGCTGTAACAATGCATCTTCAACACGCATTCCGCGGATCAAAGCAGCAACCAAATTCACCTTTTTAGGACTCTAGAAACAAAAATTGTACAGCATCATTAGACAGGCTGTCACATTAGAATTGGAATAGATTTAATAACTATAAATCATAATTATCTTATTGATAGAATGCAACCTCACTCTTGACTTGAGCACATGGATTAAGATGAAAATGACTTACCAAAATAGCAAACCCAAATACTACACATGAAGCCGACAATCTCAATTTGACTCATAAATTAACGCATTTATACAAACAAACTCCCAGGAAAGGTGAAGCTAACTCTGATTTATTGAAGATCCACATAGCAACATTACCTGCTTTATTCCTTTCAAAATAGCTTGAACTGTTGCAGGCTTTGGTTTTACAGCCTGGTTTTCAGTCTGGCCCTCAGTCTTTCCAGCTCTTGCCGCTGAAATTGGGATGAGAGGAGAAGAGATTGGTGTTTCAGAGGGTGAATCTGCAAGCAAAATCCTTGAAGTGGAAATTCCCTGAAATTTAAAGAGGAATCTAGATGAATTGTACGCTATATAGTATATAATATACCCTAGCAATCCAAAGAAGGGTCAATAAAGCTAATAAACAATCAGCAAGTACAAGACCACCATTTATAATATAGGTTCTACTAAAATACAAGTGTTCAAAGCTTTGATATGATCTATTCGCCAATTCCCTCTATTTTTCCTGCTCCAAAGACAGCTATACCAATCTAAGGTACAAATATACCTGGTGACTAGTAATGAGGTATGACTTGATGATGGTCATGCAATTTCTTACGAACCCTTGACTATGACATGTCAAGCAGTGACAGAATATACTATGCAATATATCAATAGTGGAAGCGCTGGCCGCTGGACATGGACAACTGCACAAAGGCCCCAAATATCTGGGGCCTCCAATTACTATTTTTTGTATTAGTATTCAGTAGTCAGTTACTGCACTACATGTTCTTTACTGTTGGATTCCTTTAATTGAATTCTTTGGGTTTTGTCATTTGATCATATATAAAGTTAAAATAGTTACATCTTATCTCTATTCCAGATATTTACTTTTAAACTATATATCAAGGCCCAATTTTATGTTAATCACACAGGACGTCCATAATCATTAAGCTACCCCCTGAAAATCAATACTTTTTATCTGAGAGCAAGACCCTAAATGGGAGGAGTAATTATTAAACCTTTGCTAACCCAAAGACAAGAAAGAAGCAGCAACAGAAGGGAAATGATCTGCCTGTCTCGGTCATGGCAACCAATGAGCTAGATCATGAGCTACTTGAATTCAGTCCCTCCCAGCAAAGGATCAGGAAAGACTATTGATAAACATTAGCAAAATGAAAGAAGAGATCCTCTATAACTAAATTGAAGGAGCTCAGACCCCCTTCTTTAACTTATAGAGCATCTTTCCCAAATTAACAAGCACTCTCCATCACAACTTTACTGAACCTGATCCCCCCACTATCTTCATTTCCATCAACAAACATCTAGCTTCAGCGCATATGATGTCCTATGCCTCCTCCACCTGAACAATAGCATGCAAAACACAGTCCCGATCATGAGACCATATCACCACTCCCAGGCCCGTACACCACCCTCCCACGAAGCTTGCATCCACGTTCACTTTGAGGAAACCCATCACATTTTTGGTAGCAACTTTTTTCTAGAATAGGTCCTTGACAAGTTTTTCCACTCACCCTACCACATGCAATGGTTCTTCCCTCTCATACTAGCATAGCCATTTGCTCCTAGCTCCCCACGTTGTCCAACACAATGCCATCAAACAACAATGCTCGAGCTATCCAAAATTTTCAAAGAAAATCTCAGCGCACTCCCGACAGACCTGCAACTTCAAAAAAGCTCAACAGTACCCCTTACCTCCCACATCCAACAGCAAGAAGACAATGCAGTAATATGTGAGCCCAGACCCGGCCCTGCTACTGCACACTTCACACACTGCATCAATCATCAGATTTCTTCTATAGAAGCCTTGTCCAAAGTGCAGCATGACAAGCCGCCAAAACAAAAGCTGGATTCTCGGCCCAGTATGGGTCTGCCAGATTGTACTGCAAAGTTCCCTACTCCCCCAAACAAAACCAAAACCACCTCGTAACCCCCCCAGTCCCTAAAAGTATCTCTGAACATAAACCGCATTTAGTATACCCCGTTCTTTAATAAAAAGACACACTCAGATCAGGTTGGAAGGCAGCCTCCCACTTAGTGGAATGTTTAGAACCTGCTCTCGTTCAAAAGGCAGATATACCAGCTAATTTGATAATTCTTGCACCTTCCAACTAGAATTGAGCTGATCAATAAGGTCACTGACTCTCAGATTATGGCTGCCCTGAAGGCTGGGGAGATGACCCCCTAGATTGTGCATCTTGAAATCCACAGGTCCCTCCAAACTTTCAACTGCAGCCCCTACCCGCTCCTCCGTCTCATTCCCCTCCTCAAAATCCACCTAGCCTCCCAAATGCCTCTAATAATAGCTCAGGGTCAAGCCTACTTCTTGACAAAAATTCAATAAATTACGAACTAAATCCTCATGTGAAACTACACTATCAGTGTTTTCCCAAGTTTATCTCTAGAAAGTATTATAAAACTCTGATAAAATAGAATTTCTATCTGAGATGTGGGCTTCCTAATTTGTATATATCAAACACAAAGAAAGTCTTATGGATAACAACAGCATGAAGAGTGTAATACAACAATCACGGAATGCATATAAAGGGCTAAAAGATAGCAACCAAGGGTATCACCCACATCCAACAATGGAACGAACCCCACAAAGCGAAACAAGAAAAACAAACACAAGATGAAGCTTACTAGCTGTTGGAAGTATTGATATAAGGGCTTTGGGAAGTTTTCAAAAGGCAACTTCGATGCCCTTGATTCTCCTGAAACAACAATATATCACCATTACCACCCATTAGTACTTACTTTGATGCTGAACTATACAATGTGTCATTTAGTAAGAAGCATGAATCAAAACGAAATTCACAATTTATTATTTTGCAACCAAAATCTAGCTCAATAAGCACAAATTTAAGAGCAGATAAAAACTGATAGTACTAAAACACCCACCAAATTTAAGAATTGGCGCATGAGTAACAGTATGAAGATCCCGAGAACTTCCATTTGAAATCAAATTTCGTTCCACCCTTTTCCCAAAAACATTGATTAAGTGCCGCAAATTGTTCTGCCACCTCATTTTGATTGCTCAACTGAAGAAAAAAGTTTACCAACGTTTCATTCAGCATTCAAACGATGAACCCATCTGCAAACTGATAACAAAAAGGGAGGAAATAATACCCACCAAAAAATAATAGGGATTATGAGTAAACTATGTAAAATTAATAAAGATATTTGTTTGATGATATCAATCAATATAAGATCAGAAGATCTAAGAATATAATATGGTATGAAGATATTAGAGTTTTCAGTAGAATGATGAAAGAAAGAAAGATTGGTGCTTTACCTGGCAGAGGAGAAAATGGCAATGGCGTCAAAGAAGAGCACTTGCTTGAAGCTCTGAGAGTGAAGAACGAAAGAGGGATATTGGGGGTTTAGGGCTTTAGTTACCAATTTGGGGTTTTGAATTAGGCCCAATTGTTTACTGTACTTTTATTTAGGTGGGGAGTTGAGAATCTTGATTATAGTTTACTCCTCTAATTATTGACTATTGTCGATTATGGACGATATCCAATATTTGAGATTATATCTTGGCCTTGTTTGGTAATGAGGTTTCAGGTTAAAATTAGAGGTTTGAACTCATATTACATGATTTGAGACTAGTTAATCCTCAAATTTGAGTGTTTAGTAAATAGATGATTCAATTAGCTGATTGGTCCCACAAAGCTCTTTCTGAAAAAGTTGGGGATGGAATTTTTGACATGACGGATTTGGGAATGAATGGGCCAATTACATTTATGTCCTATCGTTTTTGAAAATTACATTAATTAACAATAAAAAATACAACAATTAATTATGCATATGTCCTTATTGATCATTTTACACAATTATGCAGCAAACACTTTTATACAAACAACTAATACAATCAGCTAGTCAATTCAGCTAATACAATCAGCTATTAACTAACACCTATCTGCTAATTGCCAAATAGGCCAAGTACCATATATCTTTTGTCCTTTTTTTAGACATGGATAGACAAATAACGTTGTCGATTATACTATGACTTATTTAGTTTTTAGTCTAAGTTTATAGATTAGAAGTATACAATTTCCACGCTTTACTTTTTCTAACTACTCTTAATAACATTTTATTTCTTACTACTGTTTTGATTAGAGTTATACACTGGGGGTGTTTGGGTTCAATCAATTGGTTTAGCTACCGGTTTTTATGAGCATTTGGTACACTCAATAGTTAATTTTTGGCGTGAAAATAGTAGCCAATATCATAAACTATAAAGCTAGTAGGACTTGTTTTTTTCATTTCATTTAAAAGACTGTTTTTGTTGTTCAAAGACGACATATGGAAGCGAAATGATGTCAATACTGCGAAATGTACTATCACCTACCTTACAATATTATACCATTAGATACTTTTGGCTGTGCCTCATTTGAATAAAAAAAAAAGAAAAAGAGTAATTAACTGTTAAAATTCGACCTCAAACTGTATGCGTTATTTGTATTTTTTTTTGTTGGAGTATTTTTGCTAATGCATATCGGAAAAGCAAGAAGGCCCAGAAAGGGGTAAGTATAATTTCTAGGCTGTTCTGGTGAAAATCTCAAGCAAAGGTGCGCTGAAGTTGAGAGAAAGAGAGAGAGAGAGTGAAAGAAGAAAGATGGGAGAAGCTCCTAAATCATACTTAGATGGTTTCAAGGGATTTTGGTGCCAAAAATTAGCGTATCTTGAAAACTACACCAGATTTACGAAGCGTGATAAGCCATTACCATCTTGGTCTGAATCCGATGTTGAGACCTTCATCGCTTCTGATCCTGTTCATGGCCCCGTTGTAATTTTCTCTCTCCTCTTTTTCTTTTTTTGTCTCTGGGTTTTGCTCGATTGCCTTTTTTTTCCCTTTATTTGTGATTTTGAGCTCATGTGATTTTGTCTTGATGTGGGTATGTGTGATTTTGTCTGGAAATTAACAGCGATCATTTGGGTTCTGAAATTTGTAGCAGCAATTTCATTGATTTACTGGAATTATCCAATGTGTTTTGGGATTTCAGAAGAAATTTGTTTGTTGTTAAATATGCTGATTTATTGTTTGTAAATTTTGTCATGTTTTAAGCTTGTTGATTGGTTTTCTTCATATTTTCAGAAAACAGTGTGAGTTTATTGGCCAGTGATATATTGCTTGTTATCAAATATGTTTAAAAATTAATGAACAGGTTATGAAAAATCCAGTATGATCGATTTGCTTTTCGCATTTCTTCATCTTTTTGAGTAGCTTGTGAAGAAAACAGTGTGATATAATGTGAAATTTATTTGTCAATGGTACAATGTAAGCAAACTTTAGTTTCACCTTCACCGTTTGCGAAAGTTTACTGCTGACAGTGACAGGTCTTTGGTCTTCTTTTCATTTAGAGATGGACTGAGTTTGGATTTTGAGCACTAGGGTTTTCTCTCAATAGTTTGAATATAGAGTTTGTTATTGTTCAAAATTTCTAAAATTTTGTATTAAATGGGTGTGATATTAGCTGATGCTTCTCTCATATCCTTTTCTGTTTAGCTGAAAACTGCCAGAGAAGCAGTAAAGTATGGCCTAGTTGGAAGTGCTGTTGGAGCAGTCACAACCGCGGGTTTTTGTTGGAAACACTCAAAGAGTCCTCATGGTATATCTTTTTACTACTTTGCATATTCAACTTATACTTGTTGCCGATCTTCTGTCCTGTTTAGTTCTACTTACATGGTGTGTAAGATTAGATTGCAAAGAAGTTAATTTTTAAGGTTGATAATGTAGTTTTATTCCTGCGATATGGTCGCCTTTGACTTGGTAACATTACATTTTTCCTGAATTTTCCGTTACTCCATTACGAATACATCTCGGAAAATTATAGTTCCGAGTATTAGCATAGCACATATCTCTGGCAGCTATCAGCCTGTTACTTGATTCCAATGCCAGAAGCTGCTATGATTATCGAGCACTTCGATTGGGACATACTTGAAGTATGATTTGTATCCAATCTCTCTCCTGTTCGACTGTTCCTGTAGCCTTCTTTATATTCGAAGTGGGTTTGATATTTCAGATTATCTGATATAGCACATGTTTAAATGACGCTTTGAAATCTGGAATTTGTTTTCTTATATTAGTGGCTGATGCCTGATGGTATGTGCTTTTATATAGAACATTGTCTGTTAGTGAGAAAAGGAGATGCATAGATGAGACCCAGTTGTATCTATGGGGTTATTTGGAGTTGAGATATTATGGATGTTTCCTGATGAGATGATCAAAATATGAGCTTTAAGAAATTAAGTGGTCAGCCTGATGAAATGTAATTGAAGGATTGAAAACTCTAGGGGTCAGAAGGGTCTAATTTTTTATTTTGTTTTGATAGTCTTATGCTGCCCGGACTCTTCATGTCACCTCAAGTACCCGTGCTGGATCCTCGACACTCGGACATGGGTATTGGGTGGGACACTTGGACATTTCGTTTTGGGCCAAAAAATTGAAAAAGTTCAAAAAAATAGCCGAGTTGGACACTTGGACACGTACCCGTGTCAGACACGGGTACCGGAGTCCGAGCAAACATCTGAAAACACAGGCTACTTGGAGTTGAGATGTTATATATGTTTCCTAATGAGCATTTGTCTTTAAGAATAACAAAAAATCTTATGATTTGAGTGTATTACGGGAGAAAGAGAGAAGATGGAGGTAATTCGATGTCAAAGAGATAACCTGAAAGGGTTTTGGACAAAGTGATGCATTTTAAGTGCTTTTTGTCTCTTGCTTTGGTGTATTCGAGTAAGTATCATAAGTTAGTGATCTTTGCTGAGAGTTTTATCATCTAAGAATTTTTTTATTGTCGGAAGGGGAGAGGGGGTTGGTGAGGTTTAGAGTGTTGTTTTTCTTTATTTTTGTAGGGTGGATACAAACCCATGATGGCTTTTGAAACTATTATCACAAAGCTAGTTAGAGCTTGCAAGATTCATTCTCTGTGCAAGAATATTAAGTTGCAATCATGCATGGCTCTCTTCCCCTCGGGGATCAGAGTAAGTGATTATACACCTGTGGTCACTGCAAATATTCCTGAAATGGAAGGAAGACTATGGGACTGTAAAAAGAAGAATTAATCTGGAAATTTCTCACTGGTCGCATAGGAGCTAGCAACGTTGGTTTGAGATCCTTCTTTGCTTGAAAATTCTTCCTAAAATAGTAGAATTCTAGTTTGCCACATTGAAGTGCTGAATCTTAGATCACAATTGGTGTGCTAAGACTTTATCAAGTCAAATGATGATCAGATGTTAGTTGCAAGGGTGTATATTAGTTTCTGTTGGCTCTTCTTTGGGACTTCAATTGCCAGTAAACAAAGTTCATGGAAAGCAATGACATTGGACTGAAGTTAAGTTATAACTCTGAAGACCCTCCCTCCAAAAGATGTTAACAACTTTCACTAGCATCATTTATCATAAGTGTAAACTATAAGATACATTAGATCCAATTTGGGCTTGATGTCAAATTGTCATTTATGGTTATGACTTATGAATCACTTGTGACCGGGCTTGGTCTTGTCATTTTTGGATTGTGAGTCACTCATTCAGTTTGAGAGGTCAAATTTTGGTTAGAACATTAGGTGTAATGTCAATTATTTTTTTTGTAAAGCATAATCGATTAGTCATATTAACTTAGGGTTTGATGGGTTTAGCCATTTAGGTTTAATCAGATTTAGATTATTTTGGTTTGGGTTAAAGGGGTTAAATAAAATTTCTAGATGTAGAATATGGCGGTGAGAAAAATTTCAGCAACAGACTATTTATCAATATACAACTTATCTGTTCTTTTATAATTTGTAAAAACAACCTTCCTAAATGAGATATTTGTTCACTGAAAAACCCTTATACTTAATTTTTTTTTAAAAGGTCAGCTTCATTTCATAAATATCTAATTTGTTTACTGGAGGAAATCCAGCTGCATGCAATGGTGACGCAACACCTTGTTTTGTGAGGTGAAAGTGGGGAGCTCAGTGGGGCTGGGATCTTGTGCTCCTTCATTGTTGGCGTCTCTACCACCTTGGCCCTTTTTTTGTTGCCTCCATCATCAGTATGCATCTCTATGGGTCTTTTAACATGATTGGTGTTTAGTTGAGTGGGGTAAAGGAAGAAGTGAAAGGAGAGGCTGAAGATTGTGGATTGTGTGTTTTACGTATGCTTTTATTGAATTGGGTAAAGGAGAGGAGTTAGAATCCTCTCCATTCTCTATGAGTCTTTTAACATGATTGGTGTTTAGTTGAGTGGGGGTAAAGGAAGAAGTGAAAGGAGAGGCTGAAGATTGTGGATTGTGTGTTTTACGTATGCTTTTATTGAATTGGGTAAAGGAGAGGAGTTAGAATCCTCTCCATTCTCTACGAGAAATGGATGGTCTATCTCCTTAATTAATGGTTGGAATTGCTTGATGGAGGATAATAGATGAAGCTTTGGAATTTTACTTTTAATGCTAGATTAGGTGTCATAATCTTAGCATAGGACATGGAGACAAAGGGGGAGGGGGGAGGGGAGGTGTATCGGAAGGTAATAAAGCTGGGGGGAGGAAGCATTAATGAACTCTATCAATATCGTCTTTAAAATACCACTCTGCTATTCCATCTGAACGACTACTGATTTTTGACTATGCATGACATCGAGTCCAGTTTGGATCTAATTACCTCATAGTTTAAACTTACACTCGTGTAGTTGTGGTCGAATGATGCTTTGTTAACATGTTTCTGAGTGAAGGTCTTCAAAGAAATTTGAGTTATCCTAAAAGTTGTTGGCGAGTTTCATCTGCATCCATTCGGGCCTTAGCCAAAATCTTTTAAAAGTTGAGAAAGCTCTGAAAGTTGCCTAGTTGTTAGGATCTTTTGATAATCATTGACAACATAGATGATACAACACCCCTAATGATCCCCAATGAAGTCATAGAGGTTCCTGATGAAATCTTTTAGAAAGACAGTGGAATTTCTTAAAGAAATTTTGCTGAAGGGCTAACAAGTCAGATTCCATCAATGGCTACAACAATATTTGGTATTGTTTCAATGTTTTTCAAATGAACATCACAAGCCATTGGATAAACATCCTATGACAAGTGGGTAATATAACACAAGTTGTCAACCTGCTGAAATCGTTTCTTTTATGATATAAGATGCCAGATTTTCTGATGGGAAAGAAGATAAAAGTATATTTGTTTGACTGTAGGAAGACTTCTTCTTGCCATGATAATCTTCGTATTATTTTTTCACTCTTTGCTTTTATCAATCTACCTTTCGATAGTGAATAAAGAGTATAAGAACACTTTGCATTAATCAAGTAGTATTTCTCTATATAACCTCTTGTTGTGCCCCTAATAAAGGGATTGAATCTTTACATCTCCTGTTACTAATTGCCAAACCTAAAGCCTAATACATTATCTGTTATTGTAACCCAAACCTTGTTAACAGAACTCATGCCTTTGTCACTATGAATGCTTGCTTATCATATATGGAAAGTGAGAAATGAAGGATTCTGGGAGCAAAAATCTCAACTGTTAGCAGCACTGTCAAAACTGATTCAGAAGATCGTTCGATTTAGAGTCATGGCTATTATGGCAAAGAATGTTTGTGTAACTGATATTGAGCGGTTTGAGTCTCTTTAGTTTTTCTTCAGGTGAAAGTGTTTGAATTCAGGCTGTAAACTGTTTTTAAGGGTGTCTATCTGGGCTATGACCTCGTAGACATGCCTTAGGATTGGTGCTTATTCTATAGTACCTTTTACCCAAAAAAACGCATAACAAAATAAAACTCATGCATTGTCCTAGGCAGCTGCAACAGTGCAACTGGTGTTGAGTCTGTGTGAATTGGAAACCACAAATTACTTATCGTGCTTGTTTTTGTAGGTGCGGTACTTGCTCTTGGTGCTGGAGCTGTTTTTGGATGGACATTCGGACATGAAATCGCAAACCACACCCTACAACTCTACAGATTGGACACCATGGCTGCACAAACTAAGTTTATGGAATGGTGGGAAAAGAAAACCGATGGAAGATCTTAGAACATATCATCGTGACATGCAAGGTTAAACCTTTTTTCTGCTTTACCAATAAATGTTTGGCACCAGTGAGTTGCAAAATGTAGTGGTTGATTTTTTTTAAAAAACTTGGATCACATTGCTTGGTGGATTTCTTCCCTGCTGATTGATAACATAGCAAAGTTGATCAACTGATTTTCTGCAATGTCTCAGGTTTTTGAGTTGAATGAAATATGAATTTGCTCCACATTACTACTTTTTGAAAACGCCCAATAATTGAAATGTCTTGCGCTCCTTAATCTATGTAAATTATGCCATGAGAGTATATAGACAGTAATTGAAATTATTAACAAGTCCATAATCTTTCCATAATATTTAATTTTGATAATTGCATTTAATTTGTTTGGAAGCATGAGATTCCAAATTATTAGCAATTTCAACTTTGAGAAATTGGGGAAATTCCATTGGCTATTATGTTTAATACTTTCAAGAGATTTATTTGCCTCTTGTTATTTTTGCTCGGCGACATCCACGCAAAACTCCATTGTTTGAGACTAGTCAAGAATTTAGAAATTTAGAGGAGATAGCATGATCGATTTGTGAGAGAGAATAAAAGGAAATTGTGTAACTTAGGGTCCGTTCGGCATCACTATAAATTTTCAGTTTTTGGTTTTATGAATATAAAAGTCATATGATATAAGAGGTATAATAAACTTTAAATTAGTCATACTTATACTAAATATGTCGATTTTGAAAACGACAACAAAAAACCTAAACTACGGGCTCGGCGTTACTTTCAATTTACGCTTTTTGGTTTTATGAATATAAAAGTCGAGATGATGTAAGGAGTATAATAAAATTAAAATTAGTCAATACTTATAAGAAACATGTCAATTTTGAAAACCGACAACAGAAATCGGAAACTACTTTTTCTGGGTCCATATTTTTGTTTTTGGTTATAAAAAAAACTAAAAATTTGAAACGGAAAACGACAATGAACAAGTCCTTATTTATTGATATAAACGATATCCCTATTAAATATATTTGTATAGAATAACTAGAATCTGTAACAAATATAGTTCCCCAAAAATATTTCTAATCCATAATGTTTCTTAATCATAATGTCTCCCTATTAATTAAAATTCTTTGTCTCTTTAAAAAAATCACTAATATGGACAAAGCTTTCTTTTTGTTATTATTGAAACAATGGGAGTTGCTTGAGATCGAATATTATGATGATTAGGAAACTACAAAAGAGGGAATCTTTGGCTAATAGTTTCCCCCCTCTGGAGTAATTGCTCGTCTCAAAATAACAGGCTGGTTGTCCTTATAAATAAATAATGGGCAATTCTCATAAATCGAGATTTTGAAAATTTTCGTATTGTCCATACTCCACATAATATCCTTAAATCACAAATTCTAAAGAAAAACAATACTCATACATATGGTGGAGGGTCAAAATTTAAAAGAGTATAAAATACTTGATTATGTTACTTACGGTGTTTCAATAAATCTAAATTTTTTATCCCACAAATCGTATCATAAGTAAATTGCTCCCAGTTGTTCAATCATTTGATAACCAGAGTCATTCTTTGATAGATCACTATGAGTCACAACTCAATAGAATTTGATCAATCCTTTTTTCTGTCGTTAAAGTGGAGAACTGAACTAAGAATTCTCATTCTTACTCATCAATCGAATCATTGCTCGCGACCCATTTTCTTAATATATATATTGGTTGTTATTATCTCTCTGACCGATAGATAAACATGTTTGCAGGACAAAAGTTTCGGATTCGTTTAAAACATGATTCAATAAATTGGACGTACATGCAAGTTGCAACGCACCACACCATTAATTGTGGTACAATGTGGCCGGGTTACTAATTAGCATCATAAAAGGGCTACTGATCAATAATGTATACATGAGAGATCACCGTTAAGATTTTTTTTTTCAAGGTAAGATGAAGGGGGCTCACTTGAGTGGGGATAAGGGGAATTTCTAAAATGAGTCTCATGAGGTTTGATTATAGATCTCAGGGATGTTATTAATGAGATTATTATTAAAGTTGTACTGAGATTATTATTAATTATACATACGTATATGAGAATAAGAGATACCACTACTCCACCATCTCAACCTCAAGATCACTGTTAAGAATTACTAAGGCTGTAATGATATAAGATGAGAAGTGATACCACTACTCCACCACCTCAACCTCAAGATCACTGTTAAGAATTATTAAGGTTGTACTTAGTAGGATTGGCAACGGGTCGGACTTGGACCGGATTATGCATAACCCGACTCTGACCCTACAAGAAGTCGGATTTTAAATCTGACTCCGACTCCGATAATCCGACCCAACTTAAAATCCGAACATCCGATTCCAAAACCTGGCTCCGATAATCATAATCTGACCCGAATTAAAATCCGAACATCCGACTCCGACTTTTTTTTTTGCACAGTTTTATATTATAAAAAAACTTGTATATATGTCAAATGATAGGTAAAAATCATCCAAAGTATATAATTAACTAAAATTAATTATGAAGTATAAATGATATGATATGTGTATTGTATCTGACTAATAATGGCTATATATATCTTTTGTCACATACATTTTATATAGCATACATAAAATAATATTAATATAAAATAAGACCAATTGCCTTGAAAATTAAAATCAAAGTTAGAGTATATACATACGTGATACGTTAATATAAAAAAAATAGGACTAATTGCCTCAAAGTCGGAGTCGGATGTCGAGTGGGATTATGTCGGAGTCGGACATCCGTTGGAGTCGGATTGGATGAGTCGGATTTTTTATGAGATCCGACGCCGACTCGGAGTCGAACTTTTTAAACGGAGTCGGATGCAGATTTTTTTTTCTCGAAGTCGGCTCGAATTTTTTGCCTCGGAGCGGGTCAGACCAGGGTTGGATCCGGACTGGATTACCATCCCTAGTACTGAGATTATTATTATTATTATTATTAATGATACATACGTATATGAGAATAGAGACGACACAACTGAAATTACTGGCAGTGTACCTATAGGGTTGGTCATAATGTCCCTGCATCATTCAATAAGTGTATGATAAGCTAAACACAGTGACAAGACTATTGCTACTTTGCTATATGCCTATAATTATAATGATGCTAAGGTCATATGTAGTACTATTGTAGACATGACTGAGTATTGCTAGATGCCTATGAATTATGATAATTCTAGTTTCATATGATTGTTAATAAAGACAATAAGAGTTCATATGAATGAGAAATTTTTAAGAAGCCTTATTAATAAGGACAAGCCGCCATTCACAATCACCTTGGTGTTGCACATGGAAATGTTCATAGGGACTTGGTTAATGGTTATGCTCAACTGCTAAAGCCTCAAGGCATGGCGACCCAAACTTATCGCATATGTTGGCCTTTTGCTCTTGCCTTTTCTTTTGCCTCTCGTTTTCTTTTATTAACGTTTTCCCCCTTTTTTTTTGTTATATCTTGTAAACTTTAGTTGGTTTACACGCTTAATTTTTAAAAGGACATTGAAGTGAAGACATGTTAGGTTAATAATATAGATAACCTAAGTAAATATTAAGCAATTTGTTTGGGGTGGTGTAGTATTTCTTTATTTTAATTGAATCCAGTTTCACCGACCACTATTTTAATTAACAATTTAACATAGCTACAATCCAGTTTACTAAATATTTTAGTCACAAAAATAGAAAAGCAAAATCTAGTCACCTTTACTCTACCTAGACCACTCTCTCAAGCTCTCCTCACATGTAAGTTGAAAACCGATTTTTCTCGACTCATAAACCTGCAACGTGAAATACTCAACTACTTCGAGTCGAATCGTATCGTGTCAAATATTTGTTCGTGTCAATAAGACAATAAAAAAAACGTGTGGAAATCCATTAAATATGTTAATGCTATCCGTTTAGTTAGATATGTCGAAATCCTAGACGCTAATCCAACTTGTTTAATTAACGGTTAGGCATATTGACTTATTTTAACCTGTTTAAGTTAATATTTGAAAAAAAATTATTCCCCATTTGTTATACCATTGTATCAATTCATGTGGATAGCCCTTAGTATATTGATATTTTTAAAAGTAATTGCTAGTATTATGTTAGCTCCCGCCTTTATATTATGCTAAAATGTTAATATTTTTTTATATGTATAATTTCAATGAAGAAAGTGGTATGAGGTTCGTGTTAAAAATCTCAACACTAATCCGACCCTTTTATCAAAGGGTAAAACTCATGTTAACCTGCCCTATGTAAACGGGTCAAAGAGGCTCGACGAGAATCCACTTATTTCGTGTCAGGTCTGTGTCGGGTCAAGTCGAGATTTTGTCAAATCGATGATATTGATTATTGTGATTCCATTAAACTTGCATAGTACCGACACCTAAGAGTTGATGCTCTAGTGTACTTGTTGTCCGCTTAGGGATAAGTTACTATTTTTATCATATGTCTTAGGGCCTGTTCTCCCCAGCTTATTTTCAGTTCAGTTCAGTTCCTAGATGATAATCATTACTATTAATTAGTTATAATTTAATTCAGTTCAGTTCAGTTCAGTTCAATTTAGTTGTTTTATGCTTGAAAGAAGCGCTAACAGTGTCTTGTGAGTATGTTACATACAAAATTCACTAGTTGACATGTGAGGGAAAATGTCTAAGGTGGTAAGATTTACTAATAGATTTACTACTACAATTATGGTTGAGTCAGCCAATGCATGCACAACAGAAGTCTCATTAGTCTATTATAACTAAATAAGCTAATGAATTCAACAAAATATTAGTTTCACTTTAGATTAAAATTTAGAGCATTTCAGTTATGTAATCTTGAAGCAGTGTTTCAAATAATGCAGCAATAATTAGCTTTTATGGCATCTATGAAGGTTCTGGTCTTTCATAGGGCAGACCTAGATCCAATTAACCAACGGTTGATTAATTTTTCTCATACAAATAAACATAAAATAGTAGTCCATTTAATTAATAAGATATCATTAGCTTAGTTGTAAATTAGCGTGTAACAAGTCTGCAGGTCAAAAGAATCTAATCAATATTTTAATATTCCAAGCTACCATGTTAGAACAACGACATATGACCTTCCAGCCAAAACAAAGAAACACACCAATTTTCAGGTTACCTTAATTAATACATATACAATATCTTCCATAATAGAGAAAATCCTTCCAATTGTCTTCAAATTGCCTGTTGCTTTATGCTTTGGTGGTGCAACCTTAGACTAATTAAAATAATGTTCTTAAGCAAGCAACTGATGAAATTGATTGTGCTAGCAATTATATTAGCTGTTTTGGTGGTTGATATTATTATTTTTTAATAAAATTAATAGTTTAATTTTACTGTTTATATATGCAATATAACCCAATTTTAGACTATACAACCAACGAGCCGTTTTTTCATTTTCAGTTAGAATGTTGACCTTTAAGCCAATTGAAAAGTCTTTTATCAAATAAGGTCAATGATTAATTATTATTTAATATTGACAACAAATAAGATACAAATTAATACATATGATGCACCCACTGTCAGTTGATGATACGACGTGAATTAAACAGGGATGATATATATATATATATATATATATATATCGTAATACTATTAAAAATTAATACATATATGAGGTCACTGATAAGCATAAATAGACACGTCGTTAACCAGACTTGAACAAAATTGAAGTAGAAAAAAGATAAACAAGAGAAGGTAAGACAAAGGGAGAAAAAAGTTTAGCTGGTAGCAGTAGTAGTACTATGAAAATTTTCTATGTGAGATACAAAAATGATATTATGAACACAAAGAATCAATTTTTATTGAAATACACAACTATTTGGTGTTTCCAAATTCTTTATTAAGAAGGGGTAGGACAAAGTCGCTGAATGTGAGTGCCACCTTTTGTCCCACCAACTCCCCATCACACAAAATTAATTCCCCCACCACCACCACCGACACCTTTCACCATCACCAACAAATTAGAAAATTAAAATAAAAAAATACAAGTTTTTTTTTTTTTGAACATTACTTAACTGTATATATTTATAACTACAGCAGCTTCTCTCTCTCTCTCCTTGGGGGGAGCTATGCAAGAACCTTCATGGTAGTAACCCCAAACATGGTCCTTTTTACCCTTGAATATATTGTAAAATATGCTTCACCAAGGAAAAAAAATCAAAAAAAAAAAAGGAAAACTGTATTACATCACTCTCTAATGCAGTGATCATCTGAAGCTGTTCACTTTTTTCACCAATTTTACATCTGCCAAAAAAAATAGAAGATAAAAAAAAGTGTTAATATATAATTTTAGGGAAATGAATATGTATCTACTTTTCCATACTTTTTTTTTCATGTGTTCATTAATTTGTAGTTTCATTCGAGTTGGGCTATTTCGAGAACTATTCTCCACCGAACATATGAGAGTCCCACGCCGAGTCCACTTCTCTATTTAGTGGAGAACAGGTTCTCTATTGAGCCTTTTTTCATTTTATTATGTGTAAAATTAAGTGAAGGGAGATAAACAAATGAAAGTATATTGATTGTCATTTGTGGGTGACAAGCTTCTAAAGGTGAGCACAAATATGCAAGAAAAACATGTGGGTGTAGTTTCTTTTTCTTGATACTATGCTTAAAATGTAAGTTTATTCAGAGGCATCAAACCAGAAAACAGCTTGAGAAAGACTCTCACTAATGACTTACAACTTACAAGTGAAGAAATAGTATATCACAATCAACACCACCAACTCTCTTAAAAGCTAAAAAGGAAAGTAGGGGAAGAAAAGGAAGCCTAAATATTGCCTTCACATTAAAGCAAATTGCAAAACTAATCTTTATAAACTCCATTAACACAAAACTTTCTTAGAAAGTTGGAACTGTTTTATTAGCAAAGTATCACCCAAAAAGAAGGCCAATATGATATGGAGAATAATGATGATCAAATTATTAGGGTGGAAAGGAACAAAACATGTAATGTGAGGGTGTATAAGATTCAGAGACGAAAGAGCCAAGATTAGTGAAGTGGAACCTTGTAGTTTTTTGTGATGCCTAACTGTCAGCCCCGGAGACTGCGTGTGTTGCTCATACGCAGGCATTCAAGCGTTGCCCCATGGTGCCAAGCATCCAACATGTCGTTTCCAGCAATTTCCCTGCACGATTGCCACACAAATATGTTCAAATACAGCAAAAATGGTAGCACAAAAGTTGATCAAGTGAAAAATCAATTAAAATTCAGAGCATATGATTCTAAAATTCACAGATTTAGACATAAAGGGGAAAAAAAGACATGAAGCATATAATCTTATTCTGTTCTTTTTTTTATTGTGACAAAATATCTCAAGAATAAATAAATTTCACTTTACATACTCAGACTAAAAATAATACCCACTCTCTTCAAATTAAATTGTCACCTTGCTGGCGTAAATTGAACTATCAATGTGATGACTAAATACAAGTGAAAATCCACTCTTTTTGTAAAAGGATATTCGAGCAATGACAGTTCATTCTGACTAAACTTCACTTACAGATGGATACAAGTTAAGTAGATCCAAAGAATTGGCTTGTCCTTGCACAATAAAAGATGAAAATGACAATTTGAAGAGCAGTTCAATAGAGAACAAGAGCGACAAATACAATGTCTATTATACCCTTACTGACTTGACCACACAATGTCTATTGAAGGGTAAGCCCAACTTTTCATATTTCCAAGCAAGGGTATATGCATCAATATGTTATTTGCTCTATAGTGAACCGTTCTCCAAATAGCCGGACTCATAAAAGATGAGAGTGCAAACTACTAGTACAAGCATACAAATTGGTGAGTTATAAAACATGGTATGAAAAACACTTATAAGTGAGTTGTATTCTATAAGGACAACACATCATCATCAAGGCAACAGCTGGAAACTTTAGCTGTTTCCTCAAGTAGTACTGATTGACTATTCTCCTGTTCTACAAGCAAACTTATTGACTACCCTTCTCGCCTGGGTTTTGCTCTCAACTATTCAACTCATATCCTTCCATTTCCTAGGGATACAGAAATCTTGACCTTCAATCTCAACTCCCACGCTTAGAGAACTTTGCACCTAGTAAGGAAAATGGTTGGAACCTTTACACATTTGCTAATCTTGCTCTCCGTTTTGTAAAGAAAATGGATGGTCCATTCCCTAAAACAAGAGGTTCGGAGGAGATGAAGGAAAAAAGCAGGCAATCGTTTTAACATTTTAATAACTTGTGTGTCATAACCTGAAGATAGAATGGACAGAATCCTAATTCACCAACAAAACTTCATGGATCTTTGAGTGCGTCTCTCTCATAATTAAACCTTTAACTTTGCTATGATTGATTTTAGCATCATAGTGAGTGTGAAATGTGTATAAGACAGAAAGTGATGAATCCAAAACTATGTCATACAACTCAATGCATTACACGGGTTAGAAAACTAGTTCTCTTTTCAACGCGGATAAAAAAACTATGTCAATTATAACTACTCTCAGCAAGACTAAAAAAATGAAAGCATTGATCTTTAGGAAGGGTGTCTATCACGACTTGTGTTCTTTCTTTCCTCCACTAAAGGCCTATCATTTTCCAAAGTAAATTTTTTGGGGTAACCACCAACTGTCAAGCAAAACACTCTTTCTCTCTCTCTTAATTGCATATTAAAGCCAGCAGATGCATTCTTCTTCATAGCTTTTGAGTATATATGGTTATCATTTACACACTAATAAATATCAAAGATATAAAAAAAGTGCATAAATTCACACCTCTAAATACACTATATAAATGATTGACTTCTCCCTGTCTCGCTCATTTTCACAAGTTAATTAATGGTTATTTCTAATGACTCGGTCAAGATGCATGTGAACAGGGTTAGTCTTAGTAATCTTTTATACCAACTACCAAAATGCTTGACACCTCATTAATTGCATTACAAAGTTAGAAACATAAAACTCATACATCTACTAAAATTGTTTAGGCCCCAGTCTCAACCGAATTATTTTTTACAAATTCTTATATGAGACGCACCACATCATTAGTTGATAGGGAAACGTGGGTTACTGATAATTCTTATAGACAATTATTGATAAATTACTAAGGTCATAATATAGTTAATGTCGATGCATATATAGGATTACCGACAAGCACATATGGATTACTGATAATGCATATATGGAGTTCCTCTCATATCAGAGTATTGGCAATTGTCAATGTAATAAATTGCACTTAGTCTTACTCTATTAACATCTCTATAAACTCTATTGACTAATTGGGTCTCCATCAAAATTTGTGTACTTGGCTCCTACACTTCTTTTAGTCTTTGCACCAATCTCTGTCAAAATACAGTAGTACATACATGAAGGATGAATAACATCACTCCATGTGCAAAAAGTTAAGCTTTGAAATCTTAATTTCTACACTACTAGTATACGTGTAATTCAGGTTACCCGCTAATAGTTTTCTCTAATGAAGGAAGTTTTCTGTAGCATTATATCAGCCCATCAAACTTGTTCCACTAAACAAAAACATATTCTCTTCGTTGGAAAAAATAATTGTCACATTTCCTAATCTCTTGTAGTGAAAAATTTGGCATAATTTTACTAAAACCCCCTTTCCAATAGTTGATCTAAACCCACAATCTTCCCATTGATCAACCTTGATATAGGTATTTTGGTATAATCGATCACAAACTAAAACTATTTTAGAAAACGCGACAACTTTCTCGGACATTCTAGTTTTCATCGGCCGCAGAAGGTAAAAATAGTACCATTCCCACTAATCAAAAATATCAACAATTAACCCAAAAGAACAATCTTTAAACCACCACCGTCCCCATTTTCTCATGTTGATTGTCCCTTAAAAAAAGAAACTTTACTTTCCCATTCACAAATGCCCACTACTTTCCAGAACAGTCACACCTTAAAAGTCCATATACCCGTTACTTTACCCCCATATTTTCAGTGGGTCAAGAGATTATTGAACACGGTTGGATTTATCATATGAATTCCATTCCTTAATGTTGCTGTTTTCCTTGAATCTTCACTTCTTAAGTAATCACTGTTTCAAGCTAAAGAAAACATTAACCTATGACCTTGTATCTAATTACATATTCTTCGCAAGTAATCCGTCAATTATATAATCAATCATCAGTACTAGAAATCGTAAAAAAAATACTACCTCCATCCTGAATTAAATGAAACGCTTCTCTCAAGAACGCTCTCACACATAAAAGAGATAAGCGTTTCGTTTATTTCAGAACGGAGGAGGAAGCATATAATTTTTCAAAAAATCAAACATAACTCAAACTAAACAAATGAATTTTGTGACGAAAATGTCATTGTTAATCATATTCACAAAATTACTTGCATTTTCAGCCAAATCAAACAGAAATTATAACTAACATGACACAACAACAAATCCCAAATTACTCAAAAAAAATCCAATCAAATCAGCCAAAAAAAAAGAGTGATAAGTGAAATTAAACATAAATTAGAGAAGATTAATTAAAAAAATTACCTCTTCTAGCTTTGGTGACAACCTTAGCACGAGTAGATTTCTGAAGAGCAGAAATTTGATCATGTTTTTCCTCAATTGGAAACAAAACTCCATCAATCCCTTGAACTGAGATCCTACCATCCGTATAAATATCCGGGTCAAATAAATAAGCCGAACCTTCACCTTGCCCAAATTTAACCGACCCATCAGCTTCTTCAGCTGTCATCTTATGAGGTAACCTCAATGTATCATACTTAATCTTCCCAAATCTTCGAACCGCATTGTACATACTTTCTTCAGTTTGATACTCAGGGATCATATGATAGTACATAATTTGCTCCGGCGCACCGGGTTCGGATAACTGATCAGTTGTTAGCTTAGCCATTGCTTCATCATTGGGAGCTAAAACCGTAATTAGATAGCCTTCTGATACAAGTCTACCCATTTCAGTTGCAAGAGAAGTAAGGTTGACAAGAATGTCAGCTAACTCATTGTAACCTCCATAATGGGTTAATGTAGTTATGAAGTCTTTAACTTGTGCCTCACCATTGAAATGATGGTGAGGACCTCCTGGCCCCGGTGCGGGAGCCGGGGCCAGTGAGGGACCTGGCGCCATCGCGGCATAGATTGGTAATGCCGGTGGGGCGCCAGGTGGTGGTGGTGGACCCACGGACTTCTTACTCTTTTTCCCGATTAATTTATTAGTCCGCGGGTCCACCACCGGTGCTCCTTCAGGGAGCACCGCGGATATAGAACGAAGACTTCTACGACGGTTGAAGTCTTCTAGTACTGATTCGGGGACAAGTAGACGTTCAATCCCGTGAATCACACCGTCCGGTCGAACGACGTCGTTCGGGCGGATTACCTTCGCGAGATCCACTGTCTTATCCCCGGATTTTTTATCTTGGTGTAAATGAACCTTGTCGTTGGATAAAGTGAGGTGGTGTTTTCCGTGACTCGGCCACTCGTTTGAGTTGACTCGGAGTGGTACGACGTGGAAAAGAAGGAGAGTTTGAAGAGAGCGGAGATTCCCGGGTTCGAGTAAGAATCGCTTGAACTCGGGGTCTAAATCTCGCTCTAAAGCTTCATTCTTGGGAGCGAAGATTGTGATGTTTTGTTTTCCGACTACATCTTCGAGTTTTTGGAGAAGAAGAGCTTTTTCGACTAACTCGGCTAACTCAGTGTAATGTGAGTCGAGTAACGCAACGAGGACCGAGTTAGAGTTGATTTGACCAGGTTGAGACGACGTCATTTTGGGTTCTCGAGCTGGCAATGCGGTGGTTGATACGGCGAGGAGAGAGATTATGTGGAGGAGGCCATAGATGTGAAGGCCACCCATGGCGTAAAATAAAGTAAGCAACTTGAAAAAAGGGCAAAAAAAAAAAAAAAAAAGAGAATGTGGATCTGTTTTTTTGTTTAAGTTTACAGAGAAAAATGAAATGGAGGAGAGAGAATAATGAGGAGAGAAAAAAGAAAGATGGAGAGAATGAAGAAGTTGAAGAAGAAAGAAGGGGGAGAAAAGGGAGAAGAAGAGGAGAGAGAGTGAGTTACTATGGTTTGGTGGAAGAGTGTCGGCTCAGTTTAGTTTTGTGGTAGTTTTTATGAAGGAGGGTGATGACGTGGAGAGAGGTGATTGGAGAGTTATGGGGGTAAAGGTGAAAAAGGTTTCAAAGTCAAGGGTAATATGGGAATTTTGAGAAGAAGGTTCGGACAGGCTGGAAGTGGGGCCACACGGTTGAGTTGAGTACAGCTGAATTAAGCCGAGTTAAGCCGAGTTGAGTTAAAAGTACTATTTTAGGAGTAATAGTAGTTGTAGTTGTAATTGTAGTTGTAGTTGTGATGAGTTTAGGAGAAGAGTTAGCTTTGAGTTGGGATGTCCCCATGTGGTGTAATTTGGGGGGTGTGTTTTGGTTTCAAGTGTTTGACCAAGACAGTTGTGAGGCATAACATTGTTTGCCATTTCTTCAAGTCAATTATTTATCTTTACTTTATGGTAAAGATTATTTTGGAAACTTTTTTTTTTATTATTTATGGTTTTGTTGAATAGTTGATGTGGTGTTTATTGGCGGGCAGGAATTGAATAATTAAGGAATTTTTAACTAGTGTTATGTTTATCTTGATTTGTAAGTAAGATTACTATGTTTTGTTGCACTATATTGTGTATGTTGGTAGAGGTTTCGTTTGGTTTGGTTTGGTTCGTATCAGTTACGACTTACGACGACGGGTGGTTTTTTTTTGTAGTAGAAGAGAATTTGCTTATTTTGCATCCTCTACGTATAATCGTACTCTTAAAGTTTAGCTTAAAAGGTTGGTTGGAGTGAGTTTACATGCAAGAGGCTTTGGAAAAAAATTGATTAACCAAATATACCATAAAAATGTTTGTCTATTATCATAATATATTAATTATTACAAATAAATTATAGTAATAAAGATGAGCTCCGCAACAGATTAAATGTCATTTTATATATTTTTTCTCCTTGTATTTCAAAATTTGGTTTTATCTTAAACAACATGCATTTTTGTCATCATATACGAACGATTAGTATGCAAATAAGTTTGTGTATTTCTAATATTTCCATGTTAGTCTCAATTATGGATTTATGGTAGTAGTTTTAGCTTTCCCTCGTCTATTCTCAAATTGGCTATCTACAACATGTGAAAGTATAATTTCAAATGTATGTCTTATAAAACAATTAGGAGGGTGACAAAATCATTATCAATTGGATGTTAATTTGTATATCTAAGGGTTGGCTAGCTACATATTTAGCTATTATTCTTATTGCTCTCCAACTATCTATAAGAACAACTTTAAATAATTAATTGTTCAATATTTATAGAACAGAAGGTAGAATAGCATATTTGTCATGACTTTCTGTATCTTGCTTGTCTTTTTGTTTGTAAGCAATATAAGGTTAATATACACTTATATTCTACACAAAATCGTCAGGTAAATAGCCTAACTTTTAAATACAATCCTATACTTGTATTAGGTCAATTTTTCATATAGAAAAATGCATATGACAGTAGCAAATAACAATAACTAATAGTAGTCATAATTATTTGGCAAGTAATAAAAGTGAAAAGTGATGCATCAATATTCTTGTCAATAATTAAAATAATGAGCGAGGTTCTTTGCTTGATAAACCTATTACCAAACCTTTCTTTTCTATGGGTAACCCTTTTTTTGTCCTTTAGCTTTGCTTTGAGTTCTGGAAGTTGTCATCTTGACCTTTATGGCTCAAGCCGAGCCGATGGTTAGCCGCCTAAAGAATATCACATGTGGGGCCCGCCGAGACGCTGTCGTCCCTGTGATGTCTTTCTGAACTTGAAGATGAGCTGTCTGTGTCTTCGATTAATAAGCCCACCGCAAACAACAACAACAACATAAATTACTAATAAATAAAAAAATTGTAAAACCAAATAGAAATACCCACAGAACAAAATTAATTTATCTGTTCTTTGTCCACGCTTAAACTTTTCCAGTATTCACGTATTTTATTTTGACTTTCACGTTTTAAAAAATGTTACTACGGTATAATTCTATAACGTCTCCTAAATATATATAATCCTTTCATTCTACAAAAATGGTTACACTTTGTATTTTAGCACTGTTCATATTCACCACTTTGATCATCATTTGTGGTATATACATAACGAAATAATATACTTCATCTGCTTCTTTTTACTTGCAATAATTTGACTTTTATGTTTGCCAATGCATAATTTCAACTATTAATATCTTTAATTACCGATAATACGAATTATAAAAAGTAGATATTTGAAAAATCTACATCAACACGAATTTAACAAGATCTCGCAAGAATATGTTTTCATCAACTATAAATCATCAAAGATAAACTACATAAAGTTTGTGAATCATGTAAAAGTCAAAGTGTTACAAGTAAAAAGAAACGGAGGAAGTATGTAACACCCCGACAATTCTCTCTTTTCTAAAATACCTTTTTAATATAAAACATATAGAATTATCAAAGTATTATCTCCCGTGTGAAAACGCGTCGGCTTATTCAGAATTTTACAGCGGAAAACATAAACTTTACACTCTATAAATAAAAACTTAGTCAACTACAAAGTCAACTCCAAAACCAACCAACAAAAACCAAAGTCAAACTTAAACCAAACCAACTATGAAAACATAAACTTAAAGTATGATAAAATAGTCTAACAAGTTCTCCAATCCCGAACCCAATGATGCATCATCTTTAAACCTGTAGATGGACAATGCACCATTCTAGAGACTGCTCACCAAAATGGGTCATCACATGATCAATAAGGCATAGCCATGATCAACATACAAAAACAAAAGTACGTAATCAGCAAAGTTGAGTACTACATACTAAACAAATATACAATCCTAACATGATACTAATACATGGTAAGCAGGAATAAATAATGATATAATAACTTGCAGATAACTTTTACTAAACTAAACTTTAACAACATTCTTATTACTTTAAATAGAATAGTCAATGGACCGAGTTGTCCAACTAAAACCAGCATTCCTTTTGGAAGATGAAATACGGGCACGACTCCGTATTCCCATGACCTACGATATCGAGGAACCTTTTAAATAAAACAAGACACGATGATCAATCCGGCTCCAGAAAAAGTCATGGCACGCCCACCATGTACTCCAACTCCTATTTTTCCAACACTTCAGACGTGCACCAGTCTAAAGTTATTGATATTCAGTTTCACTTTACATGATTTACCAGTTATTACTAGGGATGGCAATTGGGCGGGGCGGGTGCGGAGGATGGTACCTCCACACCCGCACCCGCATAAAATTCCCATCCCCATCCCCGCCCCATCACCCATTGCGGGGGAAAATTCCAGACCCATCCCCGCGCCACCAAATACGTATTTAAACCCATCCCCGCCCCACCACTCGCATGGGTACCCGCACCCGCGTCACACCCACTTCATCCCCGCATCCACCACCAGCATGGGTACCCATACCCGCTTCGTATCCGCGTCATACCGACATATTTATATTTTTGTAAGATAAAACTATTAATAATATAAGTATATAAATAGAATTTTAATAACAAATATGCGGGGAGGGCGAGGGTGGGCGGGGAGGGCGAGGGTGGGGCGGGGCGGGCGGGGATAGGGCGGGGCGGGCGGGGATGGGACGGGTATATCATGAAATCCACACCCGCTCCACCACCCATTGCGGGTACCATTTTAATCCCCATCCCCGCCAAACCTAGACCCATCCCCGCCCAACTTGGGCGGGGATGGGGCGGGTCTCCTACTTGACCCGCCCCACTGCCATCCCTAGTTATTACTTGTTATGACTCACAAGCAACACATATAGCAAAATCAACAAACAATCACAACTTTCTTTTCATCTTAGGATTTGATAAGTGATCACACAACTTAACAACCCAAGATTAATTCCAACTTTAATTCAATCTTTCTTATTTGTTGAACCTAGCCAACAACCAAACTACCTTTCATAGGTATAAAATATCAACTTACCAAATAAGGCCCTCGGTCCTTATAAAGCAGTGAAATACTCAAAAGGAAACAATGATCAATCATGATCCAACACTAATAAATATATTAATTCCCCCATGTGAATTAATAAAATAATGTTCCCAACCAATATGCTTGCATCAATCTTCCATACAAACATGATATAAATCTCATAATATAAATCTCAAAATCAACATGTTTACACAACGGCATAAAACATGCAAAACCCAACATAATAGAAATCATATATGAACTCAACATAGTTTCTATAATGATACCACATAATTTTCCTTCCTGAAATCATGATACTACTTCAATCAACACATAGATATGTACGTACCTTGTGTAGACAAACTGAGAGGCCACTTTAACAGTCTTAAAAGTCGCCTAGAGATAATTCACAACCTAAAATAACCAATATAAATTCATAATCAATCCTTCATGAATTTACAGCAATAATAAAATACTCTAAAATCCTTCTAAAACATGTTTAAAACATTTCCCAATAATAAAACTTGATTATTAAACCTCCTAGCATAATACCTACTACACTAGTTGTTAAAATCCATCATAAAACTCCATAAAAATACTCCCTTTAAATTTCCAGCAACATATTATAAGTTAAAACTCCCACTAAACATATTCAAACATACTTAAAATCATAACGATAATAAATTTCATAACTTATAATAAACTACTATGATTTCTAACTTTCAAAACCCTAAAAATTCATGCTTTGATAATTAAAAATCTAGTTTAAACCCAAATATGCAAATCTAAATTTTATTTCATCAATAGATAAATTATATAACTTAGATTCAATATTATATCATTAAACTATAACTTTTAAACATAAACAAATCAAAACAGTACCTAAAATATAAACTTTAAATAAAACTTAAGGAGGAAGAAAAGAAATCACCAAAGCAAAGGAAACAAGGAAGGAGGATCGCGCGGCAGCGGCAGCGCGGGTAGTCGGCCGGCGAGGAGCACCAGCAGGCGACGAGGTGGTGATCGGCGGTGGCACAGAACCGAAGGCCAAGCAAACCGAAGGAAAAAGGAAGAAGAAAGAAAAGAAAAGAGAGAGAAAAGAAATAGTGAGGGTCGAAAAATTGGGAGGAAAGGAGGAGAGAGAAAATAATTGTGTGGGGAAATTTTGGGGTTTATGGGGTTTATATAGTTTCCATTTGTGGGCTTAGGAAATGTAATTGGGCTCGAATTATAAATCATTTTCCAAGCCTAAGTGTGTTTGAGTTCCTCAAACCCATTTAAGAGTCTTTTTCCAAATCCAAAAAGTATTTCAAGCATTTCAAATACTTTTCAAAGCATGACCTTAATAAAATATTTGACTCGCATAAATCATTAAAATAATTCATTTGACTTTCAAATAGTCAACCTTTGAAGAAATAAGTCATTAAAATACTATAATATATTCAAATATAAATAACTATATATTAAAATATATTTATAAAATCCATAAATTTACGGGGGATCACTAGTAGAATAAATGCTTATTGCTGCGGTTATTAAGTGGCCTATTGCTGCGGTTTTGACCGCGCAGCAATTAACGGCGCAGCAATAGGTAATTAAACTGTTGCTGCGGTTTAAAACCGCAGCAATATTACAACATATTGCTGCGGTTTCTGGGAAAAACCGCAGCAATATATATTTATTTTATTATGTAAATAAGGTATATTGCTGCGGTTTCTAAGAAAAACCGCAGCAATATAAATATTTTTTTATTATAAAAATAAAGTATATTGCTGCGGTTTCTAGGAAAAACCGCAGCAATATGCTGTAGTTAACAATAAAAAATAGGCATATTGTTGCGGTTCCTAGCTAAAACCGCAGCAATAGGTAAGAGTACAGGTAAAAAAAAAAATTTTTTTATTTTTTTGCATTACGTCATCAAATTTGATAAATAAAAATGCTGAAAAAAAATAAAACACAACAATTTCAAAGTAATGATAAACAAAACTTTGTCATATAATTGCAATACTAGTTTCAAACACAAATTTCTTATGTAAAAAAATGCAAACATCACTCAATCATTCAAGAAGATGAACACAACTAAAGCAACACAATGTATAAAAAAACAAAAAATATATTACAAAAAAAAAAAGAAACTGAAAATAAAAAAAAATCCTAAAACAAAAATCTACAAATATATCTAAAAAACGAAAAAAAAAAGAAAACGAAAAAAAAAAGAAAAACAGAAACGAAAAAAAAAAAGAAAAAATAGATCTGAATCGAAGAAGAAAACAAGGGGAATCGAAGAAAACGAAAAAAAAGAAAACGAAAAACAGAAACGGGTTGATGGCGACGAGATCTGAACGAGTTGATGGCGAACGAACGAGATCTAAACTGCCGGTGTTGATGTCGACGAAGAACGAACGAGATCTGAACCGCCGGTGTTGATGGCGACGAAGAATGAACGAGTTGATGGCCGGTGTTGATGGCGACGAAGAACGGACGAGTTGATGGCTCTAGTTTGCCGGAGCTCGACGAAAACCTTGTGGGCTGAGACTCGCTGAATTTCGAGCGAGCGAAGCTTGAAAGGACCAAAGAACTCGTCGGCGAGAGACGACCTCGTCGACGGCAAACTCGTCGGAGAGATGGTGGTGGTGAGGACGAGAGAAGGCCGAAAGAGGTGGTGGTGAGGACGAGAGAAGGCCGAAAGATCTCGAAAAATGAGGAGGAATGAGTGAGGAGGGAGGGAGAAGAATGAGGAGGGAGGGAGAAGAATGAAGGAGGGCGGCCGGGTAACAAAAAAAATGGGGATCATTTGAACCCTAGTTGCACCGCGTCTTATATTAAAAAAAATGGGGATATTGCTGCGGTTTTTACAAAAAACCCGCAGAATATATTAAAATATTATTTTTTTAATATTATTTTAATATATTGCTGCGGTTTTTTGTAAAAACCGCAGCAATATATTAATAAATATTTTTTTTTAATAATATTTTAATATATTGCTGCGGTTTTTTGTAAAAACCGCAGCAATATATTAAAATATTATTTTTTTAATATTATTTTAATATATTGCTGCGGTTTTTGTCAGAAACCGCAGCAATATATCTGGTCAAAAAGTCAATTTTTTTCAAAAATTTTATGTTAAAACTATATTGCTGCGGTTTTTTGCCGAAACCGCAGCAATATCTATATTTTATATTTTACTTTTTCTTTTTACGTAATATATTGCTGCGTATGGGTAAAACCGCAGCAATATCACCGCAGCAATAATCAATTATTCTACTAGTGGATTACAGTCTACCCCTCTTAAAAGAAGTTTCGTCCCGAAACTTGACACGAAAACTCACACATTTTCAAAAGTTTTTAACTCAACTCCCATTGGAGAAATACTTGTGCCACTCATGTGCACTCTTTTGCCAACTTAAAACACTTGTGTTACTTATGAACACATTTTCTTATGCGGAGAATTTGTTTATTTTGCACCAACATGTGCAAATCGCCAAAATAAGCATAAAAAATGCATAAAAATACCATAGGTAAAAAGCGCGAAATTGTATCACATTCTACCCCCTTAAAGAAAACGAGTTACGCCCTCGCAACTCACCTCAGGGAATAAATCCATATACTTCTTCTTCATTTCAGCTTCGGCTTCCCACGTTGCCTCTTCGGACTCATGGTTCGACCAAAGCACTTTCACGATATTAACATCCTTATTGCGTGTACTACGCACCTTCTTGTCAATAATTTTCACATGTTTTTCCTCATATGTGAGGCTACTATCAATCTAGATCCTCTCAGGCTTCAAGACATGACGCTCATCAGGGATATAACGCTTGAGTTGGGAAATATGAAACACATCGTGCATCTTTTCGAACTCCATTGGCAAAGCCAACCTATAAGCTACATTTCCAATTCTTTACAGAATCTCATATGAACCTACATATTTGGCACTTAATTTTCCATTTTCCCCAAACCTCATCACACCCTTAGTTGGTGATACTTTCAGAAAAACTTTATCACCCACTTCGAACTCATCTTCTGTTCGCTTCAAATCGGCATAACTATTTTGCCTATCTTGAGCAGCTTGAATTCTAGCCTGAATCAACTTCACTTTTTTGACAGTCTCCTCAATGAATTATGTCCCTAATACTATATTCTCACTAAAATCATTCTAGCAAATGGGACTTCTACACTTTCTCCCATATAATGCCTCAAAAGGTGCCATCGTAATACTCGCATGATAACTATTGTTGTATAAAAATTCAATCAAATCTAATTGGTCTTCCCAACTACCCTGAAAGTCAATAGCAAATGCTCCCAACATATCTTCCATAGTTTGGTTAGTCCTTTCAGTCTGACCATCGGTCGCAGGGTGAAAGGCAGTACTCATTTTCAATGTTGTCCCAAGATTTAACTGGACCTTTTGCCAAAATTTCGAGAGGAATCTTGAATCAAGGTCTGAAATAATATATGTTGGAACCCCATGCAATCTCACTACCTGCTTAATATACATCTTCGCCAGTTGCTTTTTCTTCCATGTCTCTTTAATTAGAATAAACACGGCCGACTTCGTCAGACGGTCCACAATAACCCAAATAGTATCATTGTCATTCCTCGTCCTAGGCAAGGCAGTCACAAAATCCATTGAAATGGAATCCCACTTCCATCCAGGAACCTCTAAGGATTGAACCTTCCCCATAGGTCTCTTATGATTAATCTTGACTTTCTGACAGGTTAGACACTTAGACACGAACTCGGCAACCTCACGCTTCATTTTGGCCACCATTTGATCTGCTTAAGGTCATTATACAGCTTGTCACCCCCAGGGTGCACAGAATACGGAGTATTATGCCCCTCATCCATAAGACGTCTCTTAAACTCATCACATTTTTGTGGTACACACCACCTTCCCTTGAACCTCAGACTACCATCATCATTGATCTTAAAATCAACTTCCTTACCTTGCCTCATCTTTTCCGTAATCTTCTCTAGGTGCTCATCCCCAACTTGACCCTCTTTGATCTCGTCGAAAATTGACAACCCCAATGATAAAGCACTCAATCTTGCCTCGATTTCCCCAGTATTTAATATTTCTAGGCTAAGTCTTTGCATATCTCGACACAACTGCTTAGGAACTACCAAGGCATTCATGTTATGGATTGATTTCCTACTCAATGCATCAGCAACTACATTTGCTTTTCCCTCATGATATTGGATGTCTATATCATAATCCTTTATCAACTCTAACCATCTTCTCTGCCTCATATTCAGGTCTTTCTGGGTGAAGATATACTTCAAACTTTTGTGGTCAGTAAAGATCTTACAAGTTGCCCCATAAAGGTAATATCTCCAAATCTTCAAGGCGAACACAATAGCAGCTAACTCTAGATCATGAGTAGGGTAATTAGCCTCATAAGGTTTCAACTGACGTGACACATATGCAATCACCTTCCCATTCTGCTGCAATACACATCCCAAACCATTCTTTGAAGCATCACTTTACACCTTAAACCCCTCGTTCCCATCAGGCAGGGTCAAAATAGCTGCGGAGGTCAAACGTTCTTTTAAAATCTGAAAAGCTTCCTCACACTTCTCACTCCACTCGAATTTTGACTCATTTTTCATCAAATTGGTCATTGGCCTCGCTATCTTCGAGAAATCTCTCATAAATCTCCTATAATAGCCAGTTAGACCTAGGAAACTTCGGATATCAGACACTTTATTTGGAGTAGGCCACTCACTCACAGCTTGAATCTTAGCAGTTTCTACAGAGACTCCTTCCTTAGATACATACACTAGTGGAAAATAACGGAAGGGCTGCGCTGCAAGGGCTGCGTTTTTTGAAAAACGCAGCCCTTCTTAGTGAAGGGCTGCGGTTAGCCCAAAAACCGCAGCCCTTCACTTACGAAGGGTCATGGTCAATGCAAAAACCGCAGCCCTTTTAGTGAAGGGCTGCGGTTTTTAAAAAAACACAGCCTTATAAGTAATAAAGGGCTGCGTTTTTTAAAAAACGCAGCCCTTTATGGGCTTTTTTTTAAAAAAAATTTGAAAGGAAATAATCGCGGGCTTAACATATTAAGCGGGCTCATTTTGGAAGGAGATCTCCCTCATTCTCTCTCCTCTGTCACGTCCTTCCTTCTCCCTCACCCTCCTTCCTTCTCCCTCCTTCTCCCTTCTCTCTCACGTTGTTCCTTCTCCCTCACCCTCCTTCCTTCTCCCTTCTCTCTCACGTCCTCCCTCCTTCCACAACAACAAATATTCGTTCTCTCTCACCGCCGCGCCGAATATTCGTTCCTTGTCGTTTGTCCTTGCCGCGCCGCGCCGCGCTGTTCCTCGTCGTTCGTCCTTCGAAGTCCGGCCATCCTTTCGTCGCCGTCGAACTCAGCTTAAGCAACGACAACAACAAGGGATGATTTTTTGTTTTTCAGATCTATAATTTCTTAATCTTTGTTTTGATTAATGTTCATGTAATTTCAGATCTATAATTTTTCTCTTTTGTATTTTCGTTCGTTATTTTTCATTTTTGTTCATTTTCGTTCATTTTTTTCATTTTTGTTCATTTTCGTTCATTTTTTTTCATTTTCGTTCCTTTTTTTTCATTTCCGTTTGTTTTTTTTTTATTTTCGTTCCTTTTATTCATTTTCGTTTTGATATTTTCGTTCGTTTTGATCTTTGTTTTTTTTTTTTCGTTCCTTTTTGTTCTATATACTTCAATCTTTTCTGTTTTAGATTGTTCTGCATAGATATTTAATGCATAGTTGTAATCACTTGTTTGATTTTGTTTTAGTTGGCAGTTTGTCATAAACCATGATTCTATTTTTTTTTTTTGTGCTTATTAGTACGCTGTATAATTAAGAGTTAAGATTTGATACTAATCTTAATAAACAATATCAACATGAAGTAGATATATTTAGGAGTAAAAAATTACAAAAAAAAAAAAAAATTTTTTTTTGGGTCAAAAGGGCTGCGGTTATGGTCAAAACCGCAGCCCTTTGTACAAAGAAGGGCTGCGTTTGAGGCCCAAAACCGCAGCCCTTCCATATTGGAAGGGCTGCGGTTTTGGGCCTCAACCGCAGCCCTTCGTTGTGAAGGGCTGCGGTTTAAAAACGCAGCCATTCACTTTTAGTGAAGGGCTGCTACGGAAAGGGCTGCTGGCCAAAAACGCATCTCTTAGGGCTGTTTTGACCGCAACCCTTCCGTTTTTTTCCACTAGTGATAGTGACCCAAAAAATGCTTCTCCAAACGAAACTCACACTTACAAAACTTGGCATACAATTGATTCTTCCTAAGCGTCTCCAATATAACTCTCAAGTGTTCATCATGCTATTTTTCATTCTTCGAATAAATCAGGATATCACCAATGAATACCACAACGAACTTATCTAAGAACTCATGGAAAATCCTATTCATCAAGTCCATAAATATGGCAGGTGCATTGGTTAACCCAAAAGGCATTACAGTGAACTCATAGTGACCATAACGAGTCCTAAACGCAATCTTAGGTATATCCTTATCAGCTACCATCAACTGGTGGTACCCCGAACGCAAATCAATCTTCGAGAATACGCTCGCTCCATTTAGTTGATCGAATAGGTCATCTATCCTAGGCAAATGATTATAACACCCCCACGACCCCTCCTTATATATACTAGGAGAAATTATGGGAGTTGTTACGCCACGCATGATAATACGTAAGGCTATTCAGAGAATACAGCGGAAGTCTTTTAAATTAATCCTGGAAATATTTTAATACAACGGAAATAAGAAAGTATGTAAATGAGTTACAAACTCGGAAACTATCCCATAATAGTCCCGTTTTCAAAACAAGTCAAACCTTGACCCCAATGGTCAAGTAAAGTCAAACATACAATTCAAAATAACTTAAATATATAGGAAAGTAATCGTGTACTATAATTCCCATCCGGATGCTTATGATTTCCATGCACATCAAGAACTTGTACCTGAAACTTCTCCTCTAAGCTCTGCTCGCCAAATGGGTCATCACAGGGTCGTTGAGGAAAAACAACAACCAAAGGAAGACAAAGAAACACATACATCAGCAACGCTGAGTACATAACACTACTAAACTAATGCAAATAATGATGCATGCAATCCTCAAACAACTTCGGCTTGCTCTTCTTGTGACACTATATGCGACAAGCACATGACTGAACTTACTAAATACTTTCTTTTATTATTATTTGGCAATGAACGGGCACCGTCATCCTCTTGGAATCATACGGGCTCCTATTTCTTGTGTAAGAGATCCCACACCTCTTACTAAAGTTCCATGAACTTTAAATAACTTGACTCGAGAAATTAAGCTTGTTAGTAATGAAAGAGGGTGAGAGTGAGCCTCTAGACTCAACATCTCAGAAATACTGAATACGAGTGACGCCATAGGGAGTATGAGTGGTTTGCTAAGCAAAAGAAGGAGCAAAAGAAGGAGCAAAATGGCAATGGGAGTGGTAACCAGGGGAGGTCTGGATATAACCAATCGGGAAATCAGGGTTCGAAGCCTGTAGGGGCACAAAACAACCAAGAGAGCTACAATAAGCCTGCTAGTGAGAGCAACAACCAGAACAAGGCTCTAGGTAAACTGTTTGTGATGAGTCGCAATGAAGCGGAACGATCTGCCTACGTAGTTTCTGGTACTTTTTCTATTAACTTCGTGCTAGTTAAAGTGTTATTTGATTCAGGGGAGACTTATTCTTTTGTTTCGTCGTCTGTTATTTAAAGTCTGGGGTTAGTAGATTTTGAGGTGATTGATTTGCCTGTTAGTATACCTACTGGTGAGACCATAAGGTGTACTAAGTTGTTTAAAAATTTGCCTTTGAGGATAGGAGACTGTGTTTTTCCTTCTGATTTGATAGAGTTTAATCTGGGAGACCTAGATGTAATTCTGGGGATGGATTGGCTAAGTTTATACAAGGTCAAGATAGACTGTGAAGTTCAAAAAGTAGTTTTCAAAAAGTAGTTTTAAGAAACCCTTTGGGAAAGTTGACCTCGTATAGACGTTTTGGGAAGTCCAAGAACTGTGGGGTTAATTGCACGATGCAAGTGAAGAAGTTGATGAAGAAGGGGTGTGAGCTATTTTTTTGTAGTGTGCAAGATGTGAGTAAAGGAGTAGGGGTAAATATTAAGGATGTTCCAATCGTGAATGAGTTTATGGATGTGTTTCCGAGTTAGATTTCGGGTATGCCGCTTTGCTAGCCATTGAGTTCACCATAGACTTAGTTCTCGGAACCGCACCTATATCTAAAGCACCCTATAGAATGGCACCTCCGGAGATGAGTGAGTTGAAGACGCAGTTGCAAGAGCTGTTCGATAAGGGTTATATTAGGCCTAGTGCATCACCTTAGGGAGCTCCTATGTTGTTTGTTAAGAAGAAAGATGGGAGTATGAGGTTGTGTATCGATTATATGGAATCGAATAATGTAACCATCAAGAACAAATATCATTGTAATCCCCCATATTTTTAAGTTATTTAATTAAATAGTTTTAATCATTTTTGAAGTATTAAAGCTATTTAATTTCGATATTCGAAAAAGAAGGGTATTTTGGTCATTTTTTACCAAAAGAGTATCCGAGTATTTTCACGAGAGAAGTATTTTAGTCTTTTGAGGAAAGTATTTTAGTAATATTAGTAGGAAGATTAGTTTCGCAATTTTATCATCAAATGCATTTCGGTAATTTGATTAGTAAGGGCATTTTAGTCTTTTACCCACAAAGACTACCTCAACAAAAAAAAAAAAAAAAAAAAAAAAAAAAAAGAGAAGAACCCTAACTTTGCCATCCTTCTTCACCAGCCTTTTTCTTTCCTCACCAAAGGAGTAAGTACTCCTTCTTCCTCTCTCAACTTTAGTTCTTCTTCCTCTCTTAACTCTAGTACTTCCTCAACTTTTCTTCAAGTTCTTCAAGTCATTTTTCTTCAAATCTTCAAGCTTTAATCTAGTTTTATTTTGAAAATAGTAGGAAGATCTTGCAAATAATCAAAGGGAAGCAAGAAGGTAGATAGTTTTTCCGAATTTTGGGGGGTTTCTTCCTTATTTTCTCTCTCCCCTGCGTTTTTTCCGGCCACCACGTGGTGGTGCCGGCGGGTGGCTGCGTGGGCTTGGCGTGGCCCAGGCCTGGCCCAGGCCACGCGGGCGGCAAGCTGGCCACCGTCTTGCGGGCAGTGGCGCGCCGGCGATCTTCTTGGCCCGGTGAGTGGTGGGCGGTGGTCTTTGCTTAGGTTTGTTGTTTTTTCGATTTTTGTGGTTTTCGAACCACAAGTAAAAAAAAAAAAAAATTACGAAATCATTTATTTATTAATTTACAGCAGTAATTATGTAACAAATTATTGATTTTTATGAAGTTTAAGTATTAGTTTATAGTGGGTTTTGCCTACTAGTAAAGGTTTTCAAGTTTATGGTCGAAAAATAGTTTTAAAGTATTTTTAAAGAAAAAAAAATCAGCTTTATTAGTATTTTAAAAGTGCTGATTTTTATTTATTAGTAGCCTTGAATTGTTATTGGTAAGTACTAATTGATAGTACTTTGTTCTTGATAGGTTTCAAGCATAGTAAAAGCAAGTGAAACCTTTGAATTGTTGATTTTGTGTGTTATCAAGGTACATACACTTGACCTTTGACTTTAGTGTTTAAAGGTTATTTATTGAGCATGAGGAGTAAGGAGAGGCTTATGCCTTATAATTGTTTGAGTACATGTTGAGAACTTAGAAAGGAGATTAGGAATGGAACTTTTGAGTTATTCCTATATTTGAAAAGCATGTGATTGATGATTACTGCTTTTGAGCATGATTAAAGTTATTCAATGTTATTCTTGAAGCTAGGGCTTGCATGAGAATATTTTATTGAGCAAGGTCTCATTAGAAGTTATATGTTGTATTGAGCAAGGTCTCATTAGAAGTTACATGTTTTATTGAGCAAGGTCTCAATAGAAGTTATATATTTGTTGAGCTAGGTCTCACAAGTTTTAAAGTTATTGAGCAAGGTCTCACGAGTATTTGAATCATTGAGCAAGGACTCAATTGATTGGATCATGGATCCTTAAGAAAGTAAGAAAGGACTCATGGAGTCATTAAAGTAATAAGATGAGCAAGGTCTCAAAGAATTTAGAATCGAGTTATTTATGGTATTTGTTGCATTCACCTGTTAAAGAAAGATAAGAAATTAATTTATTTGCTAGATGTATTATGATTGTGATTGTGTCTCACATAATGGAATTTGGCAATAAAACTCTTGGGATGGATCCCCCATGAGTATTGAACATAAGGGGGGGAGTTAGTGTGTAACTACACTCCTGCATAAAGCTTAGCATGACGATGCTAATGCTTTTATTTTATCAAGCAAGTTTATGGAATTCCAATTATCAAGATCTTGAGTGGACTAGGCGTCACTCGTATTCAGTATTTCTGAGATGTTGAGTCTAGAGGCTCACTCTCACCCTCTTTCATTACTAACAAGCTTAATTTCTCGAGTCAAGTTATTTAAAGTTCATGGAACTTTAGTAAGAGGTGTGGGATCTCTTACACAAGAAATAGGAGCCCGTATGATTCCAAGAGGATGACGGTGCCCGTTCATTGCCAAATAATAATAAAAGAAAGTATTTAGTAAGTTCAGTCATGTGCTTGTCGCATGTAGTGTCACAAGAAGAGCAAACCGAAGTTGTTTGAGGATTGCATGCATCATTATTTGCATTAGTTTAGTAGTGTTATGTACTCAGCGTTGTTGATGTATGTGTTTCCTTGTTTTCTTTTGGTTGTTGTTTTTCCTCAACGACCCTGTGATGACCCATTTGGCGAGCAGAGCTTAGAGGAGAAGTTTCAGGTACAAGTTCTTGATGTGCATGGAAATCATAATCATCCGGATGGGAATTATAGTACACGATTACTTTCCTATATATTTGAGTTATTTTGAATTGTATGTTTGATCTTACTTGACCATTGGGGTCAAGGTTTGACTTGTTTTGAAAACGGGACTATTATGGAATAGTTTCCGAGTTTGTAACTCATTTACATACTTTCTTATTTCAGTTGTATTAAAGTATTTCCAGGTTATTTTAAAAGACTTCCGCTGTATTCTCTGATTAGCCTTACGTATTATCATGCGTGGCGTAACAACTCCCATAATTTCTCCTAGTATATATAAGGAGGGGTCGTGGGGGTGTTATAAAGAACCTTGAGAACTTCATAACTCCATCAACTCTCTTGAACTTCATAACAATCCTCCATAATTAACCTCCATAATAACCATAATAATAATCAATAACCGATCCTAATAATATTCAGATTAAGAAATTAACCATCGCTAATCATCTCTAGAACGAAACTAACTAATCTATATTCTCAGCTTTATCACTCCAACTTCTTGAATCATAATAACAAGATGAGTACCATACTGTTCTAATCAATATATATATCAAAAATATCCTCGAATTAGGAACCAAAGGAAACTAGCTCTCAAACACATCATCTTAACTTTCGGATTTATTTCCAAACTAACCCATTTCTAAACTAGTAAACTATTATAACAATATCAACATACTAAAGTAATTAGGCCCAAAAGAATCCATCATGGAAAATAACTTGACCATGATTATCCTAAGACTTGGGATGAGATGTTGGCTTTAATAGAATTCTCATACAATAATAGTTACCATTCTAGCATTAAGATGGCTCCTTTCGAAGCTCTATATGGCCGGAAATGTCGCAGTCCATTGTGCTGGAATGATATTAGCGAGACGGTTACCTTGGGTCCGCAAATGATTGAGGATACCGTGAATCAAGTGAGATATATCCGTGAAAAGATGAGGGTGGCCCAGGATCGTCAAAAGGCTTATGCAGATCAGAATAGAAGAGATAGTGAGTATCAACTAGGCGAGAAAGTCTTATTGAAGGTGTCACCTATGAAAGGGGTGATGCGTTTTGGGCAAAAAGGAAAGCTTAGCCCGAAGTTTATAGGTCCCTATGACATTATTGAAAGAATTGGAAGATTAGCTTATCGTTTGGATTTGCCGAATAACTTGGGAAAGGTGCATAATGTGTTCCATGTATCCCAACTAAAGAGATATGTACCCGATAAGTCTCATGTGTTAGATCCCGAGATTATAGAAGTGGATGAGACGCTTTCTTTTGAAGAGAGACCAGTGAAGATCTTGGACTCTAAAGTGAGAAGTACAAGAAATAAAGATATAAAGATACTCAAGGTTTTGTGGTCTAACCAGCGTACCGAAGAGGCTACCTGGGAGGCTGAAGATGAGATGAGAAAGAAGTATCCTGAGCTCTTCGACTAGGTGAGTTGAGTTCCGGGACGTAACTCCTTTAAGGGGGGTAGAGTGCGTGCGCGCACTTTGCTTGAAATTTGCGCATGTTGCTAGAAATTTGCGCACATTGCTAGAAATCTGCGCATTTTGCTAGAAATTAGTAAGAATTTGTTGCATTTGTGCACGATTTTTCACGGAAAACTTTTTCAAGCAAAGTAAGCATTTCATAGTTTAAACATTCAAGGCAAAAGTTTTATTCAGTAGCGTATTATTTGGCTACTTGTTTTACTTAGTAGCGTATTTTTTGGCTACTTCTTAAGAAAGAACTATATTAGGGCGTAAAGCTAATAAGTTTTTCGAAATGAAAGCTTGGAGAAGAGAGGAGGTTTTGTTTAAGTTTCGGGACGAAACTTCTTTTAAGGGGGGATTGTAATCCCCCCATATTTTTAAGTTATTTAATTAAATAGTTTTAATCATTTTTGAAGTATTAAAGCTATTTAATTTCAGTATTTCAGAGCAAAAGGGTATTTTGGTCATTTTTTACCAAAAGAGTATCTGAGTATTTTCACAGAGAAGTATTTTAGTCTTTTGAGGAAAGTATTTTAGTAATATTAGTAGGAAGATTAGTTTCGCAATTTTATCATCAAATGCATTTCGGTAATTTGATTAGTAAGGGCATTTTAGTCTTTTACCCACAAAGACTACCTCAACAAAAAAAAAAAAAAAAAAAAAAAAAAAAAGAAAGAACCCTAACTTTGCCATCCTTCTTCACCGGCCTTTTTCTTTCCTCACCAAAGGAGTAAGTACTCCTTCTTCCTCTCTCAACTTTAGTTCTTCTTCCTCTCTTAACTCTAGTACTTCCTCAACTTTTCTTCAAGTTCTTCAAGTCATTTTTCTTCAAATCTTCAAGCTTTAATCTAGTTTTATTTTGAAAATAGTAGGAAGATCTTGCAAATAATCAAAGGGAAGCAAGAAGGTAGATAGTTTTTCTCAATTTTGGGGGGGTTTCTTCCCTTATTTTCTCTCTCCCCTGCGTTTTTTCCGGCCACCACGTGGTGGTGCCGGCGGGTGGCTGCGTGGGCTTGGCGTGGGCCACGCCCAGGCCACGCGGGGCAGCAGGCCAGCCCATGCCGTCTTGCCGGTGGTGGCGGCCTAGCCGGCGATCTTCTTGGCCGCGGTGGTGTTGGCCGATGGTGCTTCTTAGGTTTGTTGTTTTTTCTGATTTTTGTGGTTTTCGAACCACAAGTAAAAAAAAAAAAAAATTCTGAAATCATTTATTTATTAATTTACAGCAGTAATTATGTAACAAATTATTGATTTTTATGAAGTTTAAGTATTAGTTTATAGTGGGTTTTGCCTACTAGTAAAGGTTTTCAAGTTTATGACTGAAAAATAGTTTTAAAGTATTTTTAAAGAAAAAAAAATCAGCTTTATTAGTATTTTAAAAGTGCTGATTTTTATTTATTAGTAGCCTTGAATTGTTATTGGTAAGTACTAATTGATAGTACTTTGTTCTTGATAGGTTTCAAGCATAGTAAAAGCAAGTGAAACCTTTGAATTGTTGATTTTGTGTGTTATCAAGGTACATACACTTGACCTTTGACTTTAGTGTTTAAAGGTTATTTATTGAGCATGAGGAGTAAGGAGAGGCTTATGCCTTATAATTGTTTGAGTACATGTTGAGAACTTAGAAAGGAGATTAGGAATGGAACTTTTGAGTTATTCCTATATTTGAAAAGCATGTGATTGATGATTATTGCTTTTGAGCATGATTAAAGTTATTCAATGTTATTCTTGAAGCTAGGGCTTGCATGAGAATATTTTATTGAGCAAGGTCTCATTAGAAGTTATATGTTGTATTGAGCAAGGTCTCATTAGAAGTTACATGTTTTATTGAGCAAGGTCTCAATAGAAGTTATATATTTGTTGAGCTAGGTCTCACAAGTTTTAAAGTTATTGAGCAAGGTCTCACGAGTATTTGAATCATTGAGCAAGGACTCAATTGATTGGATCATGGATCCTTAAGAAAGTAAGAAAGGACTCATGGAGTCATTAAAGTAATAAGATGAGCAAGGTCTCAAAGAATTTAGAATCGAGTTATTTATGGTATTTGTTGCATTCACCTGTTAAAGAAAGATAAGAAATTAATTTATTTGCTAGATGTATTATGATTGTGATTGTGTCTCACATAATGGAATTTGGCAATAAAACTCTTGGGATGGATCCCCCATGAGTATTGAACATAAGGGGGGAGTTAGTGTGTAACTACACTCCTGCATAAGGCTTAGCATGACGATGCTAATGCTTTTATTTTATCAAGCAAGATTATGGAATTCCAATTATCAAGATCTTTGAGTGGACTAGGCGTCACTCATTTTCAGTATCTCTGAGATGTTGAGTCTAGAGGCTCACTCTCACCCTCTTTCATTACTAACAAGCTTAATTTCTCGAGTCAAGTTATTTAAAGTTCATGGAACTTTAGTAAGAGGTGTGGGATCTCTTACACAAGAAATAGGAGCCCGTATGATTCCAAGAGGATGACGGTGCCCGTTCATTGCCAAATAATAATAAAAGAAAGTATTTAGTAAGTTCAGTCATGTGCTTGTCGCATATAGTGTCACAAGAAGAGCAAGCCGAAGTTGTTTGAGGATTGCATGCATCATTATTTGCATTAGTTTAGTAGTGTTATGTACTCAGCGTTGCTGATGTATGTGTTTCTTTGTCTTCTTTTGGTTGTTGTTTTTCCTCAACGACCCTGTGATGACCCATTTGGCGAGCAGAGCTTAGAGGAGAAGTTTCAGGTACAAGTTCTTGATGTGCATGGAAATCATAAGCATCCGGATGGGAATTATAGTACACGATTACTTTCCTATATATTTAAGTTATTTTGAATTGTGTGTTTGACTTTACTTGACCATTGGGGTCAAGGTTTGACTTGTTTTGAAAACGGGACTATTATGGGATAGTTTCCGAGTTTGTAACTCATTTACATACTTTCTTATTTCCGTTGTATTAAAGTATTTCCAGGATTAATTTAAAAGACTTCCGCTGTATTCTCTGAATAGCCTTACGTATTATCATGCGTGGCGTAACAACTCCCATAATTTCTCCTAGTATATATATAAGGAGGGGTCGTGGGGGTGTTATAAAGTGGTACTGTAATCCCCCATATTTTTAAGTTATTTAATTAAATAGTTTTAATCATTTTTGAAGTATTAAAGCTATTTAATTTCAGTATTTCAGAGCAAAAGGGTATTTTGGTCATTTTTTACCAAAAGAGTATCTGAGTATTTTCACAGAGAAGTATTTTAGTCTTTTGAGGAAAGTATTTTAGTAATATTAGTAGGAAGATTAGTTTCGCAATTTTATCATCAAATGCATTTCGGTAATTTGATTAGTAAGGGCATTTTAGTCTTTTACCCACAAAGACTACCTCAACAAAAAAAAAAAAAAAAAAAAAAAAAAAGAGAAGAACCCTAACTTTGCCATCCTTCTTCACCAGCCTTTTTCTTTCCTCACCAAAGGAGTAAGTACTCCTTCTTCCTCTCTCAACTTTAGTTCTTCTTCCTCTCTTAACTCTAGTACTTCCTCAACTTTTCTTCAAGTTCTTCAAGTCATTTTTCTTCAAATCTTCAAGCTTTAATCTAGTTTTATTTTGAAAATAGTAGGAAGATCTTGCAAATAATCAAAGGGAAGCAAGAAGGTAGATAGTTTTTCTGAATTTTGGGGGGTTTCTTCCTTATTTTCTCTCTCCCCTGCGTTTTTTTTTCCGGCCACCACGTGGTGGTGCCGCGGGTGGCTGCGTGGGCTTGGCATGGCCTGGGCCCACGCCCGGGCCACGCGGCAAGCAGCTGCCACCTGCCGTGCTTGGCGATGGTGGCGGCGCCGGCAGATCTTCTTGGCCGCGGTGGTGGTGGGCCTGGTGGTCTTTGCTATTTGTTGTTTTTTCGATTTTTGTGGTTTTCGAACCACAAGTAAAAAAAAAAAAAATTCTGAAATCATTTATTTATTAATTTACAGCAGTAATTATGTAACCAAATATTGATTTTTATGAAGTTTAAGTATTAGTTTATAGTGGGTTTTGCCTACTAGTAAAGGTTTTCAAGTTTATGACTGAAAAATAGTTTTAAAGTATTTTTAAAGAAAAAAAAATCAGCTTTATTAGTATTTTAAAAGTGCTGATTTTTATTTATTAGTAGCCTTGAATTGTTATTGGTAAGTACTAATTGATAGTACTTTGTTCTTGATAGGTTTCAAGCATAGTAAAAGCAAGTGAAACCTTTGAATTGTTGATTTTGTGTGTTATCAAGGTACATACACTTGACCTTTGACTTTAGTGTTTAAAGGTTATTTATTGAGCATGAGGAGTAAGGAGAGGCTTATGCCTTATAATTGTTTGAGTACATGTTGAGAACTTAGAAAGGAGATTAGGAATGGAACTTTTGAGTTATTCCTATATTTGAAAAGCATGTGATTGATGATTACTGCTTTTGAGCATGATTAAAGTTATTCAATGTTATTCTTGAAGCTAGGGCTTGCATGATAATATTTTATTGAGCAAGGTCTCATTAGAAGTTATATGTTGTATTGAGCAAGGTCTCATTAGAAGTTACATGTTTTATTGAGCAAGGTCTCAATAGAAGTTATATATTTGTTGAGCTAGGTCTCACAAGTTTTAAAGTTATTGAGCAAGGTCTCACGAGTATTTGAATCATTGAGCAAGGACTCAATTGATTGGATCATGGATCCTTAAGAAAGTAAGAAAGGACTCATGGAGTCATTAAAGTAATAAGATGAGCAAGGTCTCAAAGAATTTAGAATCGAGTTATTTATGGTATTTGTTGCATTCACTCGTTAAAGAAAGATAAGAAATTAATTTATTTGCTAGATGTATTATGATTGTGATTGTGTCTCACATAATGGAATTTGGCAATAAAACTCTTGGGATGGATCCCCCATGAGTATTGAACATAAGGGGGGAGTTAGTGTGTAACTACACTCCTGCATAAAGCTTAGCATGACGATGCTAATGCTTTTATTTTATCAAGCAAGTTTATGGAATTCCAATTATCAAGATCTTGAGTGGACTAGGCGTCACTCGTATTCAGTATTTCTGAGATGTTGAGTCTAGAGGCTCACTCTCACCCTCTTTCATTACTAACAAGCTTAATTTCTCGAGTCAAGTTATTTAAAGTTCATGGAACTTTAGTAAGAGGTGTGGGATCTCTTACACAAGAAATAGGAGCCCGTATGATTCCAAGAGGATGACGGTGCCCGTTCATTGCCAAATAATAATAAAAGAAAGTATTTAGTAAGTTCAGTCATGTGCTTGTCGCATGTAGTGTCACAAGAAGAGCAAACCGAAGTTGTTTGAGGATTGCATGCATCATTATTTGCATTAGTTTAGTAGTGTTATGTACTCAGCGTTGCTGATGTATGTGTTTCCTTGTTTTCTTTTGGTTGTTGTTTTTCCTCAACGACCCTGTGATGACCCATTTGGCGAGCAGAGCTTAGAGGAGAAGTTTCAGGTACAAGTTCTTGATGTGCATGGAAATCATAATCATCCGGATGGGAATTATAGTACACGATTACTTTCCTATATATTTGAGTTATTTTGAATTGTATGTTTGATCTTACTTGACCATTGGGGTCAAGGTTTGACTTGTTTTGAAAACGGGACTATTATGGAATAGTTTCCGAGTTTGTAACTCATTTACATACTTTCTTATTTCAGTTGTATTAAAGTATTTCCAGGTTATTTTAAAAGACTTCCGCTGTATTCTCTGATTAGCCTTACGTATTATCATGCGTGGCGTAACAACTCCCATAATTTCTCCTAGTATATATAAGGAGGGGTCGTGGGGGTGTTATAAAGTGGTATCCATGTATAATTTGTATAATTTCTCCATACAAGTAGTGTCGCCAAATCCTCAAAGCAAACACTATTGCGGCTAACTCTAGATCATGGGTTGGGTAATTCACTTCGTACGGTTTCAATTGCCTAGAAGCGTAGGCTATAACCTTTCGGTTTTGCATCAACACACACCCTAAACCATTTTTCGAAGCGTCACTATATACCTCCAACTCAGCATTCTCTTCTGGCAACGTCAAGATCGGAGCTGTAGTCAATAACTCCTTAAGCTTCGTAAAGGCTTTCTCACACTCCTCGGTCCATATGAACTTTGCATCCTTCTTCATAAGACTAGTCATTGGTTTAGCTATCCCTTCAAAAGTAATTAGGATAAGCGATTTTTAAGTCGAATTTTTTTTTTGGGGCAGATTAATGGCCGACAGAAACGCTAGAGTTGATGCTCAGCTGAGGAATTTGGTCCGAGTGACTACGAATTTAGCTAGGAGAGTCCCTTCGAAAAAGAAGTCTGTTGATTGGTTTAAGAGGGTTAGTGATAGTAAACCGCCTTCTTATGATGGGAAAGGGGATCCTGACAAGCTTGAGAACTGGTTTAGGGACTTTGAGAAGTTATTCGATGCTATCCAATGTCCTGATAATAGGAAGGTAGCTATAGCTGCGTACTACCTCAAGGAGGAAGCTGATTTTTGGTGGTCGCAACATAAGGAGACGTTAATGGCAAGGCCTGACTTTGATTGGAAGGCTTTTGGAGGAGCTTTGAAAGAGAAATTTTATCCCAATTTCTTGAGGAGGCACAATTCTTTCAATAATGTCATAGGGACCTATAAACTTCGGGCTAAGCTTTCCTTTTTGCCCAAAACGCATCATCCCTTTCATAGGTGACACCTTGATAAGACTTTCTCGCCTAGTTGATACTCACTATCTCTTCTATTCGTGCGCATAAGCCTTTTGACGATCTGGGCCACCCTCATCTTTTCACGGATATATCTCACTTGATTCACGGTATCCTCAATCATTTGCGGACCCGAGGTAACCGTCTCGCTAATATCATTCGGCCTGATGAGTTTGCGACATTTCCGACCATATAGAGCTTCGAAGGGCCATCTTAATGCTAGAATGGTAACTATTATTGTATGAGAATTCTATTAAAGCCAGACATCTCATCCCAAGTCTTAGGATAATCTAAGGCACACGCTCTCAACATGTTGAGGGCGTGTGCCTTAGATTACCCTAAGACGTGGGATGAGATGTTGGCTTTAATAGAATTCTCATACAACAATAGTTACCATTCTAGCATTAAGATGGCTCCTTTCAAGCTCTATATGGCCGAAAATGTCGCTAATCCATCAGGCCGGAATGATATTAGCGAGACGGTTACTTTGGGACCACAAATGATTGAGGATACCGTGAATCAAGTGAGATATATCCGTGAAAAGATGAGGGTGGCCCAGATCGTCAAAAGGCTTATGCGAATCGAATCGAAGAGATAGTGAGTATCAAGTAGGCGAGAAAGTCTTATCAAGGTGTCACCTATGAAAGGGGTGATGCGTTTTGCAAAAAGGAAAGCTTAGCCCGAAGTTTATAGGTCCCTATGACATTATTGAAAAGAATTGGAAGATTAGCTTATCGTTTGGAATTGCCGAATAACTTGGGAAAGGTCCATAATGTGTTCCATGTATCCCAACTAAAGAGATATGTACCCGATAAGTCTCATGTGTTAGATCCCGAGATTATCGAAGTGGATGAGACGCTCTCTTTTGAAGAGAGACCAGTGAAGATCTTGGACTCTAAAGTGAGAAGTACAAGAAATAAAGATATAAAGATACTCAAGGTTTTGTGGTCTAACCAGCGTACCGAAGAGGCTACCTGGGAGGCTGAAGATGAGATGAGAAAGAAGTATCCTGAGCTCTTCGACTAGGTGAGTTGAGTTCCGGGGCGTAACTCCTTTAAGGGGGGTAGAGTGCGTGCGCGCACTTTGCTTGAAATTTGCGCATGTTGCTAGAAATTTGCGCACATTGCTAGAAATCTGCGCATTTTGCTAGAAATTAGTAAGAATTTGTTGCATTTGTGCACGATTTTTCAAGGAAAACTTTTTCAAGCAAAGTAAGCATTTCATAGTTTAAACATTCAAGGCAAAAGTTTTATTCAGTAGCGTATTATTTGGCTACTTGTTTTACTTAGTAGCGTATTATTTGGCTACTTCTTGAGAAAGAATTATATTATGGCGTAATACTCATAAGTTTTCAAAGTTGAAAGTTCGGAGAAGAGAGGAGTTTTGGTTTAAGTTTCGGGACGAAACTTCTTTTAAGGGGGGTAGACTGTAATCCCCCATACTTTTAAGACATTTAATTAAATAGTTTTAATCATTTTTGGATTATTAAAGCTATTTAGTTTCAGTATTTCAGAGCAAAAGGGTATTTTGGTCATTTTTACCAGAAGAGTATCTGAGTATTTTCACAGAGAAGTATTTTAGTCTTTTCAAGAAAGTGTTTTAATTATATTAGTAGGAAGAGTAGTTTCGCAATTTTATCATCAAATGTATTTCGGTAATTCGATGAGTAAGGGTGTTTTAGTCTTTTTACCGAAAGACCACCAATTAAAAAAAAAAAAAAAAAAAAAAAAAAAAAAAGAAAACCTAAGCTTCCCATTTTCACCAGCCACTTTCTTCCTATTTCTTCTTCTTCCTCTCTTAACTCTAGTACTTCCTCAACTTTTCTTCAAGTTCTTCAAGTCATTTTTCTTCAAATCTTCAAGCTTTAATCTAGTTTTATTTTGAAAATAGTAGGAAGATCTTGCAAATAATCAAAGGGAAGCAAGAAGGTAGATAGTTTTTCTGAATTTTGGGGGGTTTCTTCCTTATTTTCTCTCTCCCCTGCGTTTTTTAGGCCACCACGTGGTGGTGCCGGGGTGGGCTGCGTGGGCTTAGCGTGGCCGGGCCACGCCCGGGCCACGCGGGGCGGCACAGTTGAGCCCTTTGCCGTCTTGGCGGTGATGGCGGCAGGCCGCGTCGTCTTCTTGGCCGGTGGTCTTTGGCCGGTGGTCTTTGCTTAGGTTTGTTGTTTTTTCTGATTTTTGTGGTTTTCGAACCACAAGTAAAAAAAAAAAAAAAAAAAAAAAAAAAAAATTCTGAAATCATTTATTTATTAATTTACAGCAGTAATTATGTAACAAATTATTGATTTTTATGAAGTTTAAGTATTAGTTTATAGTGGGTTTTGCCTACTAGTAAAGGTTTTCAAGTTTATGACTGAAAAATAGTTTTAAAGTATTTTTAAAGAAAAAAAATCAGCTTTATTAGTATTTTAAAAGTGCTGATTTTTATTTATTAGTAGCCTTGAATTGTTATTGGTAAGTACTAATTGATAGTACTTTGTTCTTGATAGGTTTCAAGCATAGTAAAAGCAAGTGAAACCTTTGAATTGTTGATTTTGTGTGTTATCAAGGTACATACACTTGACCTTTGACTTTAGTGTTTAAAGGTTATTTATTGAGCATGAGGAGTAAGGAGAGGCTTATGCCTTATAATTGTTTGAGTACATGTTGAGAACTTAGAAAGGAGATTAGGAATGGAACTTTTGAGTTATTCCTATATTTGAAAAGCATGTGATTGATGATTATTGCTTTTGAGCATGATTAAAGTTATTCAATGTTATTCTTGAAGCTAGGGCTTGCATGAGAATATTTTATTGAGCAAGGTCTCATCAGAAGTTATATGTTTTATTGAGCAAGGTCTCATTAGAAGTTACATGTTTTATTGAGCAAGGTCTCAATAGAAGTTATATATTTGTTAAGCTAGGTCTCACAAGTTTTAAAGTTATTGAGCAAGGTCTCACGAGTATTTGGATCATTGAGCAAGGACTCAATTGATTGGATCATGGATCCTTAAGAAAGTAAGAAAGGACTCATGGAGTCATTAAAGTAATAAGATGAGCAAGGTCTCAAAGAATTTAGAATCGAGTTATTTATGGTATTTGTTGCATTCACCTGTTAAAGAAAGATAAGAAATTAATTTATTTGCTAGATGTATTATGATTGTGATTGTGTCTCACATAATGGAATTTGGCAATAAAACTCTTGGGATGGATCCCCCATGAGTATTGAACATAAGGGGGGAGTTAGTGTGTAACTACACTCCTGCATAAGGCTTAGCATGACGATGCTAATGCTTTTATTTTATCAAGCAAGATTATGGAATTCCAATTATCAAGATCTTTGAGTGGACTAGGCGTCACTCATATTCAGTATCTCTGAGATGTTGAGTCTAGAGGCTCACTCTCACCCTCTTTCATTACTAACAAGCTTAATTTCTCGAGTCAAGTTATTTAAAGTTCATGGAACTTTAGTAAGAGTGTGGGATCTCTTACACAAGAAATAGGAGCCCGTATGATTCCAAGAGGATGACGGTGCCCGTTCATTGCCAAATAATAATAAAAGAAAGTATTTAGTAAGTTCGAGTCATGTGCTTGTCGCATATAGTGTCCCAAAAAGAGCAAACCGAAGTTGTTTGAGGATTGCATGCATCATTATTTGCATTAGTTTAGTAGTGTTATGTACTCGGCGTTGCGATGTATGTGTTTCCTTGTTTTTCTTTTGGTTGTTGTTTTTCCTCAACGACCACTGTGATGACCCATTTGGCGGCGAGCTTAGAGGAGAAGTTTCGGGTACAAGTTCTTGATGTGCATGGAAATCATAATCATCAGGATGGGAATTATAGTACACGATTACTTTCCTATATATTTAAGTTATTTTGAATTGTATGTTTGACTTTACTTGACCATTGGGGTCAAGGTTTGACTTGTTTTGGAAACGGGACTATTATGGGATAGTTTAGAGTTTGTAACTCATTTACATACTTTCTTATTTCCGTTGTATTAAAGTATTTCCAGGATTAATTTAAAAGACTTCATTTGTATTCTACGAATAGCCTTACGTATTATCATGCGTGGCGTAACAACTCCCATAATTTCTCCTAGTATATATATAAGGAGGGGTCGTGGGGGTGTTATAAAGTGGTATCACTTTATAACACCCCCACGACCCCTCCTTATATATACTAGGAGAAATTATGGGAGTTGTTACGCCACGCATGATAATACGTAAGGCTATTCGAGAATACGCCGAAGTCTTTTAAATTAATCCCGGAAATATTTTAATACAACGGAAATAAGAAAGTATGTAAATGAGTTACAAACTCGAAACTATCCAATAATAGTCCCGTTTTCAAAACAAGTCAAACCTTGACCCCAATGGTCAAGTAAAGTCAAACATACAATTCAAAATAACTTAAATATATAGGAAAGTAATCGTGTACTATAATTCCCATCCTGGATGCTTATGATTTCCATGCACATCAAGAACTTGTACCGAAAACTTCTCCTCTAAGCTCGTCGCCAAATGGGTCATCACAGGGTCGTTGAGGAAAACAACAACCAAAGGAAGACAAAGAAACACATACATCGGCAACGCCGAGTACATAACACTACTAAACTAATGCAAATAATGATGCATGCAATCCTCAAACAACTTCGGCTTGCTCTTCTTGTGACACTATATGCGACAAGCACATGACCGAACTTACTAAATACTTTCTTTTATTATTATTTGGCAATGAACGGGCACCGTCATCCTCTTGAATCATACGGGCTCCTATTTCTTGTGTAAAGAGATCCCACACCTCTTACTAAAGTTCCATGAACTTTAAATAACTTGACTCGAGAAATTAAGCTTGTTAGTAATGAAAGAGGGTGAGAGTGAGCCTCTAGACTCAACATCTCAGAAATACTGAATACGAGTGACGCCTAGTCCACTCAAGATCTTGATAATTGGAATTCCATAAACTTGCTTGATAAAATAAAAGCATTAGCATCGTCATGCTAAGCTTTATGCAGGAGTGTAGTTACACACTAACTCCCCCCTTATGTTCAATACTCATGGGGGATCCATCCCAAGAGTTTTATTGCCAAATTCCATTATGTGAGACACAATCACAATCATAATACATCTAGCAAATAAATTAATTTCTTATCTTTCTTTAACAGGTGAATGCAACAAATACCATAAATAACTCGATTCTAAATTCTTTGAGACCTTGCTCATCTTATTACTTTAATGACTCCATGAGTCCTTTCTTACTTTCTTAAGGATCCATGATCCAATCAATTGAGTCCTTGCTCAATGATTCAAATACTCGTGAGACCTTGCTCAATAGCTTTAAAACTTGTGAGACCTAGCTCAACAAATATATAACTTCTATTGAGACCTTGCTCAATAAAACATGTAACTTCTAATGAGACCTTGCTCAATAAAATATTCTCATGCAAGCCCTAGCTTCAAGAATAACATTGAATAACTTTAATCATGCTCAAAAGCAGTAATCATCAATCACATGCTTTTCAAATATAGGAATAACTCAAAAGTTCCATTCCTAATCTCCTTTCTAAGTTCTCAACATGTACTCAAACAATTATAAGGCATAAGCCTCTCCTTACTCCTCATGCTCAATAAATAACCTTTAAACACTAAAGTCAAAGGTCAAGTGTATGTACCTTGATAACACACAAAATCAACAATTCAAAGGTTTCACTTTGCTTTTACTATGCTTGAAACCTATCAAGAACAAAGTACTATCAATTAGTACTTACCAATAACAATTCAAGGCTACTAATAAATAAAAATCAGCACTTTTAAAATACTAATAAAGCTGATTTTTTTTCTTTAAAAATACTTTAAAACTATTTTTCGATCATAAACTTGAAAACCTTTACTAGTAGGCAAAACCCACTATAAACTAATACTTAAACTTCATAAAAATCAATAATTTGTTACATAATTACTGCTGTAAATTAATAAATAAATGATTTCAGAATTTTTTTTTTTACTTGTGGTTCGAAAACCACAAAAATCGAAAAAAACAAACCTAAGCAGCCACTTGGCGGCCACAGCCACCGCCGGCCAAGAAGATCGCCGGCGCTGCCACCACTGCCAGCACGGCAGTGGCCCAGCTGCTGCCCCGCGTGGCCCAGCGTGGCCCAGCGCTGCCAAGCCCACGCAGCCACCCGCCGGCACCACCACGTGGTGGCCGGAAAAAAAAACGCAGGGGAGAGAGAAAATAAGGAAGAAACCCCCCAAAATTCAGAAAAACTATCTACCTTCTTGCTTCCCTTTGATTATTTGCAAGATCTTCCTACTATTTTCAAAATAAAACTAGATTAAAGCTTGAAGATTTGAAGAAAAATGACTTGAAGAACTTGAAGAAAAGTTGAGGAAGTACTAGAGTTAAGAGAGGAAGAAGAACTAAAGTTGAGAGAGGAAGAAGGAGTACTTACTCCTTTGGTGAGGAAAGAAAAAGGCTGGTGAAGAAGGATGGCAAAGTTAGGGTTCTTCTCTTTTTTTTTTTTTTTTTTTTTTTTTTTTTTGTTGAGGTAGTCTTTGTGGGTAAAAGACTAAAATGCCCTTACTAATCAAATTACCGAAATGCATTTGATGATAAAATTGCGAAACTAATCTTCCTACTAATATTACTAAAATACTTTCCTCAAAAGACTAAAATACTTCTCTGTGAAAATACTCAGATACTCTTTTGGTAAAAAATGACCAAAATACCCTTTTGCTCTGAAATACTGAAATTAAATAGCTTTAATACTTCAAAAATGATTAAAACTATTTAATTAAATAACTTAAAAATATGGGGGATTACAATGATATTTGTTCTTGATGGTTACATTATTCGATTCCATATAATCGATACACAACCTCATACTCCCATCTTTCTTCTTAACAAACAACATAGGAGCTCCCTAAGGTGATGCACTAGGCCTAATATAACCCTTATCGAACAGCTCTTGCAACTGCGTCTTCAACTCACTCATCTCCGGAGGTGCCATTCTATAGGGTGCTTTAGATATAGGTGCAGTTCCAGGAACTAAGTCTATGGTGAACTCAACAGCTCTAGCAGGCGGCATACCCGAAATCTAACTCGGAAACACATCCATAAACTCATTCACGATTGGAACATCCTTAATATTTACCCCTACTCCTTTACTCACATCTTGCACACTACAAAAAAATAGCTCACACCCCTTCTTCATCAACTTCTTCACTTGCATCGCAGAATTAACCCCACAGTTCTTGGACTTCCCAAAACGTCTATACGAGGTCAACTTTCCCAAAGGGTTTCTTAAAACTACTTTTTGAAAACTACTTTTTGAACTTCACAGTCTATCTTGACCTTGTATAAACTTAGCCAATCCATCCCCAGAATTACATCTAGGTCTCCCAGATTAAACTCTATCAAATCAGAAGGAAAAACACAGTCTCCTATCCTCAAAGGCAAATTTTTAAACAACTTAGTACACCTTATGGTCTCACCAGTAGGTATACTAACAGGCAAATCAATCACCTCAAAATCTACTAACCCCAGACTTTAAATAACAGACGACGAAACAAAAGAATAAGTCTCCCCTGAATCAAATAACACTTTAACTAGCACGAAGTTAATAGAAAAAGTACCAGAAACTACGTAGGCAGATCGTTCCGCTTCATTGCGACTCATCACAAACAGTTTACCTAGAGCCTTGTTCTGGTTGTTGCTCTCACTAGCAGGCTTATTGTAGCTCTCTTGGTTGTTTTGTGCCCCTACAGGCTTCGAACCCTGATTTCCCGATTGGTTATATCCAGACCTCCCCTGGTTACCACTCCCATTGCCATTTTGCTCCTTCTTTTGCTCCTTCTTTTGCTTAGCAAACCACTCATACTCCCTATGGCCCTTCTTCTCAAAATCAATCTTCCATACAAACATGATATAAATCTCAAAATCAACATGTTTACACAACGGCATAAAACATGCAAAACCCAACATAATAGAAATCATATATGAACTCAACATAGTTCCTATAATGATACTACATAATTCTCCTTCCTGAAATCATGATACTACTTCAATCAACACATAGGTATGTACGTACCTTGTGTAGACAAACTGAGAGACCACTTTAACAGTCTTAAAAGCCGCCTAGAGATAATTCACCACCTAAAATAACCAATATAAATTCATAATCAATCCTTCATGAATTTACAGCAATAATAAAATACTCTAAATCCTTCTAAAACATGTTTAAAACATTTCCCAATAATAAAACTTGATTATTAAACCTCCTAGCATAATACCTACTACACTAGTGGTTAAAATCCATCATAAAACTCCATAAAAATTACTCCCTTTAAATTTCCAGCAACATATTATAAGTTAAAACTCCCTCTAAACATATTCAAACATACTTAAAATCATAAAGATAATAAATTTCATAACTTATAATAAACTACTATGATTTCTAACTTTCAAAACCCTAAAAATTCATGCTTTGATAATTAAAAATCTAGTTTAAACCCAAATATGCAAATCTAAATTTTATTTCATCAATACATAAATTATATAACTTAGATTCAATATTACATCATTAAACTATAACTTTTAAACATAAACAAATCAAAACAGTACCAAAACTATAAACTTTGAATAAAACTTAAGGAGGAAGAAAAGAAATCACCAAGGCAAAGGAAACAAGGAAGGAGGATCGCACGGCAGCGGCGGCGCGGGTGGTCGGCCGACGAGGAGCAGCAACCGGCGACGAGGTGGTGATTGGCGGTGGCACCGAACCGAAGGCCAAGCAAACCGAAGGATAAAGGAGAAGGAAGAAAAGAAAAAGATAGAGAAAAGAAATAGTGAGGGCCGAAAAATTGGGAGGAAAGGAGGAGAGAGAAAATAATTGTGTGGGGAAATTTTGGGGTTTATATAGTTTTCCGTTTGTGGGCTTAGGAAAAGGTAATTGGGCTCGAATTATAAATCATTTTTCAAGCCTAAGAGTGTTTGAGTTCCTCAAACCCATTTAAGAGTTTTTTTCCAAATCCAAAAAGTATTTCAAGCATTTCTAATACTTTTCAAAGCATGACTTTAATAAAATATTTGACTCGCATAAATCATTAAAATAATTCCTTTGACTTTCAAATAGTCAACCTTTGAAGAAATAAATCATTAAAATACTAAAATATATTCAAATATAAATAACTTTATATTAAAATATATTTATATAATCCATAAATTTACTGGGGATTACAAAGTATTTATCTTGGATCTTGTTTGATTCATCTCATTATGTAATTTTTGAAGTATCAACTTTTTATATTTTTTACAAATACATATTAGAGATATTAATACTCAAAATTGTACATCAACAAATGTGAAAACTACTAGTGAATAAATTTTGTGAAACGGATGGAATATAACATTATTAGATTGTTTTAAGCTAGTATATATTGAATTAACTTTCTCTAAATTTAATTAATAATCAACTTTCTCTAAATGTAACTAATAAACGTCAAGTTGTTGAAGTTTTGAGGAACCTTTTTTTTTTGAAATTAAAAATTAATTCATTGATTCAAAGTCATACGACATCTACAATAAAAGTCAAAACTAAACAAATACATATCAAAATGAAATAATACAATTCTTATATAACAAAACCACGATCGTTGAGTAGATCTAACACTTCTGAAAACCCTCGTCTTTCACATCGCTATCTGATGCAGCTTTCTGCACGGGGGTCTATCGATCTTTTGTAGCTTTGAAGTAGAACTGGATTCAATTCAAGTGCTTGTAAACGAAGTATTGATATATGTTGCAACCCCGCACAAATTTCAATCAACAAATCAACCTCTTGAATCACATTAAAACCCAAAAACAAAGTGTCCAAACTCTCACATGGAGAGAGATAAAACCCAATATATGGGTAGATATAACCCAATAAATGGGTAGAAAAACTCTCCATTAGAGAGAGACTGGAGTTTATTAGAAACATTAACATAAAAAACTAGTAACAAAAGGAGAAAAAGGGGCTTACCACCGCCCAAAAGGGTGGCGGTAGCCCCTAGGTTGAAAATTAGGGTTTTGTGGGAGATGATAGAGAAGAGAGAAAAATAAGGGAGAGGAGGCTTCTAAGTTTTAAGGAACCTACAAAGTTTTTTGACATTTATTTTCAAAATATACCGCCTTCTCGTTAGGTTTTAACAATTATGGGGACTTTTTATGTTGAAAATAACCAAATTTATTTGGTAAATTGGCTTTTCTCGAGCTTTTTAATTAGTAAATGTACATTATCTCTGCCTAAACTTACCCGAATCTAACTTTCTACGCCTTATTGAATTCAAACCTGATGAATCGTAACTTTACCTTATGATACACTTAGCTTGATTAAGGTCCGTTCTGTTCAACTTATTTTAACTTATATAAGATCTTATAAGATCAGATAAGATAAGATAAGATAAGATAAGATAAGATCAGATCAGATAAGATTTTATAAGATCTTATAAGATAAGATAAGACAAAATAAGTTGAAAAGAATATACCCTAACTCGATTAAACTATAGTGGACATGATCTTGATTTTTAAGGTGAAATAAAACAACCCAAGTTTCCATTTTATTGTTCGATCAGCTTATGATTAATCCACACTTGACGAGTGTATGTTGGTAGTTTTTTTTGTTTCTCTTCGTGTAGGATTTATTGTTAGTCTCTCTTGGTAATTATTTTTCTCGATGAAGTATATCATAGTAGAAGTTGTGTAATCTATATTGCAGGTGCTCGTCAGACGTTATTCAAGATCAGTATACAAGATAAAAATGACTTTTAATTCCAAACTTACTGTAGAAAATGTAGATATCAATATAATTATATTATGTCATGGCATCGATATCTATATATGCTGACATATATACCATAATCTAGGAATAAATTGGATTAATACATTTATTCAGATCAATTACTGTCTAAATGTAAATGTCGTACAACTTAAATGTACAGATTTTTTTTTTGTCAAAAACCACCTTATAATACATGAAATTTGTGAGAAACCACCTTATATAATTTCTTTTTGCGACAACAAACCTTAAACAAAAACTTTTTTGCGAGGACAAACCTTATGCCTTATTCCAATCATTGATCCAAGGTTCCAGCATTCACCATGTCATGGATTTTGTTTGGGTTTAAGAAGTCACTTGCCTTGCACATGAAATGGTGAATGCCGGAACCTTAGATCAATGGTCGGTATTCGGCATAAGTTTTGTTCTCGCAAAAAAATTTTGTTTATGGTTTGTTTTCGCGAAAAAAAATTATATAACGTGGCTTCTCACAAATTTCATGTTTTATAATGTGGTTTTTGTCAAAAAAAATCCTATATTTAATGAATTTTTGCCTTTTTTTTCCCATATGAAAGGAATACGTTGCTCGGTTGCTGTTGTATTTCCACATTTTGCAGTGTACTATGGGATGCACTTGTGACAAACGGCAAGGTTGACGACGACGTATTTTCTGCCGGAAGGTTTTTAGTCGCTGTCAATTGTCGCTCTCTAAGAGTGAGTAGTGATACATAGATGTAGTATTCTTTAACCATGGTTAAGAATAAGGTAACACCTAAAGACATAACTTTATTACCTTTTTTCATAAGTGACAAAAAAATTCATAAACCTTATTTATTATGCATAAACTTAGCCAACTTTGGTAATTATAAAAGATGACACGTTTTATTGGATACTTAAAGACCAAGGCTCAACCACAAGGTGGTTTTAATAATTGGAGAGTTTTTAATTTGAGCGAAAAGAATCCATCCAATATCAATATAATAACAAAAGTTATTAATCATATAAGTTGGTACCTTAAAAAAAATCATTAAAAATCTTTTAGTCTACGAAAATCTTTGGAGGGATTTGTTATAAATAAACTTAATTAAGTTTACTCGTTGAATTGTACATTATTTCTAGTATATATATTAAGTACTACTCTATGTTAATATAATACTACTCCTAACAAACGAGTTCATTGAATGATGGCCTCATCAAACTAACCTTCCTTATAGTGCTTATGTAAGTGGTCTTTTGATATGGGCCATATGACATTGCATAATGGCCTTAATGCACAGTTATACGAATCAACACTAAATATTCTCTCACTACCAAATTTTATGCACGAAGTTTCTTAGAGGAAAGTTCTTAAATCGTATTTAATAATGCTCTTTCTCTGTTTCTTTAAGCTATATTTACTTGGCATTTGCATAATTTTCGACCACGTACAACTTTAAAATTTTAATATATTTAGTTACGTTTAATAAAAGTTATGAAAATTTGTTAATATTGAACATACACATTAAAACAAAGCTAGTAAGATCTCACATACAGTTATACATGACTATGTTTTTCTTAGTATAAGGCTATGTTATTTTCAACTTATTTAAGCACTCTAGTGCTTATTTCAGATTATATCAGATCAGATCGGATCGGATCGATCGGATCGAAAAGTTCGGATCGGATCGAAAAGTTCGGATCGGATCGAGAAAAAAATCGAGATCGGATCGAAAAGTTCGGATCGGATCGGATCGAGTCGAAAAAGAAATAACATATTGCACGAGTTGGGTAAATCAGAAAAGTTCGGATCGGATCGACCAGGATCGAAAAAGTTCGGATCGCACTGCACTGAGATCGAGAAAAATTCGGATCGGATCGAGAAAAGTTCGGATCCGATCGGGCATCAGGCATCGGATCGGATCGGATCGAAAAATTGAAATCGGCCAGGACGAAAAGAACATAGCCTAAGTCGAAAATATGGTTAAAATGTTATTAACTTTGATTTTAATAAAGACAAGTAAGTATATGAATAAAGGAAACAATCACTAATAACACCGATTGATGCAAGGTTTGTCATAAATTCCTAAACTAATATTATTTTACGAATCTATTTAATAATGAGTTGCATATATCAAAACAGATAAATAAGTTCAAAGATGGTTTTGTTTTCCGCATATCTCATCATAATCCACAACAATTTATACTACTAGATATACGTCCTTTTTGGATTATATTAGCATCATCTTGCGTTGTTCATTGTCCAATTTAAAAGTTGCGAGAATATATGTTACTGATAAATAAACCATTCAATACATCAAGTACATTTTTTTGGTCTAATGGTATATACATTTACATTTCACATCAATGAGGTTGTAGGATCAAACAATACTAAATCACTTTTGGGGATGGTGATTTCCCTTAACCTTCGTAATTAAACTTAATTTTAAAGGCCTTGGCTATATAATTAGTTAACTTCTCCCCTGCGAAATTTTAATCAAAAAGGGTGCTAAGCACCTCTTCTACCAACCTTGAAAAATATCGTTTTCTGATGTATAAAAAGAATACAAGAAGATATCCAATCACCTTTTCACTATTAATTGCTTTTGTACGATCATTTACCAATGAACCAATAACCCTCCTATTGCTCTCTGTAACATCACTATAATTACTTTTATGGTACTAGCATGATATGCATCCAACAATCTCAACCACGAGTAAATTAACACACATTTCTTTACCAGTATTCAACTAATGTCTAATTATCAAAAGTAGGGTACTAACTCATAATACTAGAGGTAGCCATTTAGTGGCCTAGGCAGGGCCAAGAGACAAACCGAGTGGGAAAGCTAGACATAAAATCACACCAAAAGTTATGAAAGTAGGCTAAGTCAAGGAATGGATCAGGTTGAGAATCGAGTCGGTTCCTTTACATTTTTTTAAAATTTTAGCTGGACATTTACCGGATTAAGGTAGGCAAGGAGTTGTACCAAGTTGGTGGATTGAAAGAACGACCCACTATTCATTCATTGTATGGATCAGTCCAAGTTATGTAGTATCTTGGTTGAGACCCATTGTGTCACTTAAGATCCAAATCCCGAGCTGAGCGAATAGGTTTAGATCAACCCAGCCCAATGATCACCTCTAAATAATACCAATGTCACACATCCAATGCCGACTCATACTAAATGTCGGTCATAACAAGAATCGAACCCTAACAAACGGATTAAGAAGTAGGGCACTAAGTAATTAATAGTCTAATACTACTATACTAGTACCCAACCTCTCACTCTCACAGTCTCACTACCAACTCTCTTATTTGATAGTAGTACTCATAAAGCATGCATTAGGTCACAACTCCCCTTTGTTCCTTTCTCTCTTCCTAGCACCACCACTAAAAGTACAATAATTTTAAAAAGAAAAAGAAAAAGAAAATCATAATATTAAAAGTTAGGTGGGTACTATTTGTCCTTCTGGGTATCCCTCAAAATGTAGTTACAGAGTCTTGTGAAAGCATCTGTCGGTGCATTCACTTCTTTAGTAGAGAATACTGTTTTTTTTTTTTTTTTTCAAACTTCACCAAATATTTCTCTTTGTTAAGTACTCCCTCCATCCCATAATGTAGTGCTTACTTCTTTATTTTTACGGTAATTAAGGAGATTGGAGGAGGTAGTAGGATTCCAAAAAAAAATTTAATTAAGTACTTTTGTCTTGGAACTACTCCCTTTATTTTCTTTTTCTTTAAAAAAAAATCAAAAGGTAATAACTTATCTTTGAAATGGTGCAAAGCAATAAATAAGAGCACACATTTTGAAATGAAGGTAGGAATATTTTTGCAAAATTTGTGTAAAAATTGAGAATAATTTAATCAAAACAAATTAATAAAAAATGAAGTAGGCACAATATTTTGGGACACCCAAAATTGAATGTAAACACTATATTATGGGACGGAGGGAGTATAATACTACTAACTTACTGCTAATTAATGAACTCTAATCATCTTAACCAAATGGGTCCTTAATTAAAAGATCACAATACTTAGGGTGGGCCATTATAATCATTTTAGTTATATTGTCAGTTTATGTCACGTGTCACTAATAAGGATTTAGGACAACTCCTGAAAAATCACACCCAAATGGCCAAATGCCCGATTTATTTGTTTTATTATTATATATTTATATTTTTTTGTTGGGTGGTTTACTTGGTCCTTTTCCATTTTCCCATTAACAAAAAGCAAGTCAAATCTCAAAAAGTGTAGAATTAGAAAAAAGCAAAAAAGAAAATAAAGGGGAAGAAAGATTGTAAAATGATTGGGTTTAGAGCATCTTTTACTTACGAACTAACAATTAAGCAGAGATAATATAATTATTATAATTAGTGGGCAACCTTTTTGGGTATTATATTGTACACGTTCATCCCGCTATAGCCTAAGTCCATGGATATGATGAATTCCTTGTAGGTTATATACTGGTACAGTAACCAAAATGGAAAGCTAGGCTTATGCTTTTAGAAGGCTGCCGACAATTTTTTTACTATTAACACACTAAAATCTAAAGTAAATATGCATAGGAAACTAGTACACATTTTGGATGATTGGATTCACAACCTTTTGCCTTAAATTCTCATTTATTTTGATAGGTGGATTATAAAATAAATTAGTCAAAATTTTTTAAAAAACTTTGTAATAAGATAGTATATTATTTTAAATATATATATACAATTAAATAGACCTACCCTCTGTTAAAGTTTTTCAATCCAAGTCCAAAATCTAAGACAATTTCCCAATTTGCCCTCCTTAACCCAAACTGCTACCCCTTTACGAATCAAACCCTGATCTTCCTCTCTGAAAATGGACAATGGTACCTCTATATCAAAGGATAATAATGGGCAATTACACAACGCATATTTCTAAAATATCAACTTTATATTTATAATTCTTACGCATGTAACATTGAAGATATTTGCGGGTACAAATTTGAATTAATCGACATTTTAATTAATAGCAAAAATGTAATAGGGGTAAGCTTTCAGTGACGGGGAGTATGTTGGTAATACATCAATACATGAAGGAAAGTCCAATAAATTATGCAAATAATGCAAACCCCATACTATTTTTCATCTTCCCTCCACAACTAGTGTATAGCATTAGGAGCACTTAAATTTGATAAAAAACCATGATCTCTAACCAAGAGACTTATCTCTAGGTAAATATTCAAAGCATGCTAACAAAAGCCCTTGGCCCCTTCTCTGTCCCACACTCCCACTTCCTCAACATATCCTTAATTATGTGATTTATTGCTCTATTGATGAGACACTAGAACTAAAAACAGCCCCACGATTCTCAATATTCCTAGCTACCTCTTCTTGCTCTAAGCCTCTAATCAAAAACACTATGAACATATCTTTGTAGGACTAATATAACAAGATTTACACGTGACATAGTAATAGTAGGACAATATTTTCTACTATTAAATCGATTTCATTCTTAAACAATTATTTCATCTGACTTTTATAATCATTGTCCACAAGTTTGTAATCTTAAACATATTTTACGAGCATTTGTAACACTTTTTCGTGTATTTTTTAAATTATTAACTATTATATATAAACCTCTTGAATATGGAATTAAAGGGAGGGAGTATACAACATTCATTGCTAAACCATTGTCCACATATTTTTGGACATTTTCTGAAAAACTTGATAAATCATGTAAAGGATGTATGGACGTCAATTTCATCTATAAGGAGTAGTCTATATAGCCTATAGACATAGCTAGGGACATTGCCGACATTAACCTACAAAGAAAGTCAAAAGTAAGAGCTTTTGCAAATTATTGGAAGTTAAAAAATTCTTTTGATGATCACGTCACTGTGCTATATTTGGGGCCATCTTGAAATAACCACGTGCTTTTGACTATATTAAGGGTATATTCTGTTCGGCATAAAACAACTGAACTGAATTGAACTGAACTGAACTGAATTAAATTATAACTAATTAATAGTAATGATAATAATTTAGGAACTGAACTGAACTGAAAATAAGCTGGAGAGAACAGGCCCTAACCCTCCAAGACTAGCCGCCAAGCACTCATACATTGTATTATAATCTCACACAAGATAAGTGTAAAAATATTGTTAATTGATGGTACAATTCATAATTACCTTCTTGAAGCAATGTCTTTGTTTAATCATTTGATAAAATAAAACTTTCAATTCCTTGGAGAAAATACAAATCTACAAATTACAACTTTTTAATGTATTAAAAAAATATATATACATACACACCATCCTAAACCACACAAGTTGGTTTATTTGTGGTCTATGTGGCAGCACCACTAATATCTGGCAGAGTGGCAGTGGCGCCATCTCTTTGCTGTTTTGTCAGTCCCAACTTTATGAGAATGTAAATTTTGGCAAGTGTTGACATACAAACGCGAATGCGAACCTTGCATGGCAATTTCAACTAGAAAATAAAAGACTTCCTCATTAGTGACGAGATGAATTAAGATTTAGTATTGAGTTTGTGTATTACCTCTATATAAAGTTTACGTTGAAAAGCTTGAAAATGCAATCCCTCACTTAAGCATGCATTTTTTTTGTTTATAAAATTTCTATTATCACTAGTAGTAAATTAGTAATACATCGAGAATTATTGACGGATACCGGAAATTTGTGAGTAAAAATTATATTTATAACCTGTTTAATATCTGATAACAATTTTGAAAAAAAAAAAACTCTTATACTAATGTCGATGGTAATTAAACATCATTTCCAAATAGGTGTTTCGCATTCTAAATTTCCATTACAACTCAATATCAGTACCATGATCAAAATGGTAAATTGGTAATAGATGAAAATGAAAATTTGACAAGACAACCAGATATTTGGCGATGGACAAATATAAACATGAGCAGCTATTCCTTGACCCACAAATATTTACACAATCAGCTTTCCCTCAATTCTTCTACCAAACAGTAAGAGGCAACATTTCATTGGATGAACAAGCAAAAGTTCATCAGCAATATTTTTACTCGGACATAATAATCGATGAAACCCACGGTAAGCTTTTCGAGTGACAACTGACAATGTGTAGGGAAACTAAGGCATTGCCGTACGCTTTAGCTTCACTCCTATTAAAGTTGCTTCCATTCCAACCACTACCAAAGCATCAAAAATATCGTAAATCAAAACGAAGTTGACCCACTACCCATATTCACCAAACATTTCATACACCTGCAAATCGCATTAAATACACTATAAAAATAGATTTAAATTTAAAAATCTTGTCGATCAACACTCTCTAAAATAAGTAATCTTTGATCTGCTAAAATTCTCTCTCAATATATTTAATGGAAACAAGGCTAGGGCAAATAATGCTCTAGGGATCTCTCCAGCACACAAGTAAATGTAAGATGCGTGAAACATGCTACGAAATTGTACATTAATCCTGTAGAAGCCATATGAGGTAGTGCATAGCCAGCAAATATATCATAATTAAGTACGAGACACAACATATATATAATTTACAACCAGGTACTCGACGTACCACATTTGACGAGCTCAGATGAATCTAAGTTAAATTTATTATCTATCCAGAACACAATTACAAATGACATTTTCCATATAGGGAAATTTTACCTACTAGTTTACTATAGAGGCAAAAGCATCAAAGTCACAGCATCCATCCGATTGCAAAGGGATTGTATCTGTGAACAAGAGAGAAGATAATCAGTGGTGATAAAAGAATATAAACTATTTGTTCATTTTGCAGGTTTTAAATTGGTAACCAGTTCGAATAGGTTGGAAAAGAATGATATGATCTTCATAATGCCATTAAGCACGGCTCAAATATCTTTTTCTGAAATCATACATCATATTTGGGATCCTATACATGATGTCAGAAAGATCTGAACCGAATTGCATCAAATGTCAAATATTCGAATATAACATTGCTTTCTTGAATTATTATTAAATTTTTGTGGCTGTGGGAAACTTCAGCAATCTGCCAACTATTCCTAACAAACAATAGAAAGCCAGAAGTAACAAGCAAAGATACATATTGAATACTTCTATTTGGTATTATACAGCCAGTCAGCCATCAAACATATATAATTAGATCACCCGTCACATTAGAAGCAAAGTCTAGAATAAATGGATCAATTTCAAATACCAAACCAAGAAGCCATATCCAGAAATAGGCTGGGTATCATATACTTCTATCTAATACATGAAAAATTAGTATACTTGAATTAGTATCCCTAATCCAACTAATTCGGATTCAATATACAATCAAGATCTGATATTAATTTGGATGTTTAAGAATTCAGACGAGATAACAGATCAAATTATAAGATTTTTAGATAATCTTGCAGAGAGCAGAGTCCGTTTATGATAAGACATCATGGGCAAGTGCTCATTCCAAACACATTGATGAAACAAAAACAGTAGATTTCCATGAAATTATACAAGATTATAGCAACACAGGGATAAGATTTTACAATGCATACAAAAAAAGATGTCTTACATAGCATACTTTTCAGGAATAAAAGGACTTGTACAGAGTAAGCTTAACAAAAACACCTCACAGTGACCCCTTGACTACTTAAGAAAGCCATGTGCCATCTCACAAACCTGGACGCCGAGCAATCCACCAAACATAATAAAGAAACAAGGGCTAATGATCCTTCTCTCAGTCTATTTGAGGCGCAGCAAAATAGATATACACTAATGTACACCTTTCTAGGGCACTATATCGCTGGCCCATGTCATAAACCGATACACAAATAAAAATTTATTGTGAAAACTACTTCCTCCATTCTTTGTTAATTGCAACATTTGAGTTTTCACGCTTGTCGCCGCACAACTTTAAATTAATATCTTTAAAAAATTATAAAAAGCTGATATATTGAAAGTATATATCGAGGCGAATCTAAGAAAACCCCACATGACTATATTTTTCCGTACATAAAAATCACAATTGATGGTGATTGGGTAGTGCGTGAATAGTGTAAAAATCCAATAGTTGCAATTAATAAAGAACAGAGGAAGTATATAATAATATTATTTCTTTGAAATAATTACAATTTTAAAGAAAAAATTGCAAGTGTTCAAAATATACAACATTTGATCGAATATAAACATTATTGAAAGATTACACTGTTAAGTAATTTGAACTACTTCCCATATTATCATAAGATTCCCCTTTATTATGATCACGAATAATGTTATGAAAAGGTTATATATGGTTAGTGATACCAAAATTATTACTATATTATATTCATGTTCTTGGTTATACATATAGTGAAGTTCCTGTGAGAACTGCCCTAAGGTGCGAACTTTACGCCTACTGTTGGAACATGTAAATCGAGGGTCGTGATCTGCATGCAACACAAGTTCAATTTATCCTTGTGTCCCACCGAATCACCGTCAATTTGCATGATTCAACTGCAAAAACCCACTGAAAAGACATTTACTTCTGCAACCTTCACCAATGGTGATTCAATAACAGTAAACCCCCCAAAATCCTCGAAGCTAATGGTTCTAAATAGCCTTGCATATCCATAGAAGGTATATTTCATATCACATTGTTGAATTAACTCTATTTGCTTTCGGTACCAGCCTATCAGGATTACTTATATCTTTGAAATCATCCAATCACAAGAATCTATCTATGATTCAAGTCACATCAATTTCCTGACAAATGATAACCAGGTGTAGATAAAGGCAATCACAATGTCAGTAACCAGAAAGTGGAGATATTTTTTAAAAAAACAAACAAATGCTTATGTTTTCCAAATTACGAGGCATCACGCCATCACCTGCTCACCAAAAAATGGTGTTCATGGATTGATGGGGCTGTTTGATTCAATGAACAAAAGGAATCACTTCAAGAAGCTAAAGTACAAGGAAGAAATTATTTGGCAAGGAAGGCGAAACAATTTCAATTTTATAAAAAAAAATTGTTTGATCATCAAAATGTGAAACCACACCACTGGTAGTGGAAGGTTCGACCATGGCAGAACAGAGAATTCCGTGAAGTTCCAGGTGAACAGTACTTTTATTTTTAAAAAAAGTTTTTTCTGCTAGAAAATGGTGGGGAAAGAAAAAAAAAAGGTGGAGGGAGGAAAAGAAGAGGGAGGAGGGTGGAGATGGTGGAGGAGAGAAAAAAAGAAGATGGGAAATGGTGATGGTGGTGGGGTGGGGTGAATGAGAGGTGGGAAGAAAAATTAAAAATTCGCAACACAAAATACATACGGGCGGTTATTGTAAAAATGGGAAGGCATTTAGCTTCACATAATAGGAAAGGTGGTGCTTTGCTATGGACATCAGCTTTAGACAAAGAGGGCATGATAGGTGGTGATTGCGCTTGGGGCCTTTGGGAAGAGTAAAGTTGGTTTAGGCATTTGTAGCGGTGGCAATGCTGGTTGACTAAGAGTCTAGGACGAAGTGATTGATGGCGTGGTGATTTGGGCACATGGCAAAGGTGGATAAAAGTGATTTGGGCCATCTGTGACTTGTGGTACTGGTACATGTTGGCCATCTGTGATGGAGCTGTGTTAGTGAGACTAGGGCAACTTTGAGAGGTCATGATAGGTGGTGATTGCGCTTGGGGCCTTTGGGAAGAGTAAAGTTGGTTTAGGCATTTGTAGCGGTGGCAATGCTGGTTGACTAAGAGTTTAGGATGAAGTGATTGATGGCGTGGTGATTTGGGCACATGGCAAAGGTGGATAAAAGTGATTTGGGCCATCTGTGACTTGTGGTACTGGTACATGTTAGCCATCTGTGACGGAGCTGTGTTGGTGAGACTAGGGCAACTTTGAGAGGTCAAAACCTGAACTTAAGGACATATAAATCTCAGAAATCCTTATACAACAACCCCAAAGCAATTAAAGTAGAAAGGTCAGTTCATAATTCTCTTCACCTTTCTAGAAATCCTTAAACAACAACCTCTAAGTGGTTCTGAGTTAAGAATTTGGAATCACACAATCTCTACAAGTAGAGGGTAACACTAAAGACCCAATTGGTACCCAGTAATAAATGATAGGTAATAAGAATATCTTTATATAAGTTTGTAAAGTAAATCTCATGTCAATCCCCATAGTAATAGATTTCCATCGCTAAGGATTTTTTTCTTCATAAATTTCTACTGCTACTCAATACCACCTCTAAAATAGTAATGGTGGTAATTAAAAAAAAAGTATTTGGGGATGGACAAGCATTACCAATACCATGCACACTTGAAAGTTGACACTGCCATGCACTTTCTTCACACTATTACCTATAAATTCATATCTTTATATAAGTTTGTAAAGTAAATCTCATGTCAATCCCCATAGTAATAGATTTCCATCGCTAAGGATTTTTTTTCTTCATAAATTTCTACTGCTACTCAATACCAGCTCTAAAATAGTAATGGTGGTAATTAAAAAAAGTATTTGGGGATGGACAAGCATTACCAATACCATGCACACTTGACAGTTGACACTGCCATGCACTTTCTTCACACTTTTACCTATAAATTCATATCCATAAGCATACTTTATCGTCACTTACCAAATGACACAATTTCCACAAAGTAACAGAGTAGGGAGAGAAAACACTAAGGAGCTGTATAGTTACTGGTTTGGGGGTTACAAGGATTAGAGAAGAATTTGATTCCCCTGTTTAGTCCTCTAAGTTGAACACCTGACCTCAAATTTCAATTACCCCATTCACCTCTACAGCCCATCTACGGCAGTCGAGCGAAATCAGACAGTCATGAAACAGCACTGCCATATCTGGCCACTAAACGCCTACAATCTCCAGCGACAACAAAACCACTGATGCTGAAATCTCTCTCTCTCTTCATGCCTTCTCTGCGATCGACTTTTCTATCTCTTTGCATCTGGACTCTCACCTACATCTCCAACGTAATATATCTCCATTTCGATAACTCCCCCACCTCCTTCAACATAATCGGCCTATAATAATACGCACCCTCCTCTTTTCACATGAATCCACAATCAACGACCATCACTCACCTCATATCTCATAGAAAGAGAGGATATAATAGAGAGAGATCACTTGAAGAAGATCTGTGACGACTGTGAGGCAGCAGCAGCTGTAGAGAGAAAACAGCAGAAGGCAGTGGCAGTGCCAGTGGCAGTGCCAGTGGCAGTGGGATGAACTAGGTTGGGTTCTGAAAGCTGCAACGAAGGAATTGAGGGGATGTTTATTTCTTTCCTTTAGTCTCTTTCATAATTTTTTTCCTTTCTATTGTCACGTACCAAACAGCCCCTAAAGGAATAATCACAAAAGGTCCCCATAGGCCAGAACAGAAAAACCTACCACAAAATGTTACTAAACCCAGACAGATTTTACCAATATTAACCATAAAGCTAGCAGAAAAATTTCAACCACTTCAGTCTCACCTCAATTTTCATGGATAGCGGAACTTACCCCTCAATTCACACAAAAGATGAGCAAGCTCCCCACCTCAATATTCTTTATTCCATCCCCACAAAAAGCGCACTTTGCATTCAGGGTTGAAACTCCTATCCCAATATCCTTTCTATGACAACGTTCATCTCACTTCAATGTTTGAACTTTTTCTTACCAACATATAGCAGCAGCTTACAGGATAGCAAATTCAAGTATTACCCTTATTTCCACAAAACATCCATTATATAAGCTACAAACCACTACCTAAAGCATGGAAACAGACACAGACACACACGCACACTGGTATCCCATAGGATAGCTCAAGTTGAACTAATTGTTGTCTATTCGTGACTACCGGGGGATTTCAGATTTGCAAAGAAAATTGGGACCATAACATTAGTTTTCAGGAATGGTCTGAACAAAACAATACAAGCAAACCATCTCTTAGTATTAAAGGGTCCTGATTACTTGGAAAAGGAAACAGTTAGTAAATAAGCTGCAATTTTAAGCCAATTAATTTGTTATATAACTTCTAAAAGTTAGTCCACACCAAATTCAGATCTTCTAATGGAATCCCAAGAAATGAGCATTCTAATTTGTCTAATCAAGGGACAACAATGGTGTGAATTACAGAGCTATATCAGATCAAGAGGGTCAACTATTTTCTCTGCTAAAAGATATCTCAATCAAGGAAAAAGTACACATAATAAATGAAGAATGATCATCAATCATGTCCATATATTCAAAGTGACAACTAACCTTAAATCCTATGAGCATATGAATTGATAACAAAGCCAGTACTAACCTTCAACATTAAACGCTATGAGTTGATGCAATGGCCAAAATTATCCTCAGTCAGAACCAGAATGCGCAGCACACGGTGCTTGCGTCCTGTTGTCACTCGCATGATTCTCTCCTGAGCACACAACAGATTCAGCCCCAAGTTGGGTAACAGGGTCACGAGCTTGACTGCTCTCGGAACTGTCCGTTACAGTATCATTGCTGGGTCTCTCATCATCCCTAGTTTCCATACGCTCCATCATTCGGGACACAGTTGCAATTCCAGCATTAACTTCTCTCCTTACTTCAGAACCGATATCAGACATAGGAGAGTTGCGGGAAAACCATCTTTCCTTCCACCCTCTTGTACTTTTGGATATAGACTCCTTGTACCTTTGTCAAAAGACCAAGTAAATAAAATAGAAAAGATATCATAAGAGACATTACTGTGTTACATCGACTTTGGGGATTCCAGAGCATTTCATATTTCAGGTGAAGATATATTCAAATGTTTAATACCTCGTAGACACTGCATTAAGCCGAGACTTCAGAGCTTCCGAAAACGATTGGAGATCAGATGGGCCTGCTCTATCCTGACTTCTTGGAGAAGATTGACTGGGAGACCTCCTGAAACAATAGGACAGGATACAGATAGAAAGTTATGATAATTGACTTAAAAACGACGAAGAATTAGATGTTATTAATTCCAAAAAGAAGCAATATACTATACAAATACACAGGTTGGATTTTCCTTTCGTTTCTTTGCTTGGGAAAGGGGGGAAGATTTTCAGATACTGAGGAAATCGTAACACTAACCCACTGTCTGAGGGTGATGCATGACCAGCAGAGATGGCACTAGTTCCAGAGGCATAAACCATATCTGTGTGGCTTGAATGACTTGGTAAGGATAGATAAGGAGATGCTTCTCCCCCAATTCTGAGCAGGGAAGGTGTGACAAGAGAACTGGCTGGAGCAGGTTCAGCTTGGCCTTCTTCAGGAAGAGAGACAGAACCAGACTCGGCATTAGGATGACCAGAGAACACCAGAAATTGCGGACGACTTTGAGTGGATGATCTGCCCCTATGGCCTTCTCTTCTAGCAAAATGGCGAGCACGACCCATTGCTGCTGCAGCAGCTAAGTGCTGGATTATGCGCTCCTCCAGTTCAGCATCGTTAACACCAACTGGCAACTGTAATGCATATAGCTGAGGGTGAAGAGAAGTACATACAAAAGACCACCCCAGAGGAGAAATGGCAACAAAAATGGGATGGAAAGAGTCCTCCACTTACATGCTGTATCTCGAAATTTCCCAATGCTGGATGGTGAAAAATCGCTGCATTTCTCGGTGGGTTAAGCCTGAGGTTTCTCTCCTGTACTACACCATCTAATAGTTCTTGGCTGCAAAGAGTCGAATCATTTAAAAGAAAGCAAAACAAAGACAAAATTTGCAGTAATAGTATTCTTAACCAACAAGTGATCATAGAGCAAACCTTGTAGGGTCTTTCAAACTGATAGGCTGCCAGCACATTGGGCACTGAGAACTCCTCTGGCACCTGAAAGGTATATGTAGGACTTGAATATCTTGACATCATAGTCAGTAGTAATCGCTTGAACTAGAAAGAAATTCCAGTGTGTAAGCAATGATGACTTCATCATTAATTGCTTACTCAACTTCAAGACTAGAAAACAGAGTAAATTTTGCTAGCTCATACTTGAAGAAAGGTACGCCCATAAAACCATGCCATTTTCCCCCTCTAAAATCAAGTATTGTTCATATTATATTATTACTAAAACCATCATATTAATTAAGAAATATCAATTCCTTCTCATATCCGGACAGCACAAATATTTCCCTGCTTTCACAGCAATGGCATACAATCATAAAGAGAGACGGAATTTACTTTGCAGTTTCGGGACACTCATCACACCATCCAACTCATAGAAGATAGCATAAAAAAACATTTCATTTCTTCACAATGCCAATTTTACAAAGCATGGATGAAATCAACAGTATAACAGTCAGACAGCTATACTCCTAGTCTCATCCCAAACATAAGGTGATGAAATCCTGTTAGGCTTTGTAATTCCCGTGCACTAACTTGATAGACCATGACAATGAATCTATCTATGCTCCCCCCCTCTCAATGAAAAATAACACAGGTTTCTCCGATATAGAAGTGTTCTGCGAAATTGTAGCGCCATAACATAGTTTCATCATTCATAAGATTCACACATTGGAGCCTAAACAGATCCCTGACAGTTCTACATGCACGAAAACAGGGAAAACTTCAGCTCATTACCATTCAAGAATACACTGAAGATGAAACTCATGCTTACATCCCGTCACCTGCAACGATGAAAAACATAAATTAACAATCATCATTCAACACTGTGAAAAATTGAAGATAACACTTCAAGAAATCCATAGAACAGGAATTAGCACAATTTATTACAGTCGAAGGATCGCTATCGCAGAACTCCTCAAGGCAAATACTACAAGCATCATCACAAGCCTCTTGAATGCCACCTTCTACAAATGCAGCCGCCGAAGTTAATTTCGCCTCCTCTAGTTTCTTGTTTTCCTCCATACTTGGAGTCAGAGCCTATCGAAACACCAAAAAAGCCTTCTTGATCACCATATATCACAAAAAAATTCAAAAAAATCCTCAAACACAATCAAAATCTTATTCAAATAACTCAAATTCACAACATGAACTGATAATCAAACAACACAACCTAAGAGTCAACTCGAATTATCCAAGTAAACACAAGTCAAGCCAAACGATCAAATCCAAAGCAAGATAACATAAACAACAACCAAAACAGATTTTTCCAAAGAAACATCTAATTCAAGCTAAAATTCACTCATATAACCTAGAAATCACAAGTACTTCCCCAAATTAATCAAAATGAAAAACTTACCTCCATGAAGTGAATTGGTAAAATTAGGGCACGAAAATCGATGAAACAGCTTAAATTGGACTTCGCAGATAGATCGATGTTCAGCTGAAAGAAGATAGATAGAGAGAGAAGAAAATGAAAGGAGAGAAAACCCTAGAGAGAGAAAGTGAGGAGGAGAGAGAAAGTGGAAGAGAATATGGAGTGGATGAATAGTGAAGGAGGAAAGAGAAGACTAGTCTACTTTAGTTCATCATTTCTTCTCTCATTCTTTTTTGTTTTTTTCTGACTTTTTTTTTATTGTAGTTTTTTTTTTTTAATCTTAACGCGGTGACTAAACCCACGGAATATCAAGACTTTAGTTTAGCTACTAGGTCCCTCACTCAGCTTCTTCCACGCGGCAATTTTTGTTTGATGTAATGTAACCATTATAAACAAATGTAGTTTTGTTTTGATCATTTGAAGTTTTAAACCATAATTGTCAATTTTTGCCTTAATTGTATTCCACTATGTTTGAGTTTAAAGTATATTCGAATTAGGGTTTCTACCAAATTAAAGCATCCAATTGTTATAAGTGGTCCAATTACTATTAAATATGAGCTTTTATAGTGATTGACTTAATTATAAACTACATATGATAATGCTGGTATCTATATATTGCTTTGATTAATTTGGGCTTGTAAAAAAAAAAAAAACCTTCACAATTGTTATAATTAGTTATCAAATCAAAATTTCGATAAGTCAAAATCAGATAAATAGAACACACTAAGTCAATTATGACTTTGGTTAACAAAGTCCTTAAAGTTCTTAATTTTTAACTCCGTGTCAATTATGGAAGTTAATATAGATTGTCCATAACTCTAAGGGTTATATTCAGGATTATCCTTATTAATTTGTCTTTCATATATGTGATATTATTAGCTTTTGCAATTTTGCAAGAAGGAGCAACTTATCTTTATTTTTTTTTCATATTTAAAATGTATCTCTTATTCATAATTCATGACTAATAATTTTTGTTGAATAGTCTAAAAAAGTATAGTGGTCATCCATGATCTATGTTCCCAGTGCCTCTTGAGAAGTAGTATAAGCTTTTTTGAAATTGAGAAGTAGTATAAGCTTGTTATGCACTTTAGTTATATTTTACAAGATTATATGCATCCAAAGTCATATTTTTTATATCATGTCGTCATTAATGCCGAATGTCAAAACATAAATTGAAACTTTAAAGAGAATTCCAATTAACAAATACAAAATTTGTTTCTTAATCATATTTAACTTTATTTTTAGTTGATTTATTCTCAAGTGTAATGGCATATTTTCAATTGTATTACTTATGTAACAACACTTGATGATAACTTTTCAGATTTTTAGTGATAAGTTCATTCTAAGCACCTTGAAATGGCATCACATCATGGTTAAGACTTTTTTCTTTATTCTTATTAAGACGTCATACTCAAATTTGTATAGAAAAGGTCCATAAACATGGCTATAATTGTAAACATCTTAGTAGGTTAGCTACTATGGATTGATGTTGGGTTCATTGTCATAAGAGCTAAACTATCAAAATAAATATTGTGCATAAGATGAGACATATTAGGAAGCATAAACTCATGTATGCATGAGTTTGATATTATGAGAAACTCATTTTTGTATCTCATAAATATACAATAGTGCTAGCCATTAAATAATTTTCTTACATCACAACTTAGATATACGTCAAATCTAAGAACAAGTCAAATTTGTGGATTGTAATGTCCATAAACAAGTCCTTATGACTAAGTGTAATCAGCATTATTTGCAGTTTAGATAACCATTATATACGACATGAAATGCTCTTCAGAATTGCTTTGAGGGGATAAGTACGAAATGCTTATAATTATTTTTAATTAATACTTATTGCACATGCCTTATTTTCCCTTTAGGTGAAATTAAATATGAAAGCGCCCCATATGACATGGAGTTGTAATACTATCAAGTTAGCTTAACAAACATGTTGCATACGATGTAGTATTAAATATTGCAATAACATGATGCTTTAAAAAAACAGTGACATGATGTTTTCAATTTCATAGGATTATCATGATGTTTGAAGAGGAAGGTAGAAGTATATGGATGACTATGAGTTTGGTTGATGAAGAAAGTAGATGGATAGATCGAGCCATAGAGGTCCAAATCTAGGCTATGAAGCTGTGGACGATGTATCTCTTGACTTAGCTATCTTGGGTAATGTGTAGTTAGGTCCCAAACGGCCCATGCGACATATGGGGTTCCTGGCCTCTCAACTCATGGACTAAAATTATCGCCAAATACCAATCAACGTGATTGAAATATGGGCAACTTGCTTTACCATCTTTTTAAAGATGGGTGTTTTTCGCTGTTTTTTTGTTGTGAAGAAAATGAAAATAAAAATAATTATAAAAGTTTGGGCAATATAAAACAAAATAATACTAAGTGATAAAAAAAAACTTTCACAATTTCTACATTTACTTTCACGTAAATGAGCAAATGACAAACAAAATTAGAATTTTTATAATTTTTCATCTTCTCCTTCACTTTAAACTAAAAACATTAGAAAGAAGTTCTTTATTATCTCCCTTTCAACTTCAGTAGTTTATTCTTTAGTATTCATATTTTTTGTTGCATATTCAATATAAGGGAATGATTAACATGAAAATTCCAAACTTTTTTGTCAACTTCAGAAATTACTCTGCCATTTAAATTACCTTTGAAAAAACTTTAAATTAAAGTTGCATTATTGTTACATTTCTAAGTGATTATTAACTTCTTAACATTATTTTGGAGGATGACCAAGACCAAAACTGTAAGTTTTAATTATATAAGCTGAATAAATATCATAATATGCTCCCCAAACTCGTGTTGTTGTTTTTTTTTTTTGTTGAAGGGGATGTTGGACTGTCGGTTAAGAGCTCTATCGAATGCATATATTTTCAAATGGTAATCAATATAATATCTTAAAGGGATTACTTTTTTATTTATGCTGCTTTCAAATGATCTCTTTTGCTCAAATAGTATGGTAAGACAATCTTTTTCTAGATTTAAGGCCTGCTCTCCCAGCCCATTTTCGCCTCGCTTTAGCCTCGCTTCTTCCAATCGCTCCGGTTCGCTTCCTAATTTATTTCTCTGATAATAAAACAATGTTAATTATTATTATTATTACAATTACAATTATTTTATCATTAATAATAATATTTATGATTATTATTATTATTATTACTATTACTATTACTATTACTATTACTATTACTATTACTATTACTATTACTATTACTATTACTATTACTATTACTATTACTATTACTATTACTATTACTATTACTATTACTATATTACTATTTACTATTACTATTACTATTATTATAATATAATTGAAATCATTCTTTATTTTTATTATTTTTTAATTCGTATTTATTATTATTATTATTCAATAGATTATTATTATTTTACTAGTTAATATTTTATCATTATTATTAGATAATTTACTATTATTATTTAGTGACTTATTATTATGAATTTATTATTAATTAAATAATATTTTTATTATTATAATTATTATTGAATATTAAAAATTATTATTGAATATTAACATATTATATTATTAAAAACTACTATTATCATCAATTAATGTTTATTATATTATATTATATTTTTATTACTATTATTTATATATTAATTTATATTTATTAATTAATGAGTTGAGTTCGCTTCTTCCAATCAGTTCAAATTCAATTCCTAATTTATTTCTCCTCGATAATAAAACAATGATAATTATTATTATTATTACAATTACGATTATTTTATCATTAATAATAATATTTATTATTATTATTATTATTATTATTATTATTATTATTACTACTACTACTACTACTACTACTACTATTACTATTACTATTACTATTACTATTACTATTACTATTACTATTACTATTATTATTATAATATCATTGAAATCATTCTTTATTTTTATTTATTCTTTAATTCTTATTTATTATTATTATTTAATAGATTATTATTATTACTAGTTAATATTTATCATTATTATTAGATAATTTATTATTATTATTATTTAATGACTTATTATTATGAATTTATTATTAATTAAATAATATTTTTATTATTGTAATTATTATTGAATATTAACATATTATATTATTAAAAACCGCTATTATCATCAATTAATGTTTATTATATTATATTATATTATATTATATTAATATTGTTATTACTAGTATTTATTTATTAATTTATATTTATTAATTAATGAGTTCACTTCTTCCAATCGCCCGCCGCCCGTAAATTTATTTTTCGTATAATAAAACAATGATAATTGTTTGGTCCCTCTACTTGTCCAACAAGTAAGTCAAGGATGAGCTTTCTTGTCTAGCAAGAATCGAATATCCCTAAGATGTTCTTCCTTGAGACTTGGCAACAATGTCTCGAATCAACTTAGTCCGAGCCGGAGCTTCTGCCCGAACCCGCAAAAAGTGGACCCACCCCGGAGGCTTGGGTGGTGGTTCCCCTCCGGCTTAAGTCGATATCGGAGTTGTAAAGAGAAAAGTAGATCTAGAGAGGAAAGTGAGAGAGTATTTTTACGAAAGAAATTTGCCTTGTCATAACAATGCCCTTTTTTCCTAATTTCGGTGAAAGATTTATAGTGATAGCAAGATGACAATCTATCCTTAAAATCGCCCTAGAAAGGGCCTCCCGATCGGCTAAGGAATCGTATCACGACACGTGGCGCACTACGATTCAGGAAAGTTTATCAACCACTCACTTGCAAACACCTCACTGGTCGGGCTCGACTATTTTTTTGGGCTAGAAAAGTAACCTTTATCCCAACCGAGTATAACCCAAAGTCTCGAAACCTTTTTTCTCTATTAACTAGGAGAGGACACGTGTGCGGCCCCGATGAGCCCAAGTGTCTTCAAAGGGGCCGTAGATGGTAGGCTACAACATTTGCCCCTAAAAGGGCTTTCACTGCTGGGCCCATCTCGACTAAGACACTTTTTACCCAGGTGTAGCTTTATTCAAATTGAAGGAAATGATGCGCCTTTTCCTAGGTTTTACCGATCATAAGCGACTGTTTTATACTCCCTTAAGTCATTCTCGACCGGCCCACAGTGTTTCTTACCCCTCTATAAATAACTTTGGTGCGAGGACATTAAATCATTTCACACCTTGAACGAATTTTTCTAGAGAGAGAAACTTGTAAATATTTCTAGAGAGAGTGTGATCGCCCACCTTTCGCCTTTCTTCACCGAATCGTCTAGGCGCTTTAGCAGTATCTTTTCTTCGCTCTTTGCTTCTTCTTTTTTTTTTTTTCTTTATTCTTTCTTAGAAAATCAATAAAATGGAATCTTCTTCGCAAATAATCCCAATCGACTCAAGAGCTTGTCTTGACCCCCGGAACCGAGAGTGCTTCTTCTTCTAAGCACATTCTAGAGTTGGACCTCTTCCCCGGCCGAGCATATTTTTTTTTGTGATTTTGGCCGAGAAAGTAAGACGACCCGCCTTTACCTCGTGCAGTAATCCGCGCGCGTCAAGCAAACGGCCCGCCTAAGACGAAAGGTAATAATCCCATCGAATAGTTCGTACATGGAGGAATCTACCGGACGAGTTCCGTATGAGACGAGGGAGGTCCAAAGTGACGGGCCTATGGGAGACCCCCCTTTCCCCGACTACGCTTTTAAGGACTCCTAAATAAATCCCGAGGCCACCCTTCTTCAGTCGGGACGTCGATATGGAGGAAACGGACGAGGATAATAACGACGAGGAATCCGACGCCGCCGAAGAATCCGACGAAGCCTCTACAACTTCGTCGAAAATTAAGACGCTTAGGTCCCCTTTCCGACCCCTAGCTCATTTTGGTCAATCGTAAATGGCTAGAGAAAATCGGACTGCACTTAGTTATTTATCTTCATGTATGCCCATGCCGGCTTTCCTTGTTATCCCAAATAAAGACGCGACGATTAAGGTTCCCTCTCCACGAGCTTATAGAACAAGTGCCGCACTACTACCACATAGGCCATAATCACCGGCTCCAAATGCTTGGCACAACGTTCGACGTTTAATACCGTCTCACGAGCCGCGCGGCCTAGCTTTTTTCTCTCCAAGCCTTTACCCATATTCACTACGCGGCTAAGGTACTGGGCCGTGGACGGGCATGGCTCAAGATTCCGCAAACCGCCCCGCTTCATGACTCGCTGGGGTAAGCCGTCGAAGATGCACGAATGGAAGGCCGACTTCATCTTCTTACGGGAGGCCAACGTCTATGCCACCGAGAGCTATAGATTTTATAATCGATCCGTCACGAATACCGGGCGAAGCCCTGACTGGATTTGGAGAACAACTTTGACGAGGAGGTTGTGGAGTACTTTAGAATAAAGGAGTACTCCAGGCCCGGCCAACGATCTTTTAAGGAACCAGCTAACTGGATACCCTTTAAAGAAATGTTTTACCATGGTGGCTTCCTAGTCGCCACCGGTTTGTGGTCGTCAAGATAAAGGTATACATTCAAATTCTCCAAGTAAAACTCTTCGGCCATAGTATACGCCGATTAACCATTTTTCATCTCTTTTTACGTACCAACCAGAGCACATCTCAAAGCTTCTGGACGGGAGAGATAAGCATGTCTAAATTCACGTACAACTTGTGGAAGGAATACGCCAAGAGCAAGCCAGAAAAGAGCGGAAACACCGGTAAGATATGAATACCCTTTTTTTTTTTGGGACGAGGATCATTTTGACTCGTCAAGAATTTGCATCCAATTTTTGGACGAGAATCACCCAAAGAAGGAAAGCGTCCAAGCATGGACGTCCGGACTCGTCCAAATCGTTGTTTCTTTCTCGGGACGAGGATAACCCGAAGAAGGAAGACGTCCATGCTCGGACACCCACCTTCTTTGGGCCCTTCTCGTCCGAGATGCCGAACGTCTTGGACGAGTGCCTGGACTCGTCCAAATCGTTGTTTCTTTCACTGGACGAGGATAACCCGAAGAAGGAAGGCGTCCATGTTTGGATTCGCCACCTTCTTTCGGGGCCCTTCTCGCCTATATTCGAAATTTTTTTCTTTTGGACGAGGTTCCCTTAGAAAGGAGGCGTCTATTATAGACGCCCTCCTTCTTTGGATGATTTTCGTCTCGAAGCCTTGTGAATGATTTACAACTTTTGTCCTTTGACTTACATTATGATAACTTGTTCATTTTTTGTCTTTGCGTAAAAATGCTCCTACAAACAAACTTCCACCGGGAAGTCATCCTCGGCCCAAAAAGAGGCCTACAACGGCCGCGACCAGCCTCCAAATAAAAGCCTAAGGGATTTACAAGGAAGAGGACGGAGAACACGACTCCCCGCCGGTGAAGTTGGGAAAAACCATGCCTCCACCAAAGGACAAGGTCCCCGGGATGAGCCTTCACCGTCGCCCGCCGAGGGGGAAAAAGTGCGATCCCGCTCGGGGCTCGCTGGACGTTCGCCAACGGATTCTACCGAGATCGCACCGCAGTCTTCCTTAGCTTTGGTTGCTCGCAGTCCGAGAAGGCCGCCGAGATCTACCCGGCTTCGCCGCCATGGGCCAAGCCGGGGTCGCAGATGCCGCTATGCTAGGACGACTTCCATTTCGTCCGGTGAGTCGTATTATCCAAATATAGTTAGGGACGGTGCAGTTGCACGGACAACTATGAGTCCGTCCAATAGACAAGCCATCGTCTTTCCCATCAAGATAACAAACTCTCCCCCTCTTTCGATAGGGGCAAAGGCCCCGCTTACCCTGGGCTACTCCCACCATAGACTCGGACGAGGAGTCTTCTCCTACTTTCGCCAAAATGTCAAAGGTAGAAAAAGATCGGCTTAAGCAGAGCTCTTCAAGTGTTACCCCGAATCCTATATTAAATGGTTAGGGGAGCATCAGGCATGTGGGCTACATGTCCCAACTTGTCACCGAGGTATAATTTTCTCGCCGTTTTCATTTTATACTTGAACAAAATTGCGGGTTTAATACTCGCCTAATGACTTATTTGGTTTTCATTATTTCCACTTTTTTGCTCAAAGATGCTAACCGAAGAGTGGGCGAGGGATCTTAGAAAAGAGAACAAGAAGCTCGCCCACCTTGCTACAACGGCCGGCGACAAGGCTATCCATGACATCGAGATGGCCAACACTCTCCATCATCGGGCCACCGGACGCCTTGGAGAAGAGATCAAGAACCTCGAATCCGAGAACAAGAAATATCTTGTTGCCATTAAAAAGTTGTATACTGAGCAAGATCGTTCAAGATGGTCATGGATATTGCCTCCGCTGAGTCAAGGGTGAAAGTGGATGCCGCTCTTCTAGCCGCCGCTCAACCGAGAAGGGAGAACATCCTCTTAAGGGCGAAGATCTGCCCGTCCGGGAAGGGGAAGAAACTGCGCCTTTAACGACGCCAAAGAAGGCTTGGCTCAAGTCGTTAAACGCCTAAGGACCGGGTCGCCAAGGCCTCGAGATGCCTGGCCGAGCCTTTCTCTGAGGTCCCCGGGCCTTCATTCGTCGTCTCGAATATCAACTGCAGTGTTCATCGTGCTATGGTATGTGGCCGAGGAACCTCCGAATTTTTGACCGAGACGACGAGCCGGGTTGAGGAGGAGAACCCCGAAGACAACCAAGAAAACTCGCGACCAAGATGATGCCTAGTTTTTGGCTTATTTTCCTAAGTTTCTGGTTGCTTTTGCCGTTGTAGCTTTATATCTTCTAGTCCTAAGTTGTAAACTTTTGCCAAGTATATATATGAAAGACTTTTTGCCAATTGCTTGCCTCTTCTCCTCTTAATTACAATTCGACTAAGTGTAAAATGTGCTCGTCCCGAATGCCGGATGTTCCTCACAAATTTTTAAGGAAAGAGCGACATCCTCGCTTTAGACGATCATAAATCTTTTCAAAATGCATCCAAACACAAGAAGAGATTCGTCTTGAACTTTTGGACAGCCTACAAAATTATAAATAGAGTAAGCTCGCCAACCCCGATCCTCGCCCTTGGACTGCTCTGTAGTCTTTACAAAATGTAGCCAAGTACAAAAAGAGACTCGACCGGTATTTGGACGATTTGCAAAACACACATAGGAGAAAATTGCCATCCTTGTCCTTGGACGACTACGGGTCTTTGGATGGTTTGTAAAATAAGTATAGGGAAGATTTTCATCCTTGTCTTTGGACGATCATGAATCTTTCCAGAGTATCCAAGTACTTAGTAACATTCGCCCCGGAACTTTGGATGGTCTTCTCATTCGACGGGTCTTACCCCATGGGGGAAAGCGCCAATACATATGGTTTTGTGGACTAGCCATGTTTTAGCCGTTTTCTCGAGCTGGGTAACACTCGTCCCGCAAGATTTATCGCCTAGTTCATTCTTGTTTTTTGGACGACCTTCCCTTTAGCTCGTCCTATAGGCTTGTTTTATCCCCCCTTCGGGCTAGGCTCAACCATATATAGTGGACAAGCCATAGTCCAAGAAGGAGAGCGCCAACATCGGCCAAGCCTACCAAACCGCTAAGGACGAGCTTTAGATACATGGTCCGACCATGTCTTAGCCGCTTTCCTCGAGGGAGCAACGCTCGTCCTAAGTAGTGATCCCTTACTAGTGGTCTTTACTACTTAGATGTCCGTGTACGTGAAAGTAAGCATCCTTTTACTAAGGGCTTATTTCTGGTTAGCCTTCTCTTGAGACCTCGACGTTTCCCTTTACTAGAGATCGTGTCAAATCGATTGCCATTTTTGTATTGTCAACCTTTAGGTTGTTATACTTTTGGCCTGCCTCCTCAGGGAGTGATGTTCTCATAGAAGTGAGTATTTTCGACGCTCTATTGTTTTGTGTGTTTTTTGTCCCAAGTTATTGTCTCTTTAGACTAGTAACTCGATTTAATGCCCCAAAGCGAACTAACTCGGTCAAAGTAAATAAAGGCGATAAGAAAGTAGGAATTGTATTATATGAATTTTGCTTAACTAAGTGCCAAGATACATGTATACAATTTTTTTCTAGCATGTGTCATGGCACTTTGGACTTACTACAAACTACCAACTAGATTCTTGACGATGAATCGAAGTTAGGACGCGGTATTTCTTCACAAAGTTATCTCGAGTTCCAAGTGCGCCGTATAACTCGTCCATCCGGATCTGGAGACGAAAGGTTCCACTCGCAACCTCTTGGATAATCGATAAGGTCCTTTCCAATTTGGTGTTAGCTTCCCCATCTCTTTAGCTCGTCCAACCGCCTCCATCTTCCTAGAACCGCATCCCCAACCTTCAGTGGTCGTCTCAGCGACTCTCTCGTTAAACTCCCGAGCCACTCGTAGCTTGTACACACCGCATTCTTGCAAGGCGTTGCCCCCGACTTCCGGTACTCGATCCAAAGCCGTGCGTAATGCAGCCCGCTTGGCATCTTCCTGAACAACATGACTCGTAGGGTGGGTTCTTCAATTTCAATGGGAAAGACGACTTCGAGCCATAAACTAACATGGAGGGTGTCTCCCCCGTAGAATTTTTCGCGGTTGTTCGGATGGACCATAACACTAACCGTAGTTCTTCAACCCATTATACTTGGCATTATCCAACTTCCTTTTGATTCCATTAGAGAGAATCTGTTGAAGGACTCTACTTGCCTATCAAGCCAGGCGGGCAACCGCACAAGTGAGCCTTGATTACTCGTTCGCCAACCAATCTTTCGCCTTAGGTGTTTCGAACCGCGGCCATTATCAAAGACGATGGATCGTGGGCATGCCAAAACGAGTTATAATATTTTTCCAAATAAAACCCGATGTCGCTAGTTGTTATACTGTACGGCTTCACTCTATCCATTTAGTGAAGTAACTACGCCCACTAGCACAAACTTCTTTTGTCCAAAGCCATAGGGAACTGGCCCTAGGATATCCATGCCCCATTTGGCAAAAGGCGTAGGGAACAAGATAGAGTTAGGTAGTCGGACTGCTTCGGTGCGTATTTCCGTGCTTTCGATAACCGTTGCACTTCTTTGCATGGACGAGGGCATCTTCCTTTTAAGGTAGGCCGCAATACCCCCGTCCTAAAGCCTTTTCTCCCAATGCTCTTCCTCCAATGCGAGATGCACAAGCTCCTTTCATAGGAGTTCCTTCGTAAGAGACCATCTTCCCCGGTGATGCACTTCAGGAGTAGGACGATTAATCACCTCAGTAAAGAGTCTCATCCCATAATTCAAACCACTTGTCTCTAGCCTTCACATACTTATCCTCTACAAATGGTCCAAAGGCAACCGCCCCGTCTTCTTGATTCTATGATAGGCTCCATCTGCACCGCCTCTACTGAGAAACATGATTTGTTCTCAGAATACTGGGTTTAACTTCCCAAAACAATGTTCTCAGCATCACCTTCACCGAGCCGCCTCGGCACTTGGTTGAGAACAAATCGTTTCAAAGGCTCAAATCTCATCTTTGATCGACGCATATATTTGCCCATCGATGCTTCTTTACATTTAAAGTCTCGATTACTCGATCGACGACCAAGAGAGAGAGAGTCCGGATTCGGCCTCGATCTCTGGAGCTCCCGCCGCTTACACATTTTGATTCCAATTAGAAGTGCTTCATATTCGGCTTCATTATTGGACGCTTGAACTGAATCTTAGCAAGCATATTCGAACTTGTCTCCTTCCTGAGATCGACAAATGATTCCCGCTCCACATCCATCGACAACGGGATCGACCCATCAACCATGAGCGCCCAATGCTTCCTTCCTTCACTGGATCGATATTAGCTCTATAGTTGGCCGATAAGCTCAACCATAAAATCTCGCCAAGGCTTTCTCCGTAATGGCTTTCCTCGGTTCAAATTATATATCGAACATGTTAAGCTCACTGTACTTCATTTTAGCATTCGTCCGCGGCTTCCATCTTTTGTAACTTGCTTCGTAGGTCGGTCGGTATAGATGAGTATGTTGTGCGCCAAGAAATAGGGGGCTTAACTTTCTACCGGCCATAACGAGGGCCAAACCAAATTTCTCAACCGGAGTATACCTATTTTCCGCATCCTCGAGCACATGACTTACAAAGTATATTGGGACTTGCACGGGATTCTCTTCCAGCCAGCGAACAACACTCACAAACAGTGTACACAACAAGTATATCAAACAGCTTTCTCCCCTCACTGGACTGACCAACCCAGGCGTAGCGCCGAAGGTGGTCTTTGACTTCGGCAAGTGCTTGCTCCGACCTCTGCTGTCCATTCAAACTTGGCCTTTTTTCTGATAGCTGGAGAAGAAGTGATGGCGCTTTGTCACATGACTTGGACAAGAATCGTCCAAGGGCAGCCCAACCCGTCGGGTCGTCGAACTTCCTTTATCTTCGACTGGGATTTCATGTCTAAAATAGCTTGGATCTTTTCCTCTGGTCGGCTTCTATTCCCTCTCGATCTACCAAGAAGCCTAAGAACTTCCTGAGACAAGACTCCAAATACGCATTTGTCGGGGTTCAATTTTAACTTGTATTTTCCCGATAGTCCGAAAGTCTATCTCAAATCACCAACATGACCTTCCTCTCTTAGCCGAATTTTGACTATCATATCATCAATATAGGCCTCCATGTTTCTTCCCAAATCGGGCCGAAAGACGTTATTCATCAATCTTTGAAAGGTGGCTCTACAAGCATTACGTGGCCGAAAGACATTCTCACGCCCATACAACCCTTTTTTTTCGGTAATGAAGGACGTTTTGTCCCGATCCTCTCGACCACATGGGGATTTGATGAAAACCCGAATAGGCGTCCATGAAGCTTAACAAAGCATGGCCGGCTGTGGAGTCTACCGTGACGATCCAACTTAGGCCAAAGGAAACCGTCCTTAGGACAAGCCTTGGCTTGGGATCAATATAGTCCACACACATCCTCCAAGTGCCATTAGGCTTTGGCACCATGACCACATTAGCTATCCATTCCGGGATAATAGGTTTCTCTCGATGAACTTTGACTCTAACAACTTCTAAACTTCTGGTCGACCGCCCGATTTCCGGCCTGGTCCCTAAATCCCTTTTCTTCGACGAACCGGCTTAAATTTGGATCAACATTCAATAAGTGGACGGCTATTCCTGGATCAATTCCAGGCATTTCTTCAACACAATAAGCGAACACGTCTTGAAATTCTTTCACCAACTTATTACAAGGCCCATCAATTCGGGAGAGTAGGGAAGAACTAATCTTTAAAGTTCGCTCCGGGACGAGCCTCATCCAAACGGACATCTTCCTGGAACTTCCACCGACTCTGGACATTGCTAGTCCCATGATGGCCATCACCGGTCAGACGAAGGAGGTTCTTCCTCGACGGGCTCATACTTTATTTTCTTGTTGGGGAGATGTTCGACGCTCCCCGAGGGGGCGAGAGGCGTCGAGGACTCTCAATCGCGCCTTCAACGAGGCCACTTGGTCCTTTGCACTTTCTGACGTTTTCCTTTTGCCATGAACCTTCGTCTTATCTTTCCCAATTTCCGATGTTTTCCGTTCTCCACCGATCTTCGTTTGGTCTTCATTACATGCTTTCCATGATGACGCTTGAGGATGGTTAGGTAACATTCCCTAGCAGCACTTGCCGATCTCCATACAAAGAGTCAATCTCGCCATCATCACACTCATACTTCATAAGCATCAAGTGAGTCACTATTACAACTTTAACATGATTCAAGTTGGTCGGTCCGAGTATGACATTATCAGAGTCACAAATCCCTGACAACCAAGAACTTGATGAACAAAGTCCGCGAGGCCTCCTTCTCTCCAACTCCTGACGGGCAACGCGACCGGTTCTCATGGGATGGATGACTCCTCCCCCAAACCCTATGATGGGATGATGACTCGGAACCAAGTTCTTTTTATCAAACTTCAATATGGACAAGCAATCAACACTAATGATATCCGTCGAGCTTCCTGTCAATCGAATATTTCTTACTCTCAAGTTTGCTATCTTCATCCCTACAACCAAAGGGTCATCATGGGGGTCCTCAACTTGCCCGATCTTGCTCACTAACCTCCACTTTTGGGAAGGGCTCTGCCTTTGTCCTGATTAGTCAACAAGACTTGGTCGAGCTCCCTGAGGTAGTTTTGGCCCTCTATTGGTCGGCCCTCCAAAGAAGAAACCCTCCCCGAAATAACGAGGACGACATCTTCGTCGGTGCTTTCACTCTCCTTTTTCTTGCTTTGACCGGGTCATCTCTCCTCTCGAAACTTCTTTCCCCCTTGGGGTAAGTAAGAACTCATATTTCCTTTTCGGAGCAGATCCTCCAAAGCTCTCTTAAGGTGTTTACATTCTATTTGTTTCATGACCACAATCCTTGTGAAAATGCAATAATTGGTCTTGTCTCCGTTTCGTAAGGCGTCTTCATCTCGGTTGGAGCCTTCGTATTGGTCCTTTATCTCCATGAGAATGGAGTATCGGGTCCTGGCCCGAATCGATGGGGTTGGATGAAGAAGGCTCATATTCTTTCCTCTTGCTTCCTTCGGACGAAGTAGTGGTATAGGTTATGGCCCAAGTCTCGGCCTTTGGAGTTGTTTTTCTTTAGCTGAGCAACCTCTTCAAGCTTCTTGGACTCGGGGTGTTTTGCCTCAAGACATACTTCGGTGGCATGTATAAAAGCTTCGGGTTCCTTTAAAGCTTCGGCATTTTTCTTCTTCACAAGGTCAAACTTAAAACTTCCTGGCCTCGGACTCCGATAAAGGCGTCAAAAGCCACTCCAAAGATTGAGATCTTGAATTTGAAGGGGTTTCGGTTAAATCTCTTAATAAAAAACTTCTAAGAGTTTCTTTTGGCCCTTGGACGACCTTGCCCAAGTGCTTGCTTGGTCTTTTTGTTTCTTAACGATTTGCAACGAAATGACTAGTAAATAAGACACCGAGTTCGGCAAAATTGTTGGACCGATTGGGGGGGTAGATTATTGAACCACTTCGAGCTACACCCTTCAGGCCGAGTAACGGAAATTCTTACACCAAGTAGCATCATCTACCTCGACGTACATCCGATGCTTGTAGGCGGACAGTGATCATCAAGCGGGTTGTTCCATCAAAAGGCTCTTATTGTTGGGAGTTTTACCTTTGGGAAGGGGGGGCACCTCCATGATCCCGACCGAGAAATCTGAAGTAGGCCAATTGATCCGGAGGGCTCCAACCGTCACTTGATGTAATACCCCGATTTTTAAGAAATCTTAATTAGCGTTAATTATAATTATAAAGTTAATTATGTTTTGTAAATCCTTATTGTATTTGAGTTTGGAATATTCGTAGTATTTGTAATATATTTTGTTTTATGAAATTATTATTAATTTGGATTTTAAATAACCAAAGTCGGTTTTCCTTCCTTCCATTTATATTCGTCGGTTTAAGTTGGGACACTGGGAACCTCCCCAAATTCTTTCTCTCTCGTGTATTTTCTCTCACCCAAATACCCCAAAAGCCCCATTCTCTCTCTCGTCATTTTCTCACCCAAAGACCCACCAGCCCCTTATATTTTCTCTTCCTTCCGGGTGAGAAACCCCCCAAAGACCCAAACCCCCAAATTTTCTCTCTCCTCTTTCCCGATCTCCTCCTTCCCTCTCTCGTCCTTCCCTTCCCGCGCCTCGGCTCGCGGAGCCGCGGTCCGCGCTCCGAGCCAATCCGCTAGCGCCTCTTTCTCTCCTCTTCGTGGTGGTTGCTCGCGGAGTTTCCCCCACCCTCTCTGCCTTCTCCGCTCGCACCGGCTGGGCCGTGCGTTGTTGTTGTCTAGGTTGGGTTCTGTGCTGCCTTGCCGTGGTTGTTGGCCGACCACCATAATTGGCTGCCAGCCCTCGCCGGCTCCCTTCGTTCTTGAGTCCGTGCTCCCTCCCCTCGTTTTTGTTCCGGTCTCCGCTCGTAGAGCGAGGTACTACACCCATTTTTTCTTTCTTCTTTTGATTCCAATGATAGATCTGCCTGCAAATGTTGAATATAAAGGGAAATTAATTCCGAAAATACGATCACTAAGAGAGTAGCACGATGGTATGGAAACTCGCTTGCTCATAGTTGATTCTTAATGGGGCGCACTTTTATGATCGGAGCAGCCTTCGACTCTTCAACTTTGTCATCTCGCATCTCCAAGTTTTAAAAATATGTTCTTAATAAGTTAAGCAGCCTGAAATTTGGATTAATTTACGATGATGTTCATTGCGGTCAGGGTAGTGGTTAACTTTAATTTGTTTTTTAAGTTTATGAACAAATATTTGAAAGGTGTAAGTTTATAGTGCAACCAAATCTCACTAAAGTTTAGAAAGGACCTAAGTCTAGACTTAAGTAGGAAATTCATTGCTCTTAAACTAAAATGGAGTTTCGCTTATACTTAATTATAATGGTTTAAAAGGAAATGAACTCATGAGGTTAAATTAACATTTAAGGGAATTTAAAGTATTCTATCACATAAGTTAACGAAGCAAACTATATACAAGTCGGAACTCATTTTAAAGATGCTATGTATATGTTTTCAAGCTGAAGTTCACAATAGGTTGGAATCTGAGATAATGTATCGACTCTGTACAACTTGGTATTATATGACATTTAAAGTACATTTGTTAACTACATCGAGTTTATTATTATATTTTAATAAGTTGAAAAGCTAAGAAAAATGTATCACCTCACTACGGTGAGAACTATTTCTTGGAGTTGAATTATGTTTTAATGCACCACATAGTCGACTACGTGAATTATATCGCTAATAAGCTTATTAACATGGATATGAAGGATTATGAAATAAGTATGCTTACTATTTCTCAAGTGATTTAAAGGTGTGAAAAAGATTTTCGTTGTTCTATAGTGTACGATTTGTGCTGGAGATGCATACCGTGATATATGTTTATGTATTCCGAATATGCTAAAGTATACCTTTAAATTCCGAGATAATATGAAAGCATGAATGGTTCATAAATAATGTAAAATGCTAAAGGATTACTATAGTTTCGCGGTTATGTGTCCGTTATGTTTCCCCGTACGCTCGTTTATGTATTTCGGAAAGGTATCTTGCCATGAGATATGCTTCGGATACCCGATTATAAAAAGTATATGTTATGAACATGATTAAGAATATGTCATACATATGATTACTTCCCATGATTATGATTACGATGATGTAATGTTAAGTGTTATGATTAAGATACGTTCCATGATATGAATTATGATGATGTAATGTAATTACGGTTACGACATGATGATAATGACGCATCACGACAGGACATTACCATTAGGTAATGTGATTATGATTCGTGAAAAGCAAAGAAACATGATAAAGAAAAGTGAAAGGATTTTTATCAAGTGGTTCGCTATCGGGTCAGGCACGTTCCATTCTCGCTGTGCTGCCACCTTCGGGCTCGGGGGATGGAAAATCTCTCGTGGCACCCGTGTTCTAGCTACCTTCTCAGTTGGGATGAAAAAGATCTCCGTGGCATGTCACCTTCGTGGGCTACCAAAGTCTCCCGTGGCATTTTATGTTTGGCCGGGCAGTGTTCCATCCCTACTGGCTCTCGTCACCTTCGTTGGGGGGACATAGACTTCTCCTCCTCGCGACACCCGCATAAGAAGGCTAGCGTCACCTTCGTTGGGAGATAATAATCTTCCCGTGACATCCGTATTCCCCGTTACGCCACCTTTCCCGCATGGGTGGGAAAAAGATCTCTCGTGGGCACGCCACCTTCGGGCCCGGGCGACGAAAAGCCTCCCCGTGGCACTCGTAGCCGGCTCGCTCCTTCTCGTCGGGCGAACTAAGGTTCTCCGTGGGCTACCCTCCGTCGTATTCGCCAAGTTACCAAAACGAGCTAAGTCAAATGAAAGATAATGATGAAGCTTTGATATGAAACGAAATATCTCATATGTGTATGATTTTATGATTTAATG